>VWPW01023369.1:0-37101 GCA_013389825.1 Crypturellus undulatus
TTTTTTTTTTTTTTTTTGACATTAGATCAATTAGGTTCTTCAAGTACATTCTTCCTGCCAGGTTTTGCATTGATTTGGTTTATTTGTCTATCTGCACTTTCCTAATCCACTGTAATTCTAAACTGTGAATTGTGAATATAACCGCTAAGTGAATTTTGTATAATTCATGTACCTTTTGTAGCATATGTATTACTTTCGTATATATTTATGCACTATATGTTCAGACCTCAAATACTACAACACTGAGGATTGATATCGTCTTCCTAACTCAGGGGCTGAACAAGAACTCATAGCTCTAAATCTTATAAAACTTTTTAGAAGTTTGCATTGAACTCATACTTGAATTCTGCAGTAGCATTGAGCTGATAAAAAGAGCAAGTTTGTGGGGAAGGGGTCGTTGTTACCGCAGATGAACTGCTTTGTTGCATCAAGACATCTACAGTTGTATTTTTTCTCTTTAATAACTTGTTCTGAAGGAAGTCAGGAAATCTTGAAAAATGGAATAAGAAATAATCCATCCACAGAGTTATTATGGAATGATTCAGTTTCTAACATTTTAGTTAGAATGTCTCCTAGCTCATGAGGTTATGTCCCCTTCAAATATTCTTTCCCCAGTCCTTCCTGTAATATGTTCTGGTTGTTCCTTATTCTCTTTTACTTCTGAGCTCAGCAAAAGAAAGAGCTGTAGCAAAAGGTCCTATCAATTCTATGCTGCATCAAAGATTCTTTTTTTTCTATCAGTTTGGATTTGTAATCTCTCAGTTTCAAAGTGTCCTCTATCTTCAGGGAAAAAAAATGCCATAAAAGTCCAGCTACATGCAATTTTATGTTAATGCTAAAATATTGCCTTTACTTACATAATTTAAAACTGAAGGTGAACTGCTGAAACTCACCCACTGCTTTTTTTCCAGTTCTTGAAAGCACAGCAATGACTTGGATAGGACAGGTCAGCTCGCATTAGCTGAAGAAATATCTTTATAGCTGGCAATTTCTTTAAAGTCCATGTATTTTTGGCCATCAGTTCCTTAAGGCTTTCCAATCCTTTGGCTGGGAGATTAGCAATGACTGTTCTAGAGACATCCCTACGTAAAGGAAGAAACAAAGTTCAGATATGAAATGACTGGATTGAAACTTCAGACTGCAACCGTAGTGTTGGGGTTTCATAGAATTCTACAGCAAAGGTCATGCCCAGAGGGGTCAAGCAAGCTCCAAGAACATTCTCCACTCCTGAAACACAAAAGCACATGCAGTATATTCACATGGAATTGAATAAATTCGAACTTGACAGCATGACCTCATTCATCTCCTTAATGCATAGGCTCTGATACTATATATGTTTTAAAATGTATATAATTTTATGCACATGAACATTTCGATAACCTTCGGTGGTAATACTATGTACAAAGTTAAGTACCTTATAAAATATTTGCAACGTTTTATTGAAAATTCATCATACCATGACAGTTCGCTAGAATTTGCTACCTTTCAAATTCAAGTGGGATGTGAAATACTCCTGTGGCTTTTTCCATTTTTAAAGCCTCATATCTTTAATGATTCATAATGCAGAATACAGACAATAAGTATCAAGATTCTTTAAGTCAGGGCTTTAAAGCTAACCATATACAAATGTACAGAAACATTATTTTAAAATTCTTGAAAGTAACTACCTCTTCCATTAGAAGAGCTATGTTCCTTCATTACTCATAGCAAAATTGCATAGGGGACTTGAGCGAAAGAGCAAGGAGGGAAAGAACAAGGGTATTTTTTATCAAAGTATGCTTCGTCTGAACGGGAGTGCCTTGCAAACTACTTTGGAATCAGTAGGTTTGTGTGCATATTCATTGCTTTGCAAGACAAATATTATACCCAAATATTACTGTGTCTGCTCACACCCTAGTTCTTTATTCTTTGTTATGGCTTTTACCATTTTCTACTATATGGAAGTCAGATCTTAAATGTGTCTTAGTACATTCTCAAATGATAGAAAATTTGAGGTTATGTTTGCTCTTTTCTACTTCTCAGATACCAACTCCAGCTCGGCTAGAGTGTTACACAGTTTTTTGGGAGCTTCTCTTTGGAGAACTTGCAATGCCTGATGAAAGGCTAATATGGAAACCATGTTTCTTTTGGGAAAGGATGAACATCAAATGTTCAGAATTACAGTAAAATGCAGACAAAATTCACTTCCAGCTCAGTCCCAGACCAAGTCTTATCATTTATGTAGGTATAGTATGGAGCTAGCTCATGTACTAGAAGTTCTTCGTCTGTATTAACCAAAATGTACTCAACCAGTTTTAACATTGAGAATTAATTTGTTTTTCTCCTCCTTAGTTTTCTAATAGTCTTATATGACATTTCTAGGCTTACCTTACTTGAAATTTGAACTTTAGATTCTGCATCTGATTTAGATGCTGCAGAGCTTTCATCTAAATCTTTGATATTTTAATAAAGTCAAAAATTCAGATTTATAACAGAAGCTAGATATAAAGGATAATAGCTTTTATCAATAACCTTCTTCACAACCCGAAGCATACAGTTGTAATATGAAATCAAGTAATAATGGGAATTGAAAAAAATAGGTAATTGAGAAAATGAGATTGAATACATGGCAGAAAAACTGGTATTTTTTACCTAATCACACTCAGATTTCTGAGTATTGAAATACAGCAATAGTTAAAAAGTATGAAATACATAATAGATGAGCTTAGACTATAAATATTATTTATAGTATGGATATTATTTCCATCTACAGAAAGTTTCTTTACAGCTATTGAATCTACATAATTTGATTAGCAAAGTGCAGAGTGTGCCTGTTGCTAAAAGACTTGCTTGAGCCCAATTGCAGGAACAGAAGGAACCTCCTGAGGTAGGACTGTTCCCTAGACAGGGAAAAGAAACTTTAGAGGGACCTCTGCTTTTTAAAGGTAATGGCCCACCTGTATCTAGTGTGCCATCTTAGCTGAAGTTTTGAATACAGACCATATATTTTGCAGAAGTTAATTGAATAATAAACCTAGTTATATTTTTGTCGTACTCTGCTGCACTTGTATTCTAGGCAGCAGCTCTTGTTGATACATTTAGTAAATTAGATCTACTGAATCTCTGAATCCTAGCCAAGATTATTAGGTGAAGAGCTGTTGTAATACTGAGAAATTATTCCTCCACAGGGGAATGCATATATACATCTATATGTATCTGAAGATTGAGCAGCAACAGAAGGCTCAGAATACTGGCATGTGATCCCACTTCAGGGATCACACTTCCCCCTTTATGTTCTTATGAACTGCAACTTTATGAAAAAAATGTGCCCAACTTTTAAATTTCTGCCTATATATATGCATCTAACTAGCTGGCCTGAGAGCATGCCCTAACTCATACAACATGGATAACCAAGAATATATATTTTTTTGTAATTAAATCCTTTGCATTGCTTTTCTTTAAAGTAAGAATAGAAGGAAAATACCCTGCTTGGGATGATCCAAGGACAGGCTTTCACCCTATAAACTGCTATTGATGTTCAATTCTGGAGAAAAAGGATATATGATAGATCTATGTGGCAGATATTCCATCAACTGTTGTGTCGTATCTCACGTCAAAAGTACAAACAGGGAACTCCAAAGAGGATGAGCAGGGCTAGCTTGGTGGAGAGGCAATACAGCTTCTCATTTTTAGAATTTCACTACTGTTCTTCCTTTCTTTTGTGTACTAGTCCCATTATATACAAGGCCTTTCATTGCCCCAGCAAAAGGAATAATACCTATCTTCTGGCAATGTTTTTGCACAGAGTAAATTTAGGATGGAAGACTAATGGAGACTAAATGGAGATTTCTTCTTGAGGAAGACCCAGTGTCCACAAATTCCCATGCAAGCTAACACAAGCTAGATGTTTAAACTAGAAATGGTTTACAAACTATTCAATAAATTAAGCCAAGTTATTTACACTTTCTGAGAGGCATCAGGAAAGTCCACAGTTGTTAGACTTCTCAGGTCATTGAACAAGTTAACAGATCTCCATCTCTTTATAAGTAGCTCATTAGTGCTAGAGTTCATGATTAATGCTAGTCTATTGTAGTAGAGTGTATGGAATTAAACATCACAGCACATTTCTGTCTCCTGGGGACAATGTTACTGGCTATTGGTATGATAAATAGTAGGATTTTGCCTGATTCCCACTCAGTATGTCAGTCTCCTCAAGGCAGAGCATATCTAGAAGTATCAAAACTGTTTTATTCTGATATAAAAGGTTCTAATCCCCCAAGATCACCTAAGAAATCTACTGAATTGCTAAGGCTTAAGCAGAATGAGCTTACCTTGGGAATATTACACAGCAAAGCATTGGCCCACAGCCTTTTTCAGCATCTCATTCCTTTTACACCTCTCTAGTGTAGCAATTACACTGGGGCACTAAATGCCCCCATTGACTGCAAGAGTCAACATCTCTGCTGCTGCAATCTTCCATCTCCTTTGCACTTTAGATCCTGAGCTAGTCTTCTATCTTTTGCCATTGCTAGGAAGTGGCTTTTTTTGTCCATTATGTCACCAGTAGCCCGAAGGAGAAGGTGTGCAATGGAAGACGCAGATATAACAGGACAGCACAACACTGGTTTGAGTCAGCATTTATTGTGACAAAGTAATAACAAACATGATATTGAGATAAAGTTATGTAAGCATAATGTATTTCTTGCCAGGTACAAAATGAGAGAAGCTTCTGTGGTGCCATGTCTATTAAATGAAAGGGCCATAAGAAAAATATCAACCAAAAAAACGCTTATTCTGCACAAGCACTTCTGCACGGTCCCAGCTGTGCCACGGTGGCCACTTCAGTGAAGGGCTGAGTAGCCTGAGCTCTCCCGGAAGGCAGAAGTAGTGGAAATGAAGCTGATCCAGCCAGAAGGGAGTTGTGAAAGTTATGAAACTTCCTGGGGGACAGCCACAGTGGCACCCCAAGCAGGAGGTTTAACCAACCCCTTAATGATTTTTTTTTTCAGGTTTTTCTCTGGATCTGTTGCCTCCTGCTTCCAGAACAGATTCTTCTGCTCTGTCTCTTCTCATGTTGGTGGATTTGGGCTTGGATTGAACAAGGTGAATGAGGGGTGGAAGAGCTGGCCTTTGTGTCCTTTATACTGTATGCATTTATAAAAAGTAGAAACGTCAAAACTTGTCATTCCTGATTATAGCGTTCTTTGGAGGACCATAAAAGTAGATTGGGACCCTAGAAGAAATGTTATTCTGTCTCAAATTTCTCATCTCTGTTTCCATTTTCTTTACATGTGTACATGTACAGTCCTTTACAGTCCTTAGTTTGTGTTGCAATTTTGCTATGGTTGTACAGTGATGAGAGGGATTGTAGTACAGACTCTTTCAGAGGAGAAATTGAGAGGAAAAAATTTAATGTAAATGACAATCATCTTAATTCAATTCCTTATACCACGTTTTTTGCTGCTGTCATTATCTTCTGTAAACAAGCCATTCCCACCCTTGCTGCTATGCAGTTGCTAATGGCCTTAAAGTAAATGCAATCATCTAAACTAGATTGTTTTAAAACTTTCTCTGCTTCATTTTCTTTTACTCACAGGAGAGTTGGTCCACTGTGCACTCCCAAAAATGCATCTTCATTGATAACTCTCAGGTATTTATTCTTGTGCAGATAGCTGCAGAATCAAAAAATAAAACCCGCTATTATTGGAAAACATATGGATATATGTTAAGGGTAAAGATCTTCAGCTTACTTACCTAAATAGATTTGCAAAAGTAATAGGTGTTAGGCTACCCTATCACAATAACATACCAAAGTATAATAAATTATTTTCTATGTACCCAATAAGCAATTGTTGGGGAACAGAAAAAAATACAGATTTGTCATTTTGAAAATAAATTAAATTCTCTCTCAACAAAGAATCAAAATGAATTATCAAATTCTCTTTCTTTTCGTTATGCTCATGAAGACATGCATGCATGCTGTATCTTCAGGAGATATGTGTCAGGTTTTACTTCATCCTGATGAAGTAAAATAGACTGCTTTGCTTTCATCAGAATGAGATATGGGGAATTACATGACATTTACTGAAACACAGAATGAACTAACAGAAAACTAAATTCCTCTTTGAGTTTGATCGTATAACTTTAATTGCTTTAAAATCTCCTCAGGAAGTGGAAACTCCTATACACAGGTCAACAATTAAGTATGATTTTTTATTTTAAGACAAGCAAAGGAGGCAGAAAAATGGAAGAGGGTAAGCCTGAAGGGAGTAATACTCCAAAACTGAAATATAAGAAAGAATGTATACTCAAGAAGTAGAGAATTTACAGAATCAGGGAATAAGGTGCATGATTAATGGCAGGCAATGAAATGCTTACTGAATACTCAAAAGATTCATATTACTGAAGAAGAACAATCTGAACTTTGAATTCAATTATGTGTTTTTAGATTGCATTTTAAAGTGATTGACCTAAAAATCTTGATTTGTAATTTGATTCCTTGCTTAAGAGAAGCTAAATGTATCTGTCTTTTATGTCTGAATTATTTTCTCAGTAGCCTCAGATATAGTTTGTCCAGTTTGTGGAAAGACTTGGAAGAAATAACTAGTTTCTTTTGGAAATAACTAGAAAAAGAGAAATAAATTTCAAAACATGGAAGGAGTGGTAGGAGAACATGTGTCCTGCTTTTTCTGCCAGAGCATTGGTCATATTAAACTTAGCATTTTTGGTAACATTCTGTAGAGAAAAATTATATGCAAAATATGCTGAAGTAGAAAAATATGAATTACCTTTATGCAAATAGTGAAGCTTGTGTATATTACTTGGATATAACTGATACAGAGTTCAATTTGAAATGTAGTTTTATAATAATTGGCTAAATATTAACTGAAAGTATCTGCTTCCTTTCATCTTCTGATTTTAAAATAAGCCAGCAGAGCTTAATAAATGAGGGAGGAAAAAAAAAAAAGACAGTATGATAGGCACATATGTAAATGTCACCACTATATTGTTAAATAGGCTCTGGACATGTAACATGGTTACTCCATTTATATATCCTTTCAGATTTAAAGATGGAGTTGAAGACAAGGAAGACAGAACAAAAAAGGTGGTAAGTGAGCAACACTGGGGACTCGTACTCTTCTGCTACATCACTGTTTTTCTTGAATGTGAATTCATCACAAATGGTTCCTGTGAATGAACCCTGAAGTAAATAGATCTTGGCGGGGGGGTATTTTTGTACGTAGATTTTCAGATTGTACACTTTCCATTTCAGTAAATTGCACAGCTCTCTAAAAGAACATCTCAAATATGCATTTGCATTTGCATTTCATATACTTTTACAAAAAGCATTTACTGGAAATATTTTTTTAATCTTCTTTCCCCACCAAGTTTCTTGAAGAAATAAACATTGCAACAGGAGCAGCACTTTGCAGAACTGGAGTGATGCAGTTCACACTGGATCTTAATGGTGACCTAGAATGCAGAATTTAAATAGCAGAAGAATACGGTTCAGTTAAAACAGTATTCGCCCCCTCATTCCTGCGCTTTGCTTCTCTGTCTTTATAAAGCAGGAGTAAAACATATATACATGTAATTACCAGGATTTGCTGTAAAAGGTGGATGCTTGTTGGCTGAGATTTAGTGGGGAGCATCATTACTTAGTGTGGTACAATAGTGGAGAACATTAAAGCCCATGTCTGCATTGGTTGTTTTTGCACTCTTGATTGACATGGGTCTTTCAATACTGCAAGAGTAGTTGAAAGACAGTGGAAGATATCCTCTGAGATTCCCAACATTTGTTACGATTAATAGATGGAACATAATAGATGGAACACTATTAATCAAAAATTATTTTCCTTTTCTGCTTGTTTTGTTTTCATTTAAATGTTATCATTTAAAAATCCCTAAAACTATGGCCTTTACTCTCTTCCTGTTTCTCTCTTTCTCTCTCTTTTTATTTTTTTTTATTGTGAATTCCAAAGGGTCTTAGATCAGACCTGGAGACAACAGGCATATTCTTCACTATACAGTGTAGGATAAACAGTAGTTTAATTTAGAATGTCAGATTAGAGAAAATGAAATATTTGCCTTTTGTATTAAGTTAATGTTGCTGCTACAAACAAAAAATCTCCAAGCTTTCGCATAATAAAATTAACACCTTGTCTTGGCATATGGTAAACAAACTACTTCAGAAGTTCAGCATGGAAATTCCAGTATAGCTTATTGAACAGATTGCCACTCGAGTTCTGCTGCTTAGCTTGCCTTGTAAATCTGGAGTGGTGCTTTGCTCCAGGTAAATGTCATGTGATTTAATTAGAAGAAAACTGTTATAATGAACCATTTTTACTACTGTGGGAAGAAGCCTTGAAGGTAGGCATGCCTTCATTTCTTTCTTGGTTTGTTTTTTTCTTTACCTAAAGAGGACATCACAGCCAATGCCCAAAAAGGTTCACTTAAACAATGCTAGTTATAAACTTTATTTTTTTTCTAAAAGAAAGTAAGAGAAATTTTCTACTTCTCTGCTTCTACCCAGTCCAGTAGAACTTGGGGACTTCATGTTCAACTACATTTTCACTTGATTCTTTAATAACAACAGTACTTGTACACTAGCAGAGAAACAAAAGAAAAATCAATGCAAAATCATCTCCAGACTGTGTTTTATCGAAATATAAAGATAAAAGAATATAAGAGCTGAACACAGTTCATATATTAGCTTAGAAAAAATATTAAGTACTGTACGTATGACTGAGAAGGATTCAGTCAGAATACTGGATTCCATTCACTTTTTTTACACAGTTTTACATCTTATGATTTGGAAATTGTACAAAAACTATGCCATCATGAAATTCTTCCAGTCTCATATAAAAGTTTAATGTAACTGAACCAATAGGAATGAAGCAAGATCTTTCCGAAATTTTTAACTTTCATCTACCCCAATCTTTAAGTTTGTAACTTTTCAATATTCAGGAAGTCTCTTCAAATGTTAAGGGAAAAAAGGTAGTTTGAAAAGATTAAAAGCATGTGAAGAATACTATTGTTAAGGGATTCAAGCACATTGTAAAATTTAAAAATATTGAAAATAATCATATATACCCTCATGCATCTCTTGGGTTAATTTAGAAGTTCAAAGTAAGAAACCTGTTTCTCATGAGAGATCCTGCCACACTCTTCAGTCAGCTCCGGTCTCCAGAGCTGACCTCTACAATCTTCTGAGATTTATCTTTTGAAAATGATTGATGCAAATCATCAGCCTTGTAAATACAACAGAATAATTATTTCTGAAATTGTCTTAGAAATACTAATGATCAAAAGAAATTTTATTGACAAATGTAGCTTCAAGCCAGTAAGTTATTCAAAATTTACAGTGAACTTACCTGCCATGTTTTTATTTCTAAGACATAAAAAGTATATCAAATTAGAGCACAAGTGCAAAAGACATTAAGAAATGTTCATCATAGACTTTTTTTTTCCTGAAAGAAGATTCTGAAAGAATGATCTGCTACTTACACAGCATCCAGATTTGTCCCGTTAAAGGCATGGCCTTGGATGCTGGTAAAACCGTTATTGTACAGTTTGCTGCAAGAAAAAAAAAGTTTATTTGGGGATGCTTCAATAAATAGCTAAATACCTAATGTCTTATGTATCATTTTTCTTGGCAACAGCACATTTATGGATATTTGATTTTAATCTCCTGAAGAAACCACAGTTATAGGACAAGGTCAAACAGATGCCCTGCAGCATACTTGCATGGAGCTGAATCAGGAATACCACCTTCGAGGTAAATCAAGGAAACAAAATCCTGCAAAGATTGATTTAGGAAGACTAAAGGAAATAACATAACATAATGTATGTGGTTTGAACATAAGGCCTGGTTGGATTTGTAGCATTCCTTCCTTTTGCTCAGAGCTTGCTTCCCTATCTCATTATAGTCATTTTCTCTCCCTTTCCCTCCATCCTTTCCTGAGCCCCACACTGTGTTTGACTTGCATAATTGAATTGCATCTAACATTTTTTTCCCTTCAAATCTGGAATGTCTGCCCCTTGCCACGCATTAGTAAGTGCCACTTAGCTTGCAAAAAAACAGTTTGACCCCATTCGAGGTATGCTGTAGGTAATAGAATTCTGCACATTTTTCTCTCTGATTTTCTGCATTATAACAGTTTGTGGCTAGAAGGAAATATCATACTACCTTCCTTTTTCTTAATGCTTAGAAAAGACCAGTTTAATGAAAAGTAGAAGGCCTGATTCAAATTACTGTCAATGTGCAGGTGCTATGTAACCTGTACTATGGATAAATCTTGTCTGTGATATTTTTTTACAGACTACTAGAGAATAGGACTGAGTTATTTTAACGTGCTATATGTTTGACAGAACAAGGCAATGTAATTGCCTTGTGACTTAAACTGGGAGAACTTACACCGTTAGAGATTCATTACAGAGCCCATGGAAAGCATTTGCAGGCACTGAAGTCATGAAAGGATTATCTGCAATTTCACTGAAAAAGGAAGCAAAAAATCCACAATCAAACATCTACATAACAGAGAAGATTCACTAGAATAGTCTTCTTAATAACTGTTTTATTAAATGTCTCTGCCTAACTAATCAATATAAGTGTGAAATCACAGAAACACAGAAATAATTTGTTTAGTTATACCTAAGTTTTGGAGGTATCCATGGGAAGGTTAAGAATCAAGCACCTTCTAGCATCCAAATGAGCTTTATTATATTATTTATTTATATATTTATATTTATTCTATTATCTGTAGTCCTGGCAAGGCGTGTCCTGTGTGATTAATGGTAAATCCTGATCCCTTCTCTTATAAGCCAAAGAATCAGGAAGATAAACAATGTTGCAATGTCAACTGAGTTAGCCCAAATTACTTTAAAAAGGAAATCCTGTTCTTCAGCTGAATGAACATGAATGAAATTTTATGAAACAACATTGTTTTGGATGGAATAAGCCGTCACTAAAATCTTCCTAAAATTGTGAGTTCAGCCAATACTGAGTGTTTTAAAGACGTGATCATTACTCTTAGGATCAGTTTTCATGCTCTTGAATTTTCTGTGCTTGGAATGAGGTCAGAAGAAAGAAGGCAAAAGTAGCTGAGATCATGATTCACAATATATTAGATTCAACTAAGACAGAAATCTGCTGGAGATATTTGGCAGTCTGGCTGTATGTCAAATCAGGCCTTGACTTCTCTCCCTCTTCTAACTTGATGTTAAAACTCAGACATTGTGCAGCCACTTTAAACAAAATAAAAACAGAAGGACAGTAGAAACCCTCTATCATGAGCTTTGGCTAATTCAAGAAAAATGTGATGTCTCATCCAGATCAAATTTATAGTGCTAGATGACCTAGCATTTCCCAGTTTTTGGTATTAATGCTTACTGAACTACAACTTTTGTTAAACTATAAATGTTTTGGTAGACATTTGATAATTTTCTGTAAAATGGAAGTCTTCACTGTACTGTTTCTGGTGGTTTGAAACCAGTGTTATTCTCACAAGCTGTGAGGACAGATACTTACAGTAAAAAGTTCACATCAGATGAAGAGATTTTGGTGAGGTCTGGGAATACTTTCAGTCCCGTATTAAAAATCCCACTGCAACAGAGGAGACAGAAAGCTACATGAAGCAGGCTACCGAAGGAAAAAACAACAGTGTATTTAGAATATACAGCAGTGCAGGGTGGTTATTTCGTACCACCTATTGGCAATAAATTTGCATATAATCAACTCTTTGTAGTTAAGGATACTAGAACAACATAAAAATCAAATAGCAGGTTTATAAAAAATCACATAATCTAAAAGATGTTGAACTTGGAATAATAAGATAGCTAATCAGATATGAGTGGAGGGGTGGGCTACTGATTTCCCCAGTGAAATCAGTAGGGGATAAATAGTTATAATTCCAGATTCACTTGACAGATTCAGGCTCTTTCAGCCAGTAAGCTGGACCGCCAAATCCTCTATCATTTATTGTGACTAAGAAAATACCTCTGAATACCTCCAAATACCTCTAAATTGGAAACAATAGAGTCTTCTCACTGTCAAATTTTACATAAATATAGTTAACGCCCCTTATTTCTGAAATTTTGTAGAATGAAAATAACTTAAGAAAATAAAGTTCTCAAATGTGAAAGTTAACCTCCTGAAAAAAATAGTTCTAGTTACACATTTTATTGCTTTCAGATACATAGGAAAAACCTGGAAAATCTTTCCTCCTCATCACTACTTCTACACCTACCACACACACAACACTCTTTATAGGGTTTTCTTAATACTATTCAAAATCACAGATATTATGACCTTTCTCTTTTTCATTCTCTTACGCTATAATCTTATAATTTCAAGGTTTTATTACTCTGTGCTGCTCTTGAGAAACCTCTTGGGAATATGGAAGAACTCTCTGGACTTTTTCTTCTATAGAAGTTGCATGAAATCATGTGTCTACAGATTGGTTTGTCACAGGTAAGCAACAGTATTTACGTACGTGTATAAATATATATATCTGACAAGCACCAGAGATGTGTATGTTTCTATTTGTGTGTTTCTGTCCAGATTCCCTGCACAAATGTGGTAAGATAGTTCTCATTATTAACAGAATACTGGTTCTAGAATTTTACCAAGGAAATGTTTGTACATTCTGATTTTTTTAATACATAAGAAGAATGGCAAAGTTACTGATGAATTTGTGAGGATTTTTCCCTTTCTAGCAAAATCAAAGGTCTAACCTAGCTAAATGTCTGTTAACAAAAAAAAATAAAATAAAGGGAAAAGAAAAAAAAAAAGAACAGGGGAAACACTGCAGCCAGCTCCAAAATGAAAAGAAATGAAAAGAAACCACTATAGTGTGAAGACTTTAAAAAGTCCTCTTTGAGCCTTAAGTGCCAGCCACTTGCAGGTCCTGAATACTTACAGGTATTTCAGTAGTGGGAGGTTCTTAAAGGCATCTGGATCTATGTAACCCAAGTTTCTAAGATTTCGAATTTCACTGTAAGAAAAGGGGGAACATTATCACACCGAGTTTTTGTTATTATTTATTGAACAGCAACCAGCAATATTAAAGTGAAATTTCAGGAAACTAATTCCTGTAGTGAGCTTTCTTGTCGGCTGGCTAGAGATTGCCATGCTTTTTGGACAGTCCTGGATACTATCTAGTTTAATCAAGGGGAAAGAAACACCTGACTTTTGCTTAGGGTCCTTGGACTTGCTCAGTTTTGCCTGTTAAAATCAGAGCATATCAGAGCATATGGTTAAGGCTTGGTGCAGCATTAGGGAACATGTGTAGAGTTCTGTGTCTGTAAAGTTAAGAAGAAGAAAAAAAACAAATATTTGATATCATGAGAATTTACAGTTGGGGCCTATCAATGCCACAGTTATTGTCATCATTACTGCCAGCTAAACCTCCTTCCTTGTAACTTAGTTGTTAACATGTGCATTATTAATATAAGTTAACACTAACAAGTTTAAACGTTTAAAAATGAACTGAATAGAAACTTAGAATCTTTCCTAAAGAGGTAGGAATGAGATTTAAGCTTAGGAGTTTTATTCCTGGTTCTAACAGTTACGTGCTATAACATCCTAAAATGTTAATATGGCCTTAGTTTAGCCACAATGCAATGTAAAAAAAAGTTCCTGCAGAAGATGCAAAGCTTGCATGTTTTTATGTTCAAAGACCTTCACATGTGCTAGGTCTCGCAATCCCCAGTACAGTTACTATTTTGTGATACATAAAGTATATTTTAGGCAGGGCAGATGAGATCTCAACAAGAAATCGCCTTGTACAACACCTCTAGAAAAGAAATTTAAAGTAATTCTGGGCTCTTTACTGTGTTACGTTCACAGTAATGTCCACTCAGTTGAAATAATGTCTCAGGTAAGTTAATATAGTATCACCCTCCACAGCAGCTGGAATGAAAGGTGGAGTGGGGGGAGAATGGTATTGAAAGATATAATAGATACAATTTTATTTGTATTTATATATATATATATACACACATAAAATATATATATATAAAATAATTTTTTTTTGCAATAAACATTCCCCCAAATTGTTACAAGACTGTTGTATAACCCCAATGGCTCACAACAATCTATTTAGTTTTATATTTTTATGTATGACCTTGTTAATTCCTTCTTCTCTTGTTAATTCCTTTGAGAATTCCTCTTGCCCTGGGTAGAGGAAGATTGGGTCAGAGAGCTCTTAGGGAAACTTGACATCCACACATCCATGGGCCCTGACGGGATGCACCTGGGACTGCTGCGGGAGCTGGGGGGTGTTATTGCTAAGCGGCTCTTCATCATCTTTGAAAGGTCCTGGAGAACAGGGGAGGTGCCAGAAGACTGGAAGAAAGCCAATGTCACACCAGTCTTCATAAACAGCAAGAAGGAGGACCCAGGCAACTACAGGCCAGTCAGCCTCATCTCCATCCCTGGAAAAGTCGTGGAGCAGCTCATCCTGGCTGTTGTCTCCAAACATGTGGAGGACAAGAAGGTGCTCAGGAGTGATCAGCATGGATTCACTAATCATGCTTGACTAACCTAATAACTGTCTATCATGGAATGACCGGCTGGGTAGATGAGGGGAGAGAGGGGATGTCATATATCTGGATTTCAGCAAGGCCTTTGACACCATCCCTCACACGGAGGGGTTAGATGAGTGGACACTGAGGTGGATTAACAACTGGCTGGATGGCAGAGCCCAGAGGGTGGTGATCAGCGGTGCAGAGTTCAGTTGGAGGCCTGTAGTTAGTGGTGTCCCCAGTGTCTATAAGTACCTCAAGGGAGGCAGTGAGGAGGATGGGGCTGGCCTCCTTTCACTGGTGGCCACTGACAGAACCAGAGGAAATGGCCACAAGCTGAAACATCACAAGTACCACAGGAACATAAGGAAAAACTTCTTGACGGTGAGGGTGACAGAGCACTGGAACAGGCTGCCCAGAGAGGTTGTGGAGTCTCCTCTGGAGATCAAGACCCGCTTGGATGCAGCCCTGTGCCATGTGCTCTAAGTGACCCTGCGTGTGCAGGGGGGTTGGACTAGATGACCTCTAGAGGTCCCTTCCAACCTTAGGTATTCTATGGTTCTGTGATTCTATGAATAACTTTTATTAACACATGAGGTAGTGGATTCAGATTAAAAACATCCCATCAAGACTCTCCTGCTGCCTTGAAATCTGAATGGAATTATCAAAATAGGCAGAGCCAAAAACAGGGCCTAAAGAAGGGAAAGATATTAATGGCAGCATTTTTTTTTTCAACTTTGTGGCCGTGAGGCAAGTAGCTTTCAGAGGTTTTCACCATGCAATACAAAATAAATATACAGCAGCTTTAGAAAAGCAATCTAGATGAGCTAATAATAACAGTTACTGTAATTGCATGTAGACGTATCTTCTCTGTGCTATAGTGCTAGCAGATGGAATTCTGTTTGTGCAGGGAGAAAAATTTAATCTATGCTTAAATCAACTCCAATTAAATTAGGAGACACTGTCAAGAAGAAAAAAACACAATCTTTTTTCACTGTGAGGAAAACATGTCTCCTTGTTTAGGAAAAGGCTTCATCTCAAAAATATTTAAAGAAATATCTTCATATTTAAAGAAATTTACCTTGTTCTCATCAAGACTAGAATGAAGTTTGGAGCAACAGCATTCTCTTTTTCTAGGCTCTCGTGCTGCTCTAAAAGAGGATCTCCCCTGCGCTCTGGAGCTGGGTACGTCCAACATTCTTCAATATATGGCACATAGTTCAGGAACTGGTGAGCGCACCTTTGCTGTAAGCATTTTAGGGGTCTATAAGACCCTCTATCAGCCCATTTAACCTGTGGGACTTGCTAATTCAGGACAGCACTGGGGGGTTCATAAAGCGCAGGACGCCCTGGCAGCTTCCTGCTGTCAGCAGGGACGGGGTTCAGGCAGCCTGTGATGATGATCAGTAAGGTTATCGCTGACCCATAGGCCAACGTTTTTAAAGAGAATAACTGCACATCAATTCAACCAAATGTGTGCATCAAGCAAGTGTGTTTCATACTTGTGGCATCTGTTTCCTGCTGCTGTCCTTTAACACTGTCAAATACCCTATGGGCGATCTGCAGACTAGACAATATAGCTGCTAGACAAGGTAGCTGCCAGGAAACTGGCCACTGAAATTGCCACTGGGATCATACCTATGGGACAATATCAACCCAGCCAAGCTGTGTGAAAACCGAAAGTGGGAGAAGAGACGTAAGACAGGACGTAAACTCGTGGATACAGCTAAAAAGCTTTTGGCCTCTCTGTATGCTGCTATACTGACGATTCGGCTCCATCTTCCCCTTCTTCTGTTCTCTTAGACACTGCAGAGTCAAGGGTTTATCTGTTACTTGCATGTTAAACTGATGTAATTGATAGCTATACTGCTACTACTCTTTTGCTGTATTCAACTATTCCTCATGCCTGTTAACTACTTTAACAGTGCTATTTCTGTATTTAAAAGATTTTCTTAGTGTCAGTCTGTTGCTTTTCAAATAATTTTGTTAGACATGTGGCAATCACACTCCCAACAGTGGATTTTGTTTCATAAATTTTAACTGATTTGTTTTAAATGCCTACATTTAAAAAGCTGGACTTGAGCTCCTTGGCTACATATTTTTTCTGTGATTTTTCTGTGAACCAAAATTCCGTTCAGCCCTCCGTGTGGAAATGGATCATATTTTGGAGTGCCATAGAGTCATCAAGTTTTGGCTTGTTGCTAGTCATAATATTCTGCATAAATGATTTGGAAAATGGTATTGTAAGTAAGAATTCAAAGCCTGCAGAAGGTACTAAATTTGAAAGTACAGAATAATGCATTGAGATTCAATTCAAAAATCAAACTGATTTTTGATCTATTAAGTAACTAGGCCAAGAGAGGACAAGCACAATTTGACAAAGGCAAATGAAAAACTAATTAATCTGGGAATAAAAGATTTAAAGCTGCCAGATGAGGCAATACAGTAACTAGAGAAAAGCTTAGGAAATGTGAGGAAATCAATAGAAGCACAGAACAAACAGAGGGTTTATTTCCCTGCTGTTCCATTTCCTTGAATTAGTAATGGTGGGATTGGGAAAGAAGCTTGCGTTGATATATAGTGTAATTGTATTTACATTTCATTTCAACCTTTGTATTATAGGGGACTCTAGAAGCCCCAAAAGAGAGAAGGACCTCATGGTGGTAGATGCTGTATAAATCAACAGGAGACAATCCGTACCTTAAAAGTCTCCTGTCAGATGAGAAGGGAGAGAAGTGTAAAAAGATTCCATTCAACCAAAATGACATGTTATGCTTAGGGAAAAAAATCAGGACTTTTTTTTTTCTCCTAATCTAGTCAAATAAACTTCTTGCACTTGACTGGCCAAATATGCAGCCTCTCCTTTCATGCCAGTATTGTTATATCTGAAGGAAGCTCAAAAAGAGAAAAGATTCTTGAATGGTTCCAATTTTATTGCTTACAGAACAGCAATATTCAAGTTAACTTTTATAATTTGTTCTCCAATAACCAGTTACAAGTAGCACAACTCAGAAGTGTCTGTATGTTAGATGACAGTGATTTTCAGATTGTAGACAAAGGCAGGTTGTAGTTTTAAGCATTACTTCTAAAGGATCCAAGAACCTAGGAGAAGTGAGCAAGTAGATCATTGTTTTGATTTTTAAAAATAGGTTTTTCTCAAGTAGTGAATTGAAAAGATTGAAATCCACTAATTGAGAACTAAAGGTTCTTCTGAAACGTCACTCGGTTGAAAATATGAGTAGTTTCAGCAAACACAACCAAATGGTATACTTAATGTCTACTAGGCTAGTTTCTAGGAATCTAAATTCTTGCAAGTTCATAGAATCACAGAATGCCTAAGGTTGGAAGGGGCCTCTAGAGATCCTCTAGTCCAACCCCCCTGCACACGCAGGGCCACCTAGAGCACGTGGCACAGGGCTGCATCCAAGCGGGTCTTGAAGATCTCCAGAGAAGGAGACTCCACAACCTCTCTGGGCAGCCTGTTCCAGTGATTCTAAGTTGATTCTAAATGATTTCTAAAGTGTTTTTTAAACCCTATAAATATAACCTAATCTTAGCATTCCATGTTTAAATTCTACATTCAATAGCGCTCTTACAAGTCTGAGTACTTCTGAGACACTTTTGAGACACAAAAACCTGAAAAGTGTAATAGACTTATGGATAAGGCTTCCTTTTTGATCATTTATGCACACTGGCAAAAGATATATTGAAAAAGCAATATTTTACTTTGCAATCCTATCTGAAATTGCTAATAAGAAAGAAGGATGCTTCACACTAACACCCACCTCCAAACTTCAGTTTCCAGCAAGGTTTTTATGCCCTGCACTTTCCTCATTGCCCTGAAATGCACTGCAGTATGTAGCAGTCCCAAGGACCCCTTTCCCTCAGGTCCTAGGAGGGCCGACTGGCCTTTCATTTGCTCTCTCCAGCTGCTTCTCAAATATTTCCATCAAATTACTCTTGTTTTTGCAGCCTGTCCTGCAGTTGGCTCCAGGAGGTGTCCAAGGCAGGAGCAGGGTGAGCGCATGCTGAGGGGGGAGCAGTCCCCACCAGGTCTCCAAGCAACGTCGCCTATGCAAGAACGAGCTCTTGTACGGCAACCTCTGGCCCTATCCCCATACACTCACATGGCTTTCTAGATGGCTGAAATCCAGAGATCTTTTGGAGAGAGGAGAAGAGAGTGGAGAGAAATGAAGGAGGCGTCAGTGGAGAAGGAGCAAAAACACAGAGAGACAGGGGAAAAAAGCAATTTTTTTCTGGAGTACCTTACACAGGAATGCTTTCCTGAGAAACAAAGACCTGTTTACAAGACCTTTTCAGTCTAATGCAACCAAGCAGCAGCTCTGCTGGTAAGAAAAGTAGTAAACACATAGGCAAGAGTGTCTGATTGCAGATCAGTTTCATGACCGTATCTAGAAAAAAAATACTTATGCTACTGTGTGAGAAAGACTGTCTTGGATTTGTAAACTTGTTACATTTGACTAACAGACACAATAAAAAGCAGTAATTTTTGTCACAATAGAGTGCAAATTTTCCCACTAATTAAAACTGAAATGAGATGTAACCCATTAAAATACAACAGGTGATGAATATATTAGTTTGCAGAAGAAGTTGTCCAGCACTCAGAGGATTATAAAAGTAAGATGTATGCTCAAAGAGAGAGCTTGGCAGAACAGGGTCAAGCTGCACCCATGGAGCTGAGGTCTGGAGTTAACTCTGCAAGTCAAGACTGAGGCACATTAGCAGAACTGAGTAAGAACCCAGCAAATGGTGTGGTGAAGCTCAAAGCTGAAACACGCTAACCGCCTTGGCAGACGCAAATGATGATGAATGCAGGATGCCTATTCACATGACATTTAATTCGAGCCAAAGCAATTAGTTCTTCCCTTCCGTAAACACTAAATTTTCTTATAAGTTCTGTATAAAAAAACAAATGTTTTCAAAATGAAACTTTGTGTATAATTTTAAATAAGGGTGAAAGATTATTTACATAAAACTACAGTCTATGAAAAGTTCACGAAAAACTAAGCCTGTGAAAACTAATCTCTATGAAATGGCTTCTTTTCAAAACTTCAGTAACTTCAATTTCCTTTAACATACCCTATGGTAATCTTCATACATTATTATTTTAGCAATAATACTCTGAAAATATTATGTAAGTGGAGAACATTAAACAAATGCATAGCACAACAGATGCATTTATCCCTGAATAATCTTGTTTGGAAAGTAAATCGATGTCAACAACTATTAGCTATGAAAGCAATTCAGAAAAATGGTTGAACCTATAAATAGTTTTCCGTTATAGGTTATATGAAACTGCCTAATTCTCCATATGTTCAGATAGCAACAATCAAATATGCGTGACTTACCTCCAAAGATATTTAGAATACAGGGCAAGACCTTCAGAGTAGTAGAGAAAAACCTTTTTTTGCAGGCTATTTGCAAAAGGGTGTTTTTTGACTATAGATTTTTTCAGTTAAAGTATTGTGGTGTCTTGTCCTGATTGGTATTTTTAGTTCTTTGACAGAAAAAAAAAAAAAATGTTGTTTTCCTTTGTCCCCCCCAGCCAGGAATATTAACATGCTTTGTGCATGTCTAGAGCCTGGCAAAGAACTGGCAAAAAAACTTCCGACTAAGATTCCTCTCTAAGCCTTTGGGTAGCAAGTAGTACAAATTAGGCAATGCTATGTTGGACATTACAAGAATGACTGAAAAAAGACAGTAATGGCTTGAAGAGCGTGCTGGAAGAGCCCCATGACACATCACAACAGCCCAAGGGTTTGTGGTGCTCCCAGGAGTGTGGAGGTGACCACATCCTCCAGGAGTGCCCTGAAGGCCTGGCTGTGCACGGCTGCTTTCCATGCTCTGCTGCTACTCAGCAGGACACTCTAAACTGAACAGTTCTGAAGAAGAGTAGACATTTTCTAGAGCAAACTTTGCCCATCTCAAGAGACACTATGAATACCATGACTCTGATTAATCACTTAGAATAGTCACACCTTTAAAAATGCAGGAGTCTTTTAGGGGAGCAGCTGCATTTCACTATCCTTGAGGGAGGTAATTTTTCTGTTGTGACTTCAATGATCTTGAAGAATGGATTCAAAAAATCTCACTTCGAATCAGGTACAGAAACAAAAAAAGACAATTATTTAGCCAGCTAATTCCTTTTCCTTAGAAAACCTCTAGATTTTTCATAATTTAAAAAGGGGAAGATACTACACTGTGTATTGCCTGGGACAATCCTGCAGTGAAATCAGATGACCCAGTAGCATTTTATCATCTTGAATTTCTGAAAAGATTAACCACAGGTTAAATAGCACGTGTTGCACACTGTCCACTGCTTTATTCTTTGCTAACAGAAAGTGCTGCCAGTGCCAGTGCATTTCAATAAGCATTCATTTATGTTAAACAAGAAAACCTGAAGACACAACAACTGTGAAGCAGCAAGACAGACGTTGGAAAAGACAGGCCTGGAGAAACCATCTACAAGAGAAGGGCTGTAGTCTAACCAGAGATGAACAGTTCTCACTTGAAAGCCTTGCTGTGCCAGGTGAGTGAGGGTTACACAAACCTGTGGAGTTTCTGACTGCACAGCCTTAAAGGCCTTCAGGGATATAGAGACAAGCTCCCTAGGAAAACAATTCTAGTGTTTACTTATGCCACTCACAAGAAAGCTTTTTCTAGTGTCTAATATGAGTCTTCCTGGTATCATTTAAGGTTTTTATTAGTTTTGTCAAACGCAAATGCAAACAAATATGAGAAATGGATTAGAGCTTTCGCCCTTTCATACCTTACAGAAATATTTCATGTGTTTAAAAGATATATCTGCCCTTGTCAAATTTTATTTTGGAGTACAGATATCTGTCCTTTCAGATTAGGCTTCATGGACCTTTGAAGACTGGCAATGCTCCCCCAACGAATCTTTGCAAAACAAATTATTTCTGAACTATTTCTGTTGAATCCCCTAATTAGGAATATTTTGTATGGGTTCCTGTTAGATGGGTTCCTGTAAAAGAAAAATGTCAAGATCTCACATATTTTGCTGTTTTGTTTTGAAAACGAGCTCTACTAACAAACATTTTGCCCTGTGTTTTGGCCTTCTGATTTTAATTATAATAGAATCACAGAATCATAGAATGCCTAAGGTTGGAAGGGACCTCTAGAGGTCATCTAGTCCAACCCCCTGCACACACAGGGCCACCTAGAGCACGTGGCACAGGGCTGCATCCAAGCGGGTCTTGAAGATCTCCAGAGAAGGAGACTCCACAACCTCTCTGGGCAGCCTGTTCCAGTGCTCTGTCACCCTCACCGTCAAGAAGTTCTTCCTTAAGTTCCCGTGGAACTTTTTATGCTTCAATTTATGGCCATTTCCTCTGGTTCTGTCAGTGACCACCAGTGAAAAGAGGCCAGCCCCATCCTCCTCATTGCCTCCCTTGAGGCACTTATAGACACAGATCAGATCCCCTCTCAGCCTTCTCTTCTCCAGGCTGAACAAGCCCAGCTCCCTCAGCCTCTCCTCATAGGGCAGATGTTCCAGGCCCCTGATCATCCTCGTGGCCCTGCGCTGGACTCTCTCCAGCAGCTCCACATCCCTCTTGTACTGTGGGGCCCAGAACTGGACACAGTACTCCAGATGTGGCCTTACCAGGGCTGAGTAGAGGGGTAAGATCACCTCCCTCGACCTGCTGGAGATGCTCCTCTTAATGCACCCCAGGATGCCATTGGCCTTCTTGGCCACGAGGGCACACTGCTGCCTCATGGTCAACCTGTCGTCCACCACGACGCCCAGGTCCTTCTCAGCAGAGCTGCTCTCCAGCAGGTCGGTCCCCAGCCTGTACTGGTGTCTGGGGTTATTTCTCCCCAGGTGCAGGACCGTGCACTTGGCCTTGTTGAATTTCATGAGGTTTTTGACCGCCCAGTTGTCCAGTCTGTCCAGGTCCCTCTGGATGGCAGCACAGCCCTCTGGAGTATCCGCTACTCCTCCCAGCTTCGTATCATCTGCAAACTTGCTGAGGGAGCACTCTGTGCCTTCATCCAGATCGTTGATGAATAAATTGAACAGGACTGGACCGAGGACTGACCCCTGGGGCACTCCGCTCAACACAGGCCTCCAACTAGACTCTGCACCGCTGATCACCACCCTCTGAGTTCTGCCATCTAGCCAGTTGCCAATCCACCTCACCGACCACTCATCCAGCCCACACCTCCGGAGCTTGTCCAGGAGGATGTTGTGAGGGACGGTGTCAAAAGCCTTGGTGAAGTCAAGGTAGATGACATCCACCGCTCTTCCCTCGTCTATCCAGCCAGTCATCCCATCATAGAAGGCTATCAGATTAGTCAAGCATGATTTCCCTTTCGCGAATCCATGCTGACTAGTCCTGAGCACCTTCTTGTCCTCCACGTGCCTGGAGACAACGGCCAGTATGAGCCGTTCCATCACTTTTCCAGGTACGGAGGTGAGGCTGACCGGCCTGTAGTTGCCCGGGTCCTCCTTCTTGCCTTTTTTGAAGACTGGCGTGATATTGGCCTTCTTCTAGTCCTCTGGCACCTCCCCCGTTCTCCAGGATCTTTCAAAGATGATGGAGAGCGGCTTGGCTACGACATCCGCCAGCTCACGCAGCACTCTGGGGTGCATCCCATTGAGGCCCATGGATTTTCACTTACCTTCAGTATATTGGCAGAAACAATTCTTACTTGGCATCTTATTTAGCCTTGTCATCAAGTCAGAGCTCATAATTTAGTCCCCTGACTTTTTTCCTACATTTTCCTAGACTTCTACAGGAGGGTACAGAAAAGCAAGGGAACTGAAAAGATGTATGAAAGAAAACACATGAAAAAGAGAGTCTGCCTCAACATTATGGAGGAGAAAGAAAATAAGGAATATTTATCTACAGAAAACATGACAACTCAAACATCAACAGGTATGTTACTCTACACACCCTCAAATATCACAGTATTCATTTATTTACATTTATTTAATCACAATACTTACATATGAGTGACTTGACTTAAGCTGTTGAAGGAATGGGCCTCCAGACTCTGGAGCGTTTCATCTATAGAGATATAACTAAACACCAGAAAACAGGAGAAGAAATACATCAGAGATCATGGCCAACCATGGCTAGTGTCCATCATGTAACTTTATTTTTCTCCTCATTCTTTTTCTCATCCACCTAACGTGATGGCTGGTACTGGAGGTGCCTGAGGAAGGGACTTTCCATAGGACTCTGGTCCGTGCTGATGTCTGAGATGCACAGGCTGCCACAGGATGCAGTTGTGTCAAAAGGCCACGGGAATGCCACTTAGCCTCAGAAGTGTACTTCCTGACTTCAGAAAGCTTTATCAGGTTGTATTTTTTCCCTTTTCTCACCTAAAATCACCTTGGAGTTCTTTGAGGACACATAGTTAAACTGACTCTGAGTTCTTTGAGGACTCTTAGTTAAACTGACATATTTTTCCAAAAGAATTTTAAAAAAGGGAAGGAAGGAAACAAAGCCAGCTGCACGCCATCACAGCCATACTTGCCACAAGCTCATTAAAGAGAAGCAGGTCGCCAGGGCAACTGATGTTTTGATATTGTAGAGAAAAAAACCTCTAATGAATTTAGAGAGACACAATTTAGTCATATAGCAAATGTTAAAGCATATATAGAGAAATGTGATTCAGTATTAAGATGTAAACAATGAGCTTAATAAATGTTTATCTATACTCAGCTTTTACTGAGGAGCATTTATACTGCTACAGAATTAGATGAAAAAATAGCTCTCTGCAGCTTTGTAGAGAGTTGCTAGCTTTGCAGCTCTCTGCAAAGAGACTCTGCAGAGTCTCTTTGTCATTAGAGATATAGTAAGACTGGAATTTCTTTATACAAATATTTGAAGTGTGAATAAAGTTGCAATGCAACTAATTAGAGATGTCAGAATTGAATAGAGTATGATAAATGGAATATTTCTCACATCCTCACATATATGTGTATATAAATATAAAATATGCCTTTTCTTCCCTTTAAACAGATCTGCAAAGATATAGAATCAGATACTAACATATCTGTTCTAATATGGGCTGTATTCTATATAGAAAATAGAAAAGATATTTAACATTCCTTTAATTTTCTTCCAAACATAGTACTAAAAGTAATAACTCTAGTAAATAAAATATAATCTTTTATCTAAAAGAGGGATAGAGAATGTACTTCTAGTCTGTAACTCTGCATTTGAGTATTGTTTATGTAAGATTGTTTAATTTTGGTTTGCTTTAAGCAGTGGATGTTTTCTTCCTGCGAAACTGGAGTTCCTGTCTTAGCAGAAAAAAAAGGGTAATTTTTCTATTTTATATTTTAATATACATAAAGGATAGGTTGCATCAATGAAACATTTAAAAAAAAAACCTATTCATTGTAGCAAACAGCTTATGTATACACCAGCTTGACAGTAGATGAAATGAAAACCAGAAAAATGAGCAGACATCATAGACTCATGCCAAGCAG
This sequence comes from Crypturellus undulatus, assembly GCA_013389825.1. NCBI lineage: Eukaryota > Metazoa > Chordata > Aves > Tinamiformes > Tinamidae > Crypturellus > Crypturellus undulatus. The sequence goes on from VWPW01023369.1 coordinate 24,992, forward strand.
CTAGGGCTAGGATTCAAGGGTTTTGTTTGTTTGTTTGTTTGTTTGTGTTTGCCCAGTGACAGAAAGGAGCCAGCTGGCGAATTCAGCACCTCCTCCCTGCAGCAGCTGCGTTTGGAGTGCAAGGCTCCTGACATACATTGTGAGGACACTCATAACTTAAAATCCAAAAATACAACAGAAGTTGAAGAAAGTCAGTTTGCAGATAACTCTTTAATAATTCTTACTCATGGAAAAGCCCAGGAAAACAGGATTTAACAGACAGCGGCATGTGACAGTCCCCTCTCTGCCCTCATTTCTCTTTCTTCTCCTGCTGGGATGCTCCCTTATATGGAGCAGCTGTGGGAAAAAGTGTTGGAGAACTACAGCTCGGGGCCAGTGACCAGCAAAGCATCACCAGGGTCCTCTGTGGCTCCTCTGAGACCAGGAAAAAGTTCCCTATTCTTAAGGATCTTAAGGATACTGTATGCTGAGCCTGACCTAAATCAGTAGGGAATGGAAGTACCAAACAAAGCACATGTTCCAAGATTTGATGTATTTTCAATATTAAGGCCGTATAATACAAATTCCTATTGCAACTGAATACCTTATAAAACATTTTTTCCACGGTCATATTGTCAAAATGAAGCATGTGCACCTGGGTGCACCACTACATTTCTGGCAGGAATTAACTTTGTACTTGAACATGTCACTGAATTGCTTTTTGTTTCATTCCTGTGACAAAGCAGCAAAGGGAAATAATCCCTGTTTCTGGTTAGCAAAGTACATAGATAGGTATTAGTTCAAAAGAAATAGTATCTACAATTTTTGTTTACACAAAGTTCTTAAACCATGTAAATTTTATATTCAGTACAGATAAGATAAAGTTAAAATTATATAATATAAACTACATAGCAAAACAAAACTCTGCATTTGTATCAATAAGCACACTGTTGTCCCACTGAAGCTTCAGAGCATTTATCAAGTAAGGAATAATTCGTATTTTCGCTACTGATAGAAGTTATGAGCTGTGAGTGCAAGTTCAGATGTGTGATACATTATAGATGCCAAGACACACACAGCTTTAGTTAAAATACAGGTAATGGTTCTTCCTTAATGCACATTCTGTAACAACAAGCTAGAACTTTATGATATGTAACAGTAGTAATGTGATGAGAAGACTCAGAAAGGCATTGATATTGTCCAAATTAAGGCCCCTAATTATTTTTTGCCGGCTTTATAAAACAAACAACAAAAGAGGAAATGTGGGCTCTCCAAATGATTCTGTAGTTCTAGAGAGTGAACTGGGAGGTGGCAGAGGAGTTCCCCATGCCGCTTAGCCATGAACAATGTGCTAGATTATGTGCCAGCCACCAAGAAGAAGAAATGAACTTGAAACAACTCTGGTGACTTTAACAACCAATACAGTGCAGGCACTTACAATGGGAAAAAAAATGCTCACGCGAGGCTAACATGTAGAGACTCACTGTGTATTAGTGGATCTGTGCCCATGTTTAAATACAAAAGTGACGGATAAGTCCCTCTGGCACCCCACAGCTACTTACTAACTACTGACACTAACGACTAACTAACAACTATTAAAACAATAATGTCAGAAACAGAACTTACATCCTAGAGATGTTGGGGAGATTGGAAAAAGCTTCACTTGGAATTGTTCTTAGATGAGTCTCCATAAATCTCCTATAGAAATAAAAGGTTGGCAGTTAATATTCTTTGATAATTACAATTTAACATCAAAAAGTCCTATATCACTCCAACTCTGCTTCAGAATTCGTATTCTTGGCTTTCCAGGATTTCATCTTTCTCTTATCTCCATTCCCATTTCATTCTTTGCTTTGGCTTAGTTGGCATGCTTCCTTATTCTAAAGTAGAAACTTCTAAATCGTCTTTCCTAGGAATAATAGGTCTTAGCAGTAGGAAGAAGAGAAGTTCATAAAATTTTCAACCAGAACAGTCTATGATGAAGCAAAGATGAGAGTAATTCTAGTTTAGGTTAGCTCTAATAAGCTGCATAGAAAGACTGCAGCCTTACCCCACTGTGTTAATACGCTCCTCAGCCTGGGGAAGCATCAGGTTTTGGAATCTAGTATAGGAAGTTCTAGAGCCCAAAGTCAGAAAGAGAAGAACGGTGCAGCTCAAGACTTAACCCCAGCTTCTGGCACCAATCAGAATATAACTTGTGAAGATTTGAAAAAATATTAGACCATTGTTTATGCTAATGGACTGTGATTCTTCCTGTTTTGCACACAATAGAAGTTTTCTTTAAACCTGCATAATTCTCTTTGCAATTTAACATGCGAATTCACTGAGTACATTCCCTAAGAAACTACAGAAACTACGTTTTCAGAATGAACAAAAAAACACTTTGGGAAAATATTACTTTAATTTCCCTGTGAGAAGAAATGAATTTTTACAATAGAGTTTTCCAAGTTTATTTTCAGTTGTTTAACAGATTGATTTTCTAAGTGTTACAGGTCACTGAATCTTGAATTGCTTCTGTAGCCAGTTTTCATTACACTGTTTTCTTTTAATGGTATTTTCTTTATCTGTTTCACTTCAGAGGCACACAATGGCTTTCTACTGAAAAGAGAGGACAGAGTTTATTTGCATAAATCTAAAAGAAAAGAAAAAGCTAAGAGGATTACAAAATCCAGCAATTACTGAGTACCTGCTTACAGAGTATTTTGCAAAAAGCTATTATTTGCTATTATTACCAGTTAAAAAGACAAATTTTCACAAGTTTTCCTGTCACAGACTTTTCATATTTCTAAAACAAAAGAATTTCTGGTATTTTCTATTTCTAAACCCCCCCTAATGTGGGTTTAAAGAACTTCAAAACAGTCTAAAATGAGGCGATTATATTTGGGAAATTGGACCATATTAGGAAGTAATTTTAAATAATAGAGTAATATGTCTTCCTTAACAACTATGAAAGAACAATTTCACATAAAGTATACCTGGAATACCGTGACAGACTGATCTGCCAAAACGGAGATGAGAAGTATGTGGTACAGTCTTAGTTCCCTAAAAACTCAACTTCAAGCACGTGCTTTAGCGTTCTGCTGTACTTGGCGCTCTTGTTCACAAGATATATATTGAAAAAAAATCCAAGTAGCATAGAAACTTCTCAGCTACTCTTAGGTGTATTTTAGGCGGTAACCAGAATTGGCCTATCTGAAATGAAGGATTTGTTTTTTTATGTTGATAGATTCTATTTTGTTCTAGAGACTGCTACTCTGTCAATGTTCCAACATCATCAAGTGAATAAGAAATGATACTCAGGACTTTGCAAAATCCAGCCCTATTGACTTAGGTAGAAGCAATGATAGAACCTACAGTGAATTCTTTACCATTTATATCTCAGCATTAGATGATAAGTTAAAATAAAATAAGTTCTTCTTATCAAGAGAGAATGAGCTGCCTAGTTCTGAAGTATATATCATAGGTTAATCTTACACAAGTATTTTATGGAAATCTTTTGATTTTGTTCTGAAATAGAAACAAATCCACAAAATACACAGCAATTACCTGTAAGAGATGTCCATATAATAAACATTAAAATTTAAATGTCAGTCTTTAAGAAAAAAAGTTGTGTAATAAAATACCTAATGTTTGAGGTATTTTCTCTCATGGATTTTGAGGTACTTAGGTATGAGGTACTTGAGGTACTGAGGTGACAGTAAAGGTTAAAAAAAAAGAAATATTATCTGAAAGGAAACCTAACATTAAACAATATTAATAGCCCACCATGTTAACACTATTCTGTGTAAAAATGAGGGAAAAGTTAAGTTAGCTAGATCATATAATATGAAGACTGATATAAGGTTATCCCTCCGCCACATGAAGCAAGATGGACCCTAAATATTTATTCTACGAAAAAAAGGAAGGTTCCAAGGCTTCTAGGGTATGTCCCTAATGGGGCTGGGCAGTCAGAAGAATACAGAATTCTCCGCATTTATGCTCATGCAGTGTAATGCATATGAGCTTCTCTATATTTTCCTGAGTCTGTAGTCTAAAAACGTTCGTACAGTTTTATTCCTACTTTTTTTCCTACTTCAATAACTTTTATTGATTCCTCAGCTTTCTCTACTTAAAGTCTTTACTGTAATAGAAAACATTTATGGATTCAGAATATTTCTATTAGTAATTTTCTATTCTTCCATAGATAAAACACTGTCGGTAGAAGTGGTGCAGAGTTCTGTTCAGGAACAGAACTCTTAGCTCTGATACCTAAGACACAATTCAATACATAAAATCTTTCATCCCTAGATCTGTTCCTCACAATACTAATAAGAATAATACTGTCAAGTATTCTGACCCATTCTCACCCTTCTCTCCTATTCAGGTGTTGCTTAAAGATCATGATGATATATTGACAGAGAAATTCTCCCAAGAAAATTCCTCTGGTAAATTGTGCTCCCTCTGCTGGTCGCTTTCCCAAAAGGAATATCACTTTGCTCCATTAGCACAGGAAGGGATGTGTACTGCAGGACGCAGTAGAGAAGAGCTGTTTCTGAAACATCAGGCTGACAGCCTATTAATGGTTGTAAAGAAGATTCAAATGGGATTGTGAAATTTCAGAAAAGAGTGTATGGTTTATAATTGGAGGACCACCCCTTGGCCTGCAATTGCTGTCAGCAATTGACCTCAGCAGAGGTCAAAAAGGCAGAGTGAATGGCCGTAATTATTGATAAAAGAATAAAAAACAAAACAGAGAAAATAGTCACGCCACTGTGTGAATCTTGATCTTCCCTAACTGGAGAGCAAATGGCACCTGCAAAAGGATGTTTGAAGGTACAGAACGGCTCACGTACAAGAAATTACTAAGCAGGAACCATCAGCTGGTGTTTTCCCAGATCCTTCTCCTTGCCTTTGTGGAAGCTATGTGTGATCCATAAGGAACTTCCCTTGATTACCATGGCCTTTCAAAGACGGTAAAGTGTAGCCTCATGAGGACATTGACCAGGTTCCTTGTCATTTGGGTGCATCCCACCTAGTCCCATGGATTCATGTTTCTCCAATTTACTTCAGCGGTTCTTGATCTATTTTCTTCTGCTGCAGGTAATGCTTCCTTATCTCAGGCCATGCCACTAGGCTCGCCTTAGAGACCTTGTATCCTATTAGTAAAAAAACAATGCAGCAAAAGAATTGAAGCTTCTTTCAGTCGATCCTGTGTCCAACTGAGTGGTGACCACACAGTTTTCTTTGTGTTCTTTTTGCTGCTAATGTCCTTTCAAAAGTTCCTCTTCTCGTCCTTCTCAACTTTTGCTAGTTTCAGCAAAATGCTTGCTCCTGACATAAGGCTGAACATGTATGTCTAAACCATATGCAAAACATCAACTCCTTCAAACAGTGCTATGTTTTTAGTGGAGGTCAGGAAGAAAACAGTTATAGCACAGATCCACAAAAGGAGAATTTTCATCCTTGCCACCAAAACTGTGCCTTCTTTTTCCTCCTGGCGTTTCTCTCTCACCGTTTTCCTATTGTTTCACCATTTTAAAAAACTTATTTGTTGTTGATTTTCTTATTTCTGTGTGAGTCATAAATATGGATTAAAAATAGTTACAGTATAGAAGCCCTTCTCCCAGTCTGTGAAAATGTTACGGTGGGTAATACTTCCATAATAGACCACTTGAACCATGTTCCTTAAAGAAATCTTTGTAGGTATATTTGGAAATTTGGAGGGAATTTGACTAACTGAGCAGTGATTAGAGAACAGTATGCTTTAGTTAATAATTTCTTTACATTTCTAAGGTAAATTAAGAAATTTCCTGCAATTCCATATGAACAAAAAGGCAACATATGGTTTTGTGAGACAAAGAAGGCCACTCTGTGCTGAGACCATATGGAAACAGATTTTAAAAACCTCAGAGGTCTTTAAAACTGTCAGAAATGTTTAAAATTCAGGAAGATCTCTGAAAGCAGCTCTTTTGGGGCATGTGACAAACATTAAGAGCACATATGAAAATGTAAAGAGACATTCATTATAATACTAATGTTGAGATTCACCAAATGACTTTTAAAAATAAAACTAAACAGGAAGTTATTTCAGAGCTGCTTGAATTTCCACTAAAAAGAGCCGCAAAGAAGTAATTTTGGTTTCATGTTAGCTTACTATAAATTCTTTTCATTTATAATTCACAATAACGACAGAGCCCTACCTTAAATAAAGTATTTCAGAAACGTATATAAAATATATCTGTAAATATACAGAATTCTACTGCCCTGTAGATACCATGCCCGCCCCTGTTTGTCTATACCTGTCTGTACTCCTACATCATTTTTTTGGAGACAAAAATCATCTGTGTCCTGTATTTTACACTCCCTGAAGTTACAAGGTTTTGGTCCACAGATGACAGTGATATAAATTATCTTTCCTTAAACAAGAAATAGTTTTCACTATTACTTTCCAGCATGTGTAAATGTCAGAATTTTACATATTGTAAACTTTCTGTGTAAATATGGGCATGTAATTATGGAATTACATGCCCTTAAGGAGACCATTCCATAGACAAGGAAAAATTTGTTCTTGTCCTAGAAAAAAAAAGGAAAAAGTCAATTCCATTTTCAAGATTCTGGCAGTTTAGAGAAGTACACTCCACATATAAATTATTGGTTTAAAATAGCAAACAATGGATAAGAGTAAGTGAATTTCTGCAGGAATCTGGGATAGGACTTCTGCTATTTAATATATTCATAAATGAGCCAGAGACGAGGGTAAGCAGTGAGGTGACTGTATGATTCTTCCTATAGGTTCGTAAGAGCTCCTTAGAGCTCTCCTCCCAAATTGTAATAATACATATGGATAGTTCAGTTCTAATGCTTATAACGTAAGAAGAGGTAAGAATAGAAGACAGTGCAGGAAGGAATTACAAATTTAAATAAAATATTGAAAAACATGCCTTAAGTGAAAAGTACTTGTCTAATTTATCAAAAAGGAGTGATGAGATCATAATCTCAAGCATGAGAATGAAGGTTTCTTTCATCTGACAGATAAAGACCCTACAAAATTCAGTGGCCTAATGCTTTATTTGCGCAGTTTTATCATGGGAGAGAAATGGATGTATTTTAGGGTAGCTCTTGCACTTTCGTGGTGTGCATTTTGGAGGACAAAAGTCAGAAGCCTCAATTTCCTCAACAGAGAATGCAGGGAGGTTTGTGTTTCCAGAGTGGCAATTCTGGGAGCAGAAATTAGATGCCTAAAGTAAACAAAGTGTACAAAATTTGCACTTTGTCCCAACCAGAAGTAGCTACAAACACAATTAAAAAGCAAGGATGATTGACCATCTGAACAAATTGAAATTTCCTTTTTTTTTTTTTGTAAATATTATTTATTCTTGTTAATGATCACTTTTTAAACCAACAGATTATGATTTTTCTACCAAAAGAAAACAGCAACAAAAAAACGGTAGCTATCATCGGACTTGAAGCAATAAACATTTCAGGGAAGTTTTATGTTCTTTATCATCCAGAATGTCACACAGATGACTCAGTGAGCCCTCTTGACCTTGAAATCCATGCCTCTGCAACTTACTAGTGGGAAAAGAAATGGTGTTCATAAACAAGCATCTAACATTATATTTTCACACATTCACAAACAAGAATGTGTGTGTTTTTAACAACTGTTAGAAAGCAAATACCCTCTGTTTATTACACTTAAATGGCAGCAGGTGAAAAGTCATTAATGATCCTTTTTTTTAAATGAGGTAATTAAGATAACCTCTTCCTAAGATATTGGGAGAGCAGTTTCTTAAATATGTTGACAAAAGCTGCATTATTAAAATCTATGAACTAAAACAATATAGTTTTTTATTTTCTTATAGTGGGTCTGTGTAGTTCCTACTTTCTCTAATGACAATTAGACTCACTCAAAGGGAACAGTAAGATTTTATCTTTACAGCTACTGGTAGTACCTGGTGGCAAACCTTCAAGGACAAAGAACATCTTTTCTTCACTTTTAAAATAAAATAATAATAAAAAAGGTTATTTATGTGCAACCACTCCCCTCTGAGCACTGCCTCTGCAGAATTTGTTTGACCGATGTTGGTCTGTAAAAGTTTTCCAGAGGATGGTGAGTATCACAGCTGCTTTCCTTCCTAGCCTAGAATCATGAAAACAGGAAGAGTCCCAGCTACTTGTGAATAAGCTCTTGGCATAGTCCAATAGAGACATAGTCAATAAAAAAAAAAAAAAAGATTTTTTTACTTGAATTTCTCAGAGATTTCCTCATTTAGATAGGACTTCCATTTTCTGAAGGATGCTCTTTTGCTTCCAGTAGCTTGCTTTAATTGGTTATTGAACCATGTTTTCTTGTTCCTTTAGAACCTCAGTACACCATCATTACAGTAGGGATAATAATTATGTGGTTATGTCACAAGGTCATTTATGAGATGCATTTAGGAGGCTACATACTTCATTCTGAATTAGTGAAGCCTATAAAAAGATCATGATAGAATTACTATTTCTGTATTCTGACTCAGGTCTGAAAAGTACAGAGGAAATAAATGTGGACTATATACTCCAATGAAAATAAAATATTATTAATCGTCCATCAAAATAAGCTTTGTGGATCTAGAACACTGTTTGATGCAGAGGTTCTATAGCAAAAAAAAAGCACATAACGTCGCTGAAAATATGCATAGAAGCAGAAGTGAAGAGGTAAGGTTTCATATACAAGCATAGCTGTGGCAGCTCCTCACCTCTGAGACTTTGCACAATATTTGACAATCTTTCAACTCAGGTATACATGGTTCACTTGATTTTGTTAAAGTACCCTCCTACACACACACAATCCCAGAAATCCAACCAGATTTTTTAATACCCAGGCTGGTTCTTTAGTCATGTCAAGACTCAAACTCACAGCACAGCCCTTTGGTTCTTGAAGAAAGAAACTAAGAGAAAACGGTACTGAGCTTACCTGAAGGTAGAATATTTTTGAATTTAAGATAATCCCTAGACAAAGATTTGAGGGAAATACTTACTTACTTACTTATTTATTTATTTGTGTAGAGCAGAAACTCCATCTCCTTCAGTTTTGCTGATAGCTTTTGTGAGCTCAAAATATTCTAATACACTCATTAACCTTATGGAAACTGTGGATGCTAGCGGTACAGCTCTCATAGGAAAGCTAATCAGTCCCAACATATTTTCTTCTCTACTTCAAAAAGGCATTTTATCAACAAGTATTTATTAATATGTGATATATCTTCATTGTTAGTTCTAAATATCATATTCTACATTAATAAAATACATTACACAGTTACCAGATCCCTTTTTTTCTCAAAAGTTAATACCTGCATGGGGTACTAAGCAAACTAGCTGACAGGTGGCACCTTGTTACCCTGGTGTCTTTGCACATAGTAAACGTGACATAAGCCACGTCACTTGCCCCTGAAGGGTGAGTTATCTTACATTTACTGAAGACGAGTATCCTACATATGGCCATTAGCCTGGAGCAGATGCATAATAGTAACTTATTATCTCACATAAAGAGCATTTTCCTATAGACTCTACTGTCTTTGTGTCTATTTATCTGTCTGTCTGTTCCACTCTCCCACCTAACACCGCCTTTTCCAGTTCAACCAAATGCCCAATTTCAACCAAATGTGATCAAAATGATGTGAAAATGGCATCTGCGTAGAGGAATAGAAGTGTTATTAGCATCTTTTCTGGGAAAAAAAAGTAAGAATGATATAAAATAAAGCAGGGAAGGCTCAGCCCATACCCACGTTGTGGGAAATAATCCCTGAGCACACACACACGTCTGAGCTACCCCGTTGTCCAGTCACGTGCTGGAGGGAGGATGAGATGATAGTTCTGAATTTTCTTACCACTTAGACTTGCTTTCCTAGCATGGTGTGACATTGGTATATAATCCTAAACTTCAGACAGCTGTCATGCTGCCCAAATACATATAAATGCTGCCTGTAATGTATACATATACAAAATAATTTTCTCTTATTTACTCCACAGAAAAAGAAAAGAAAAAAAAAGAAAAAAGAAAAACAAACAAACAAGCATTTGTATTGAAAAATAAGCAGCCCCAATAACAATTTTCATGCGCTGAGTCATTCTGGGTATGTACCTGCATTAATTATATTTGCATAAATACATTGAATCCTGTCTAAAACAAAACAATTTCCTGAAGCTTATGACACTGTTCCACTAGAGGAGTTAAAAAAAAAATTTTTTTTTCTATTTCTTACAAGCGTATCTTGTCAAAAAAAGGCTCATTCCACTCTCCAGAAGTAGGGCAGAGAACTGAGAGCAGTCCCCACTGAATCATCTGAATGAAGCTTTAATTAAAGTTCAAGATCTTGCACACTGAAAAGAACCCATCATCGCCAAAAGCTGGCGAGATGTTCCCAGATTCATCGATTCTACAAAACTGAATAGCCATGAAGGAATGTTTTAAAATCTTCAGGCTTGAAATTCACATGTAACAATCATGAAGCAAAGGGTCTTTATCAAAAGTAACAAAGTTGCTGGACTTGAAATTTTCAGAGGTTTTCAATATGCAATACACACCTACATGCACCTACATACTTCACTTCAAAAGAAGGCTTTGTTTGATTTTAATGGTTACAGAAATGTTAATTATTCTGGCACCTTTTGTCTCTAATTCAGAAATGTTGCCAGTTATAAGGCAGAAGGATGAAAAACATTACAAATGCCTCAAACTTGTTCTGGAAAAGCATATTTATTTTTTTACCCCTTAAGTGAAAATAAATCACTCTGAAGTGTTTGGATGAGCTCTGAATGAAAAACAGATACAAAATATAGTTTTTAAGCTCCTATTTAATGCATGGGAGTGATAGAAAGATCAAGTCATTTGCCCAGAGCAAGGAAGTACAGAATTAGACAGTCTGCTAGACTTTAGCGATCCAGATAACACAGAGAGAACATGTACACACCATATCCACACTGAAACCTGTGCACTGAAGCAAAGAGAAGGAAAAAAATAGCGTGGAAATAAGGAAAACTGATTCAAAAAAGAAAACTTTTTAAAGAGCTCTTTTCCCTATTTCCATGAGAATTTGCCATTAATCTATAAATCAAATCAACTATACTGTATATGTTCTGCCTTTTAGAATATACAGAGTAGAATCACAATTTGCTTTTGCTAGATTTTTTCTTGTCCTACTACTTGTCCTATGTTAAACAATACACTAATAACAAACAATACAGATAATTAAGATACACTCAAACAAATTCAGAAAATATTTTTTCAATTACTTTTATTATCTATTTTTTTCCCCTCGGGGAAATAAAATCCCCACTTAGCGGACGATAACATACGATTAAGATACTATGTATCTTAATCAACTGTGCCGATGGGGACGGCCCTTGCAAACTTTTCAAGCGTGCTGTTTAACAGGCGCTGCAAGACAGGCACAAAGCAGCCGCTGGGGATTTTACAGGCCCCCAGTGCAACTGATTTTTAAGCCACTACAGTTCCAACATCCTTGGTTCTTTATCTGTGAGTCCGTACAAATAGGTATTTGCAGTCACTCTATCAGTATTTTTCCAAATAATTATCCAATTCCATGATGTAGTTTTTTTTTTTTTTTTTTTTTTTTTCCCATTAGCTACTTTAAATGCATGTATTAAAACCTAAGGCATAGTTTTATTATAAACTAAAACTACTGATCATTAATTTTCTAGATTGGCATGACAGATTTCAAAGAACATACTATACGTTACATATATGGTCATTACTGCAATTTCAACCCAAATTCATCACATATACAAAAATATAATATCTCAAACCAAAAATGTTAAATTTAAAATTTTACATACATATGTATGAAATACTTATCACAGGAGTCTAATAATAATATTTTTAAATGCATAAATAGAGGAAATACTGCAAACTATATATACTGCAAACTGCGGCAGAACGCGCTGCCCGCGTACTCACAGCGTCTGCGTGTCCTGCGGCAGGCTGGGGATGAAGTGGATGTCCCTGCACGTGATTTTGTAGTCGTCCCAGTCGGAGCACTCGCACAGCGCTGCGGGGCACCGCTCCGCGCCGCGGCTGCGCAGCGCCAGCGCCAGCAGCGCGGGCAGCGCGAGCGGCAGGCGCAGCATCCTGCGCCCCGCGCTGCCCCCGC
>VWPW01023369.1:37146-548326 GCA_013389825.1 Crypturellus undulatus
GCAAAACCCGGACAGGAACGAGGGGAGACGGAGAACCGAAGGCGGCGAAGCCAGCGCGGGGCTGCTGCTGCCCGCGCCGAAGCTGCACGGAGTGTGCGGCAGGCACGCAGGAGCCCTGCAGCAGGCACTTCAGACGCGAAATACAGTGTTTCTGAAAACTTTGTTTGATTGTTTGTCTGGCAAAGTAGAGATAAGAGAGTAAATCCCACGCCCCTCAAAAAAAAAAAAGAGGGAAAAATTCTCCAACGCAGAGAGATATAAGGTGGAGTTTTCATCACTTGAACTAGCAATTTGCTGTGCTCAGTCATCTGACCTTTTTTTTTGTCTTTTTCTTTTCCTTTTCAGCGAGGGCCACGAGGCTGGTGAAGGGGCTGGAGCACAGACCTTATGAGGAGCGGCTGAGGGAGCTGGGGTTATTTAGTCTGGAGAAGAAGAGGCGCAGGGAGACCTTATTGCCAATCTGAAAGGAGGTTGTAGTGAGGCAGGGGTCGATCTCTTCTCCGGAATAACTACCGATAGGATAAGAGAAAATGGCCTCAATTTGTGCCAGGGGAGGTTCAGGTTACACATTAGGGGAAAAAAAACTATATGGAAAGAGTGGTGAAGCATTGGAATAGGCTACCCAGAGAATGATGGAGTCACTGTCCCTGGTAGTGTTCAAGAAGTGGGTAGATGTGGCACTTAGGGACATGGTTTAGCAGGCAGGGTGGTGAAGGGCTTACGGTTGGTCCCGGTGATCTTGAAGGTCTTTCCTAACCATAATGATTCTATGATTCCAAGCGTTTTCTTTGCCACACAGGTTTGATAGATGCATAGCGGTGCTTTCAACCAAAATGTCTTTAACTCTCTAGGAAAAACTGCATCATATTAAAAAAAAAAAAAAATGCAGATACATCAAAGAGCAAACGAGTAAAAGCTCAGTGAAGCAGAGCAAAGCTGGGCTTGGGTCCTCTGCTTAAAGACAGTGATCAGCCACTTAATTAATAAATGGCTGATCACTAATAAGCTATGTGTGTATTACAGAATTCGGAGTGCTACAGCCCAGGGTTTTGCCAGAGCAGCAAAATTCTCTGTTCACTTGTTCTTACTGCACAGCTTCAACCTGGACTTCTGTACGCAGTCTTAAAAACAGGACATGACAATCCTTACATAGAGCAGTACAAAATCATCCAGTAAAACAACTGTGTCACCTAAGGAATTCCTGGCTTTGCTGGAACCAAGTCACCTACCTGTCCTGAGCCTGATCTACGCCTTTTTTCCCAAGCAGCGGGTACAAGTCACACATTTGATCATCCAGAAAGCAATATTGCCTGACATTGCCCAGAAGCAGCTTGTCAACTCCAGGCAGCAACATTAAACTTTCTCTCCAGCTTAATCTCTGTCTTCTCATAACCAGCCTGGATGACCCAGTATGACTCAGAGAACAACAGAGAAGTTGCTTTTGTCACCACAAGGTCTGATTGGCAGGAAGGGACTGGGGATATGTAGCCCTTCTTCAGCAACCGTGCTGCTGGAGTGACTACTGCACATCTAGTGCTAGGAAGCATTCTGTGTTGGCTGTGTTTTTGGTCAACCAGGGTTAAATTTGTTATAGATCTCAATGTCTGTTACCTTCCCTATCCTGAAATTTTGTCTTTGTCTTGATTCCTTGATGAAATGAATTTTGATCCTTTCATTTTTTTTTTAGGCAAGAACCTCTTCCTAAGTTATCACATGGTGCTACCTTTACAATTGTAAGAAGCAGAAGGCATTTTATTTTTTAACATGATTTTAAAGAAAACATCAACATCTTTCCCTGAGTGTGCATGTCTCTGTGTTACCTGGCTTGCTAATTTATTTGCTTTTGTTTCTTCTCCCAAGGATCTCTCTGGATAATTAAGGAAAGAACTGAAGTGGGGATTGCCACAGGAAACCAGCCCTGCAAACACTTAGCCACAGAAAAACCAGGGATTGATACAGGGTTTGTTACATTTTCAATAAATCTTAGCACTGCAAGGAAGCTCCCCAAATCTGCCTCTGAGTCCATCAATGAACTGCTTTAATGTGAGTGCCTCAGGATTGTGTAGGCATGTCAATACGACATCAGTCATCTTCGGCTCGTGAAATAGCTAATGCAGAATTTAACAAATTAAAGAAGATGCTAATATATATAGGTTTATAGAAAACATGTCCTTTTAAAGTAATTTGAATTTCATTAGTTCTGCAAGCTATATGACTTTGCTCTGTAAAATAATACAGTCTGTAATCCATTTAGTGTGTAACGAGTTAATTAAATTATTTCAGTTGTTTAATCACATTATTGCATAAAACAAACTTCTTGACAAATCTCAACATGTCATTGTAAATAAGGAGTCCCAACAAAGTGGATGTTTCTTGTGAAAGCCCAGAAATACTCATTTTGAACATTATGGCATATACCATTTTTATTGTCAATCTCAAATTATGCAGGTTACACTGACAGCATTCAGAAGCAGAATAAAAAGTTGGAGGAGCCAATTACCCTGCATAACAAAGTTAATCTCAAAATTGCTGAATTGCTCAAATTGTTTCTATTACTCTTCTAACATATTTTTCTTTTTAAATTACAACAGTGATTGTTCTTCCTGTAGAAGGTAACAGAAATATTTGTAACTGAGATATCAACATATGGTTTTGTTTTAAAATGGTGGTGTATTCCAATCGCTTCCCCCACTTTCATTCTGAATTCAGTGCTATTTTTGCTGTCTTACTGACTGTGGACATGGCAAAGGAATAATAGTTTTATTGGTGGGCAGATAAGTAGTGTCAAGACCTGAGTCATTTTAGTGGGTTATTATAAACCTGAATATATTCATCCAAAGCATCCTTATGCTAACTGCCTTTAATAATAGGTGGCTCTGCATCAGCTGCTCCATAGTAATCGTGCCTCAGGCTCTCCCCCAAGAGGAAAGGTAAGTTGTTTCCCTTCCTTCACAGAGGGCAAAGCACTCTGAATTACTGCTGCTCCATGACAGCAGCAGCCATCCAGGAAGAGTTCATGGAAGGGATAATCATCTTCCCAGACATGACTAAAGGCTCAAAAATGGCAACTATAAAAGGTCAAGAAATAGCAGGGCTGATATTCAAGTTGTAGATGCTCTGGACAGCAACAGTTCAGTAGGAGTAACCACTGCTTAATATGTATTTTCTAGACTGTAGCTCCATGTCACCTCAGCCCAGGCTTTTGCCTGCGCCTTGTTAATTTGGACATGACCTGAGTGTTGAGTTCCCATCCCACCCCACCCCATTCCACTCAATCCCACCCCACCTCATCCCACCCTTGACCCACCCTTGCCTTGGAGGTGCCCGGGGCTCCCTGCTGGCTGGTGGGCAGGCCCTGGCAAGCAGGCTCTGCCGTCCCCAGCTGGAGCCACTGCCAGCGCCATGGAAGTAGCTGGCCCTGACACAACCCTGCTTTGATTTTCCCTTGATTTTTTTTTTCAAAATCAAGTTTAGAAAAGACTGCAGGTATCTTAGCAGGTAAAAAAAAAAAAAAAAAGACCAACAATTAGTTGTTCTGATTGCATCAGTATTGAAAAATGATGGTGTTTAGTAGTTCAAAGGTGACTGGCAATCTGCCATCCCAGCTAGAATATTAACAAATGTTCTGTTTTTGTTCATATATTTAAAAATCTTATTGTACTAAAAGGTATCCCCACAATTAAAAACAAATTCTTAAGAACATATTGTCAAAATCCTCTGACCACATAGAAATGAAGCTTTTTAAAGTGATGAATATTGCTTGTGCTCCAATTCTTATGAAAGAAAAAAAAATAGAAAGATCTCTTCTAAACCCCAAGTATATTGCATTTTTTCCCGGTTCCTTTTCAGATTTGCTCTCTTATTTCTTACTGCTTTCAATATAGCAAAAGGAGATGCCCATTTTTCGCTGTTACAGGTGCTCCCTCTAGTGACAGCTACAGTCACTCACTGTGTTTTCCTATCAAGCCCTGCAGGGCTCTGAACTCAATTCTTAGGATGATACTTAAAAAAAATGCTTTTTACTATTTCACATGCTCATTTTCTCAATAAAATAGTAAAAGAATAAAGAATATATACTATTTAAGAAAATGTATCAAGGAATGTGCACTTTTCAGTTATATTTGACAGAGAATTCCAGAGACAAGTAGATTAAATAGATCTTCAAAGGTTGATCAAGTCCTCACTGTATCCTCTACTTCGTACATAGTGAAACTGAGGCACAGTGAAATGAGGTGATGCCTAGTATATTTGGCATACAACATTAGTTTGTAAGTCAAATCTAGGCTGGGTAATATGGGGGCTGCGATATATTCTATATCCAATACATTTCCAGTGGCAGTAACCCATAGGTATACAGCACTGCTCTTAATTCAAGGAGCTGCACACACAGTCTGAATAGACAACAGCGTGCAAAGACCACTGGAATAGCTTATCCGTGTTCTCCTGCACCTGAGCTAAAGCAAGGAGTCCAAAACAGTAAGCCATACAGGGCCTCACCTCACTTTTTTGCTCGTCTGCTTTGATGCATCTATGCTTAGAGTCCAGCACATGAAATACACCGACTTGGAAGGATCAGGTCAGATACAAGGATGTTTATTAGCTTCAGCTCAACTCAGTCATGAAAGTTTTGCTACAGCATTCTCCATCTCTAGCTGGAATCTAGGAGGGAAAGGAATTTATATAATTATTTCAAGATGAGAAATTTTGTAAACGTGCCAGTCTCAAGTCCTGACTCATTGCTCAAGTTCTTTGCCATTCTAATGTTTGTTGCACTAAAATTAATAAAATGTATCAGATAATTCCTGACAGACTTGATACAGTATCTTGGGTGTCTTTGCACTGCTTTATGTGCAACCCAGAAAACCACAACAGGTTCTTGGTTCCAAAGAAGCAATTAGCTCTAATTGGTATTCTGTTTTTAGACCCCTGGAGGGATTACTAGATAACGACAGTTAAATCTTGTAATATCTGTATGAGGAAGTGTTTAACTTGGGAAAATCATTCAGCAAAGAATAGAATAAAGTCTTATATCTCTTCTGATTTATCAATGTTTTTAGTTGCTCTAAACACTCACAAGATATGCCAGTTCCTACCTGTTCCTATCTTAGTATCTGAAGTAACTTCTTTTTTGCCAGAAAATGTTACATAAGGGATGCTGCTTTGGCACAGTGCCACTTACCACATGCCAAGTGTTTGAATAGCTCACGAAAGAAAGTTACTGCACATTTTGGAAGATTTGTGTCCATATAACCAATTTATCTCCGACTTCAAGTATTGGTAGGTGTAGAACTTTATAGAATTTAAAGGAACTCTTGTGCTTCATTTATTTATTTATTTATTATTTGACAATAAAGAACCATAAAATGGCTATAGAAATTTAAGTACTCAGTTATCTGAAAACTGAATAGAAGTTACTTCTGTGTGAAGCCTGAGGTCTGTCAGTTCCTAATGTGCTCTGAGAGAATATTAAAGATAAAAGTACCTCTGAGACTTGAGCATTTAGTAAAGCTGACAACAATGAAAGTTGCTTTCGGGCAGGTACACTTGTAATCTTTCTTATCCAGAAAGACGTATATGATGTCCTCTCCAAAACACAGAAGCAGAGGGAAAAGAAAATAGATTTCTTACTATAGCTGCAAGTCCCTTTCTTCCTGTCTGGGTTTACCCTAAAAGCTTTCTATTTTTTTTTGGTAGGCTCATATTGCCTTTGTCTCTTCAGCTAAGGGTGAGTTTCTAGTCATTTTCTGTGTATTTCCACTCTGTTTTGATTGTATCTCTTCCATGTGTCTCTAGGATCAGAAAGAGCATACAGCACAAACTTGCTGGGCCTCGTAATTCAGACTGCACACTTTGTACTTTTCTTTGACTTGCGTGATGACATATACCTGCTTTTGTATATGACTGTTAGGTATGTTAGGTGTGACTGTTTATTACAACAATCATGAATCAAATGAGGCTTTTAAGTTCAGCGACAATTTATCTAGCCCAGAATGTTTTACCTTCTTGTGAATCTATGCTACCAGTTCATGAAGGAATTTGGGTTTTGAACTCTGTATATGATGGCTCGTAAGCAAAAGCACTCTTAGGCAAGGCTCTTAAGCAAGCACTAACCGGTAACTAACAGACACTTCACATAGGAAGCTCGGATGCTTCCTGCACACTATATAGAAAAAAAAAGACCCAGCTGTCACAGCAGCCTCATAAATGCAGAGTCCAGATCATGCTTGGATTTGCCTTGGGCCAACAGCACGACCTGGGTTAACGTTACAAAACCCAGGGATATCACTCAGGCTGTTTCTGCAATCCTCTGCTTTGCGCTGTGGGCACCGGCAGCAGCTTTGGGAGCCATGGAGGATCAGCCCTTCCGACGGCTGCTAAATCCGGAGAGTCCCCGGAGCTCCGGAGGTTTCAGGTACATGCAGAGACCTCCCTGATCTGCTCGGTGGGAAGAGATGCTGCAGGAGCGGTGACTTGCCCTGCAGTGAGGCCTGCAACCACCACCCTCCACAGAGGAAGAAGCAGGGCAACATTTTGCAGCCAGACAGGACTTCATTCTTCTCATTAATTATTCTTGTAGCATATACAAAATTTGTGAAGAGGAAGCTGTCTGCCTTAAATAAAGACACATAAAGCAAAGAAACAGGAACAGAGATACTTTTCTTGCAGGAAATGAAATGAGACACGTTGTGAGCGGCTCACGACCCCCTTTGAGTGCAGACCAGTCCGTCCCTTGGGCACACGAGGACAGACACCTGCCTCGCCAAGGAAACCCTGTTTGTTTTAGCTCCTGCTGTTTATTTCGCCCTGCGGTTTGGCAAACACAAGCGCCGGGAGAGCCGCGTCCGCGCAGCTCATGGCCCAGGGACCCCGCGGAGAACCGCCCCCGCCCCCGCCCGCACCAACGGCCGCGCGCAGGGTGGCCCTGCCCTTTCGTCCCCGCGGCGGCGGCGCCCCAGCTCGCCTCCGCCGGCCTGGCCGCAAGGCCTCTCGGGAGTTGAAGTCCTGCGCCCGGTCCTCCGAGCGCGGGTTCTCCGCCTGCGGACTACTCGCCCCAGAGTGCCCCGCGCGAAGGGCCCGGTGCCCGGAAGCAGCCGCGGCGCCGGTGGCAGGGCGGCAGGTTCAAGTTGCCATAGCGGCGGGGGCGCGGCGCGGCGCGGCCGCCATCCCTGGGCAGCGGGGCCCGGGCCGCCGCGCGGAGCTGGGGCGCAGCGACCGCGCAGGAGGTGCAGCGGGGCCGGGTGAGCTGCAGCCCCACGCGTGCCGGCGGAGCGGGTGTAGGGGAGGCTGCGGGCTTGGCTCGCATGGTCCCCGCCAGCTGGGCTGGAGCGAGCGGGCAGGTGCAGTCGCAGAGCAGCAACGATGCTGCTGGTGCCGAGGCCGGGCAGCGCAGGGACACCCTCCCGTGTCACCTTGCTGGGAAAGCTGCGGTGCAGCAGGAGCTACATGGAAAGGGTCCCAGGAGTGTCCTGTGTCCCCATCACCGGGGGCTGTAACGTTTTGGACCCGATTTTAAATACAAGTCTTCAAGCAAGACTTTAACACCCAGTTAGTTTCCTTGTGATGTATATTAGTTCACGTGGAGCTAAATGGAGCGTTTGAAAAATGGTCAGGTTTTGTCTGTGATTTCAGCTTCTGCTCCCTTGAGTTGGAGAAGCTACTCCTGAAGTTTATCAGCTGTGCTTCATGTTTGTTTCACCCTGCATATCTCTAAGAAAGGAAATCCACAATGAAGCTGAAACAGACTTTTTTTTTAAATGTAAGCAAGGAACATGATGATGTTTTCATTTCTGCAGGAAAAGTTGAAATTTGTTCAAGTGGACACAAACCCAGCAGAAGACCCCAAACTAGCAAGTGTCTCACTACCGTGTCAGTTGTATAATCATGTGCTGAAATCAAACTAGGTTTATGGAAAAAAAATGTTACTAGCTCTTTTTTAATTCAATTTGGCAAATACTCATCTAAAAGTGAAACTTTCATAGTTCCTTTAAAAATGAGGATGTTAACTTTCCTATGAAGCTAAACTTCTCCAACTTAAAAGTGCCTGCAGTTCCTTTTAGGTTGCTTGTTAGAACAAAGAAGAATGTTAATATAGCATCAGAAAGAATAGATAAGAAGTTTTCATCCAACAAAAAAGCCTTCCTGGATCTAGTATTTTCTTTTATGTTTCCCTGTTTACTAGCATTCGTCACTACTTTGGCCCGTAAGTGTTGTAATGAGACAGCTAGATTTTTTTTTTTTTCCTTTCTGCTGTAAATCTCTATTTCAGTTTTGTTTCATCTGGTGTTACAGCATTTCTTTATTTGGGACCCTTATGGTTGAGACACTTCTCAAAACAGTTTTTAGCTACTTCTCTTGTGATATACACCAAGAGATATGTGTGGAGCTGTGTGCAGATGCCCGCTTGCTTTTGAGTTGTTAAGAACTTAGTTCCCATCAGCTGGGACGTAATAAGTAACAAATACAGTATTTGCAAAGTTATGCCATTTGATACTGAAATTAGTTAAAACTTTTTCAATCATTTGAATATTCTTTCCTGTGTTACTGTTCTCTTTTCTCTGTGTACTTGGGTATCCTCAAAAAAGCCCACTTTCATTAATGTAAAACGGGTATTATTATAATTGACATTATTTTTTGATCTTTCATCTTCTAGAAAGAAATGTTGTGAGAATAGAGTGAAACGAGTTATGCTTAATCATTCACTTGGAACTACTTAATTCTTACTTAAGCTATCTAAATCATATAATGTGAGCTAGTTTTCTAACCACTTAATGATATACCTCTGTACAGAGGTCAGAATACATGATTAATACATAATACATGATTAATAAATCCAGTGTATGCATTTTAGCCCTGTTTGGGAGGAGGAGAGAAATAGTTGCTTCCTGTGGAATTCTGAAAGCAATTTTGAAAAATCTGATTTGCCAAAAAAAAAAAAAAAAAAACCACTATGTATTTGAAATAAAATATAACAGTCGTTGAATGTTAACCATTTGTTCAATGTTATGACTGTTGAAATTAAATATATTTTAAAAATAAAAATAGTAGTCTGGCAAAATTTGCAGGTGCCTGGAGCAAAGGTCCATGAACAGAGGAAGAGTAGATTCTTATGAATATGACGTGTTAGAGCTGAGTTTCCCTTAATAAGGCTCATCTTGTGTTACTACTTAATATTGTCATTAGTAGGCATTTAAGGCATGCTTTACTTAATATTCTAAACAAATTTTCCGCAAAATGCCTTAATCGCAAAGTCTGGAAATTTCAGCTTGCTAAGCTTGGAAAATGGTTGCTGATCCCAGCAACCATTATTGACTCATTGAGTCATGAGTGATCATGCTGCCAGTCAGAGGTATTTCGATCAGACTGGAAGGGAAAACAGACTGTGATTTTGGTGGGTCAGAGCAGGAAGAAATATTTTAGCCAAGAGAACTGACAGTGCAGTTACAGGAGAAATGAAAAGTTACGCTGATGGGCCGAAGGGCTGTAGAACCAGTGATATGAAACTTACTGGAAGGAAGTCATATTTCATGCTTTTACTTGTGCTCCATGTGCTAGAATATGGATCTTGCTGATGCCAGGATGAAGTTCCCTTAAAAGATCAAGGGAAAATGCAGTTTTATATAGTTAATAGCGGGAGGAAATTATTATTTCTTGGCAGGTACAGAATTATGGTAAATATGAAAATTATTATAGATTGTTAGCAGTAGCTATGTCTTCTGTTTTTCTCTGCCTTAGAAAATACCGTATGCTTTGTTTTGCACTCCCAATGTTAAGGTTTGCTCAGCTTCACTTTATACTTTTTGGTTGACTAGGGTGACAGGTACTGAACAGTGAATGCTGACTCTGACAGTCGGAATGTGCTTTAGAGAGATAAGGAAAGGGCAGATGGGATCAATTTATCACTTCAGAAAACATCTCCCAGGATTATTGGTGTGCTTGAGCACAGGCATGATTATGCTGATTTATTCTCCTCTCATTTTCAAAAGGTTTCTATCCAAGTGTGGGGGACACAAATTTACAACCTTTTAAAAACGAAATATGGAGGCTACTTGGTATTTGTGCAGAGTCTTGTATAAAGTACAGTATGTGAATTGGATCTGCTCCATGGTTTCTTTTGGAAACCTCTGTAATAATGGCAGCAAGAATGATGCCATTATACCATGGCTGTTTTGTGCTGAATACCAGGCTGAAAGATATTCAGAGAAGTTTGCTGGTCTATTTCCTCTTCCCCAAAGCAGCCTCAAACTGTTTCTTCCAACAGGTGCTTCTTTTGCAAGTCTTTGATACAAGTCTTAATGATGGTTATTTTGTGACCACTAGGCAATCTGCTTCTTTGCCTAATTGTTTAAAAAAAAATCTGTTGGCTATCTATTCAGTGTCACGATCTTAATCAGTTATTGCTTTATTTTACTGCTTTTTAAACTACAGCAGTCAGGACTGTTCTCAGGCTTTTAATGATTTCCTTTTCCATGTCAGAAGACTATTACCCAATTTTCTTTCCTCTACCCCCTTCTCAACATAGAATCATAGAATGCCTAAGGTTGGAAGGGACCTCTCGAGGTCATCTAGTCCAAGCCCCCTGCACACGCAGTGTCTCCTAGAACATGTCCAAGTGGGTTTTGAAGATCTCCAGAGGAGACTCCACAACCTCTCTGGGCAGCCTGTCACCCTCACTGTTAAGAAATTTTTCCTTAAGTTTCTGTGGAACTTTTGATGCTTCCGTTTGTGGCCGCTTCTTCTAGTTCTGTCGGTGGCCACCACTGAAAAGAGGCCAGCCCCATCCTCTTCACTCCCTTCCCTGAGGTACGTATACGCACTAATCGGGTCCCCTCTCAGCCTTCTCTTCTCCAGGCTGAACAGGCCCAGCTCCCTCAGCCTCTCCTCATAGGGCACATGTTCCAGGCCCCTGATCATCCTTGTGGCCCTGCACTGGACTCTCTCCAGCAGCTCCACATCCCTCTTGTATTGAGGGGGCCCAGAACTGGACACAGTACTCCAGATGTGGCCTCACCAGGGCTGAGTAGAGGGGCAGGATCACCTCCCTCAACCTGCTGGAGATGCTGCTCTTAATGCACCCCAGGATGCCATTGGCCTTCTTGGCCACGAGGGCACACTGCTGCCTCATGGTCAACTTGTCATCCACCATGACGCCCAGGTCCTTCTCAGCAGAGCTGCTCTCCAGCAGGTTGGTCCCCAGCCTGTGCTGGTGTCTGGGGTTATTCCTCCAAGTGCAGGATGTTGCACTTGGCTTTGTTGAATTTCATGAGGTTTTTGACTGCCCAGTTGTCTAGTCTGTCCAGGTCCCTCTGGATGGCAGCGCAGCTCTGGGGTGTCAGCTACTCCTCCCAGTTTGGTATCATCTGCAAACTTGCTGAGAGAGCACTCTGTGCCTTCATCCAGGTCACTGATGAATAAATTGAACAAGACTGGACCGAGGACTGACCTCCGGGGGACACTGCTAACCACAGGCTTCCAACTAGAGACTGCATCACTGATCACCACCCTCTGAGCTCTGCCATCCAGCCAATTCCTAATCCACCTCACTGTCCACTCATCTATCCCACACTTCTGGGGCTTGTCTAGGAGGATGTTGTGAGGGACGATGTCAAAAGCCTTGAAATCCCATTCTTTTCTCCCAAACTATATTTTTCTGTATATCAAAAAAACTCTTTGAATTCTAGTCATCTGAATTGCTCTGTGCTAAATGCAGTAAATGGGGTTATGTTGAATCAACGTTAGATATGAATTGTGGAATTTTATTTCTTTTCTAAAAACAGCTTTATCTTTATACTTCTTGTATGCTATTAGCTTTTTCTTTCTAGAACATGACCCAGTTGATTCATATTTCATTTTGGATCTACTACAGCTCCCACTATTACTTTTTCCACCCTCCACCACGTTCCCCATACAAACGTACCTTTCTAAGCTGGACGAATAGTGTTAGCTGCAGAATTGATAAACATTAAATCCTGTTGTCAAGTCACTTACTGAAAAGAGTTATTGCAATCACTCTAGGTTTTCACTTGTTGCTTCTCTCCAATTTGATGTTTAATAGCTCTCAACTCCTCTGTGAATTTTGATAGTCAATTTTGCTTCCATTTTATGAAAACTTGATCTATGTCATGTATTCTTTGCTTACCTTTGTAAATGTTCTAAGTGTGCTTAATGTTTTTAAATAAAAGATTGCCTCAACTGCTCATTTCCTATTAGTAAATTTTGTTACTTATTACCAAAGCAACTCTATGGATTTGACATAAAATGATACATTGCATTATTGGAGAACGTACTTTTCTGGAGCCTTAAAAAGACTTTTTTTTTTTTTTTTTTCCCTTTCTTCCCATAACGTATTGAAATTAAGATGGTTAGCCTATGGTTTTCTGCCCCCGATTTTTCATACTGTACAAGTCAGACTGTTTTGTTATGGTCGGCATTTAAGACTTATTGCTCTTTCTGATCTTCCTGCTTAGATTTCAAGATACCAATGGCAGAGTCATCTAGTGATTCAGACAACTTTCTTAAGGGTCGAGTAGGAAGGCGGCCGCCTTTGAGGGCAACTCACAACAGAGCTTGGAACCACGGTGCTGAAGAAGTTACAGAAAAGATCCATACTTTAGCAAGCACTTTACAGGTTGTATTAAGAATGTTTATAGTGTTTGAGTGTCCATAGTATTTTCACTTCTAAAGTTTTGTAAGATACTGTAGTGATGGGAGACTTTGCTTTTTGTGCAAGCACAAAAGGATTTGGGATGTTGATTGGACTGTGTCTGAACTGACAGTAGGTGGTCTCCTTGCTCACAATACAACCTAAAGTTTAGATAAATTCTAGGTGTGGAATAGCAAAGGAAGAAGTAATATTTGTAAATTTGTGCCATTTTAGTTTGAACAGCACAAGTGTGAGCTCAATTACAAGTTTACACTATTTTATTTTGTATTTGTTTAATGTGTGAGAAGAAAAAAGTTCATATGCAATGGTAAATTTACTCTTTAAATATATTGGCTGGAAAATAATCATCAAGCTAAAGAAGAATAAAAAATTCTTAAGAGTAAAAATTCTTAAGAGCTGCTTTTTTGGCATTGCCAAAATGCTGTTTGTGTCTTACCTCTTTCTAGGTGCTGTTCTGAAACTCTGATTTTAAGCAAATTCCTTTTTGTGGGCTGTTTTTCAGCCAGGTCTGCCATATGATCCAGCTCTTTGTCTGGCCTCGAGAGAAGAAGGAAAGACAGTGTGGAAGGGAAGGGCAGGACTGCAGTGGCTGTGTTGAGATGTCTAGAACTGTCATGAAAATGCTGCTGTAGAAACTGAATCTGTTAATTCTCAGTTTTCCTTCTTGCAAAGTGGTATTTATTTTAAGGTCTTAGATTATAATTTTTTTTCTACAAGGTAGCTTAAACTTTCCAAATCTTTTGTCCAAAGCTGGAATATTACTGTTGTATTGCAAAGGACAGCAATTTTTTTCCTTTAGAGGCACTTTCCATCTTCAGGATTACTTTAATAGGATTTGGAATGTCCAGCCTTTTTTAAAAAGACTTGTCTCTTTTGACTTTCCTCCATTTCTTTCTCAAGGATACCAACAGAAATCTGAAACATGTTGACTATATGCTAGGACAATACAGAGAATACAACAAGGAACAAACCGAAGCCATAGCAACTGTGAGCAACTTTCATTGTCTTTAACTTTTTAAGTCTTTTTTTAAATGATGTTCATAATTAAAAATTCGTTAGCAATGGGTAATTTATATCATGAGAATGGAATGTCAAGTACAACGTGCATTAGTAAAACAGACTATCAGGCAACAGGCTTCTTTTGCATAAATAGATCATAATAAGATAAAATCTTAATTGCAGTGGCTAATTGTATTGTCTGATCTTCTTCTATTCTACAGTACATTTTCAATCTGCTAACCAGCTTTGTCTGGATTTAAGGAGGGATAAAAATCTCATAAAATTAGAGTTCTACAAATTCAAAAATAGGTGGCAACGTAGAGAACTGAATCAGTGCCCCCAGGGTTAGAAAAAAATTATAACTTGCCTCCAAACAAAGTAGGGCAGGTATTGCCTTGAAACAGTTAGATAAGAGCTGCTAAACTTGTGGAATTTCTGTTGGGTATAGAAACAATTTAAGGTCAATAGTTTTTAACTCCTGAGTTTAAATGCAGTTTGGTGTCATTATTCCCAAAATAGTAGTCTATAAATCATCCATATGAGTGTGCCCTCACTCAAAAATTTTGTTTTGACCTGTGTCTGTTCTTTGTCAGGTAGGTGGCCTTTGATTATGTCACAGATTGAGGAGAAATATGAAAACTTTACTCATTTCCTGCTTGAACTTTAAGTATTTGAATAGAATCCATCTTATAAATCTTTCTCAGAGCTCTACCCCTTTGTTTTGAGGGCAGACAGCACCAGGAATTTTATAGCTTTTTAAGTGCAAAGACAAGGATGCAAAAGGAACAGAACAAGCAAACATGTTTATACTATGTAAGCTGCCCATGGACCAGTGTTGTTCTAAGAGCACATTTTCCCTGAATATCTTCATAGCCATTAATTCTTCTGGAAAATGTTGCTTAAATTTGGAAAACTAGGAAACTGACAATATCTATCTAAAGATATATATCCATGTCATTAAGATTTGCAAAATAAAAATCCACTATGACATAGTTTTTAATGTCTGTTGCAAATGCAGGAGGAATAGTATTAAATTAAAAACAATCTCTTTAGAAGCTGACTTTGCATATCTTAGAAATTTATCCAAGTACTCAGATGTACGAGAATTATAGCTTGAATGCTACATATGTGTATATATAACTGTTGCAGGGGAGTATTTGAGTTCAAAATTAGCTGTATTTAAATCCAAAATAACCATAAAGACTTCTATTGCCAGCTTTTGCTTGAAATTTCTTTGAGGTTGAAGATACTTTATCTGATGCTTATTTGTATGCCTATTTTAGGTGAGAGAAAAGTGAGGTTTACTGATTTAGCATTTCTTGGCATTTACACTTAACATATATAATAATAATGGAAGTTGGGTTTGAGAAGGAAAAGAAACATAATGCCAATTACTTTTTTAAGGGCAAAACTAACAAAATCACTGCTTTGACTTGACAAAAGGAGATGTTATTTTCTACTTGTTGGCTGAAGTCAGTGCAACATAATGCAATATGCTTATTAAAAGCTTTCTGTTTTATGGGTGTGATAAAATAATCAATAAAGAAATTGACCAGTGGTGCTAATGGGGTGTCAAAAGCTTGTGTTTGCTGTTTGAGAACACAGGGCCACATACTGCGATGTTTTAGCAAGGCTGTGTGGATATGCTCAGACTTCACTGTTACACACCACTGTTAAAGTTCATCTGTTTGTTAAAATAAGAGGAAATAATAATGTTCTTAAAACAACAGAAGTATAGATTTTTGTGAGGGAGCATTACTGGGTTAAACCGTGAAGTTTTTTGATAAAAAAGTGCGAGTTGTTGATGGTCCCTTCAGTTACAAAAGATCTGAGCTGATCTTTCTTTACTGGAGAAGTTGAGCTCAGTTTGAAAACAAAGCTTCAAAACTGAGAAGTGGCCAACCTCAATGGATGAAATGATACCTCTGAGAATCTGAAGGGCCTTTTCTTTAATTAAATGGTATTAACTTCCTAAGAACAGCTGGACAATACCATCTGCGGTAACTTTAAAAGGACTAATGTGCATTTAAATATCAGTCATTGCCCTGAAAGGATTTTGATTGTAAAATAATTTAGGAAAATTATTATTCATTTGTATTCAGTCCATATATCTTGACTGCAATAGTGTTTTCTGTTGTTTGGTAACTTATTCTGAATGTGCAGAAAGCTCAGAAATCCTCGTGTTCTCTTTGTCCAGTTGGCGAGTACTTCTCTATCTGTAGTACAATGCAAGTGAGTTGGGGGAAAAATAAATCTTGCTCTTCTCCTTTATTCCATAACTTGCCAGAATTTATTGCATGTATTTCATGGTAGCGTTTCTGTGAAAAGTCGGCTTTTATTAACAACCTGCTTGATGGAATAGCACATTTGAAAAATATAGAGCCATAACTGAGATGACAGGAACTGGAAGAGTATTGAAGGACCCTAATTGAATCTCAAAACAACTAACTGAGCTTTAAGGGAGAAATAAAAACACAGAATAGAAGGAGGGAGTA
This sequence comes from Crypturellus undulatus, assembly GCA_013389825.1. Classification (NCBI taxonomy): domain Eukaryota; kingdom Metazoa; phylum Chordata; class Aves; order Tinamiformes; family Tinamidae; genus Crypturellus; species Crypturellus undulatus. The sequence goes on from VWPW01023369.1 coordinate 53,302, forward strand.
GGCAGCTTTAATTTGGTTGCTTCCTGAGGTGCTGTGGCAAAGTGGCAAGTTTTAAAGTGTTTTGTTTTGGTTTTTTGTTGATACCAGTCTTTCTCCTAAATAAGTAGAAATAGGAATAACAAAACGGAAAGGACCAAAATATTAGGCCCAACATATTAGGACAAAATTATGAACTCAATTATGAAATGATTGTCTGTATGTGAGAGTATGTTTTTATCTCTTTTATACTATCATTAGCCACTCTTCATTCTGTAAATACTTTGAAGAACTATTATTTTAAGAAAACAGATATATATGTAGTGTAAAAATGTTAATAAAAGTATGACTTTAAAAATATTTTTTTGCCATTGCTTTGTTCTAAGAAACTGAAGCATAAGACTATTAGTTCTTAACACTGTTATGGTACTTTTAAGAAAGTGATCTGTCTGGTTTCATGTAGAGAATATGAAAATTAGCAATGTGAAGCTAGAACACACAACCTCAGCGCTATTTGCTTAATTCACTTTTTAATTCAGCATCGTTAGATATGCAAGATAGGTCTTTGTCAGAGTGTGATTAGGTTTGAAATTTGCTGTTCCTTCTATTATCCTAGAGCACTTTTTAAGATTATTTTTTGCAACACAAAAGTTATTTTTAAATTTTTGTTAAACATATGCATTGCTGTAATTTTTTTTCCTCAAGTAGTTTGTCTTTTTGAGAAAGCATTAGAACATCCTTAATTATTCTGATTTGAGATTTTTTATTAAGATAATTAACTTGTTTGAGCTATACAGTATAATAACAAGAATGTATGCATACTTGAAAAGGTTCAGAAAAGATTTAAAAAAATATTTAAAGCCTTGAAAAAATTATAATTCTGCAAGAATAAAGTGACAATTTAACTGCTGTAGAGATGTATCTGTTAAGTTGAGGACAGGTGATCTACATGTTATGTTTGGGGGGTGAAGGTAGCAAAAACCTACAACTAAGAACCTAGGTTAGCAAATGCAAATAAAAAAAATAATGTGAAGGAGAACTAATTTAGGAGTATAATTAGATCTTTTTGTACTCTTAAGTCAGGAATGGCTGCATTCTTTTAGAAGGTATAATTGTGCAAATAGGTTTTGATGTACAGTCACAGTATGTACAGTGAAATTCTGTAGGTTATATTGGTAGGTAGGGCTGTTTTGAATTAACTAAATTCTAGATCTTTGAAGTTACTTTCTTGATTTTGCAGGGATGTTTTTTGCAATTGCTGGTAACTGCTTATTTATTTTGTCCTGGTGTATTGTGATGCTGCGGCTTCCACTCTTAGAAAAACTGTAAATTTGTAATTTCTCCTCAGCTAAAAGAAACGCTAGAACAGTCCATAGGCCAACTGAGGAGTCAACGGTTATCTCGAAACTCTGGAATAAGAAGTGCTTCTCTTTCAAGCTTATACGCTAGTGATCTGGATGGTGAAGCAGTTTCAGGTAAAATACTCAAGATGTTACAGTGCACTTAAATTACAATAACAATACAGCATAATTTAAGAAACTTTTTAAAAAAATCATTTCTGTAAAGATACTGACATGAAAAGCTATTGCAAATTACTTCAAAGGAAAAAGACATTCTGTGAATAAAGCTGCATGGCCCCCTGCGTATTTTGTGGTATATATGCTATAAAGTTCAATTTGAAAGGTGGTACAGTTTATGAAGTTTGCTTCACAGCAAAGGAGGAAAAATGCATAAGATTATAGGCGCATGGGTAAAATTTGACAAGGCTGAGGAAAAAGATGAAACTAAAATAGTATATAAGTTACAGAAATAGTAGGTTTTTCTTCTACTCCTTTCTGAAAATAATTTTTTAAATTATTTCTTTTTTAGAAAAAAGGTTGGTTTGGGGAATATTCCTCTGTAGCATTCATGTGTTCTAGTCAAAAGATGTGATGCTTCTTTAGTGCCATAGCTGTGTGAAAGTACGAATCGCATAAACAGTATTAGATTCATGTGGAGGAAAGGCTATTGCTTGGGCAAACAGTTTGAAGAACAAAATCCTTGTATTGGAAAGATCAGAGACAAGTTTTTTCTAAAGCAGAAGTAAAAATTTCCCTTATGAAATGTTGCCTTCCTACTTTTTCTTTTTTTCATCTCTTATCTTAAAGGGAATCATCACTTCATGCCTACTTCTCCTCTCAGGGATTATGGAGACTTACAGAGCAATAGACATCGAAGGTCTAGATCTGCAAGTGTTCGGTTTGTCAACGGTGCAGATAATTTGGTCCAGGTACAGTGTACTAAGAGGAATTCCTTCACCGTGTAGGCATGTGGTCATGAGCTTCTTCACTTTTACATCAGAGGAATTTATTCTGATAATGAAGCTAAGAATGTTTTGGCTTTGAAGTGTACTTCCTGTGTAATGTGTCATGCCATTCTTCATTATGAAACTAGTGGATACCAGAGGTGACTATCTGAAGTTTAATAAAAGATGTGAATGGTAGAATCAAAAGCAATATCTGAAAATAATATCTATACTCTTTAGGCCATGTAAAGAAAAGAATATTAATCTCTGTGTATTTAATTAGGGTTCATCTCCCTACGCTGAAATTCTATGTGGAATTTTATATGATGATGTATTTTTGTCATTTACTCTCTCAGGATCTCATTGCTTTTGCCATCTTACTTCAGTGTAACCTGGGTTGATCTTGAGGCAGTTAGTTTCCCATCTTAACTCTAGGTTAGACCTGTGAGTAGAATGATTTGCCCTCGAATTTCAGATGGACCAGGTGAGGAGAAGGAGGATGTGCATGGCACTGGCATTTCTCAGAACCTTAACCCATGTCTGCTTGCTTACTTTTCAGAAAATATAAAATTGTCTTAATGGGTAAGATTATAGACTTTCTATATCCTAGAGATAATGTTAATGTCAGTATCTGCTTTTGCTCTTTCAGACAGAGTAGCTAGACCTGCTTGAATAAACCTGTCTATTTTTGTGCAAGAGCGTTTTTGTGCTCCTTTTTTCCATACTAAGAAATGTATAATGACTAATGCTAAAGCAACTGATTATAGGATTTTCATATTAACTTTAATACCTTAAAAGATAAAGTGTTTATGGTGTGTATATGCACTTTTGTTGGAAATGTCATAGAAATTCTCAAGTTATGTACTTTAATTTACAGCTGCATTCTTTCCACCAATCTCTTCGAGATCTTAGTAGTGAACAAGTTCGCCTAGGAGATGACATCAGTCGGGAGCTTTCAAGAAGAAACCGGTATAATATATTTTATAAAATATATGTATAATATATATAATATATTATAATATATTTCTCTATGAAGAACAGGGTAGAAAATAATTGTGCTTCTAAATAACTCTTAGACTTCTTTGTTCTTTGTATTTAAAAAAAAAAAAGTTGAGGAGAGTAAAGATTGGACAACATGTAGATGAAGTCAGTGCCAACATTTGCTTGTTCCATGTGATCTCATACAGTATTTATCGATGCAAATAATGCCCATCAGTTTGTATCATATATGTGTCTGTGTAAACAAGTTCATAATTTTGTACTTGTTAACCTGATGCCTAGCTAGATGCTTCATTATCTTCACTTAAAGAATGGGTATGCTTTTTATCATGTTTTTACCTCTTGAGGCTAATCTTTAATTATTTTAGAAATTTACAGGCAGTGCATGTTAGAAGGCATTGCTGCAGCCTAAAAGTCCAAGAGATTGTTGATATTTGGTTTGTGCACTTTGGAGTGTTGACTTCAAGTCCTACCTGTATTTTCCCTTGAAGGACTGATGCGGAAATGAGAAAGACTCTAGCAGAGTTGTCTGAAAAGCTCACTGAGGCCCAAAGACAAGAAACGGTTAGTTAAAATAATCTTAAAAAAAGTGATATATATTTAGTATTTCAAGGAATATTTGTAACGAGTTTTGCTAATAGGTACCATTTTCTTTTTATATATGTTATATTGTTTTGGTGATTTCATTGCAGGAGGGTGAATATCCAACAAGTTTCATTTTTCAGATGGTTGTTTGAAGTACAAGCGTTTTAAAAATGTGTGTGTAACTTTCTGTTTCAAATGGGTGTTCTTTGAAGAAAGCTGATCTTTAGCTTGAAACAGTGGTTTAGCATTTCAACAAGATAAGAGAACTTTTGAAAGATACAAGATAGGTTTTCACAGTGTCTGTCACTTAAGAAAGAAATTTCCTAGTTGAGTGTCAGTCTTCATGTAGAGTTTTGCTTTAGAAACAGGAGAAGTTGCAAATTTAGGGGGCAGAAACTTTAGATGTAATTTTTACTTGTCAGACTTCAGGCCAGAGGGTGTAATCTCTTTATACCAATTATGGGTTTAATATGGTAGAATTTGTCAGTGAAGGAAGATTGCCCCTTCAATATTCTAGGAAAAATGTAACAGGCTGTCCTCATTGGAACATTAACTCTACTTTTCCCTAATAGCTCACAAGGATAGATGATGTTACTCTGATAAAGAATTCTCAGATATTTGTGAAACTCAGTTTTCCTTGTTATGGGCTACTTTTCAGTGTGCATTTTTTTTGATCCCTTATGTAATGTTAAATCAGCAAGCTCAGTAAGTTTTAACCTAGATGATTTTCAAGAAAAGAGATGCTGCAGCTGACTTCAGTACAACTGCTCAGTGCAGTTGCTAAGTCTCTTAGTGTTGAGAGGATCTGTGCAAATAGAATTGGTATTGGTGGCAATTACATTGTTGTATTAAAGATGTTCAGAGATTGTTTAGTATCAATACATACAGTTTTAGGTCAAGATGAGCTGCCTAAGAAACTGAGGACACACAAGACTTGCCCTGAAAAGTTAGCATTATCATAGATATCACATTAGCATATACATAAAACATAACCTCCAATCTAATTAATCAGGAATTTCATATAGAATTTCTACTTCTGCCTGTCCAAGATTAGGTTCAAAACCTAATCTACGATTATGTTGGTGAAGCATGAAGCAAAAGAGAGATTTAGTTTGAATGCTGAGGGAAAAAAATACTGCAGTGGTAACTACAGCAAAGAATGGGCTTAGGGTGCCTGTGGAAACTGTATTCTGTTACTGTAGAATTTTAAAATCCTTTATTGACTCTTGGTCTTTAGAAATTCTTCTAAAGAGATTCCTTACTTCGGAATAGATTTCTTATAGATGAAGGAGGGTTCTGTAGGAGAAAATATTTTTTCTGGAGTTCCTCATAAGAAATTGTGCAGAAATGTTTGTCCTCAGTGCCTTTATTAATTTCAGTTCAGAAACACCCCACGTAACCATCCTTCACTCATGATAAAATAGGTAATAACAAGAAAGGCAGCAGAAATTTATTGAAAGAGATTTCAGTCAGCAAGATTGGTGTACCAGAAATAACAGCGGAAAACTGAAGAAAAATTCAAGAAACAGGATACTGCTTTTTGCAGATTAAGCATCCAGCATCTTCTACAGGATTATATTTAGTTGCATGACCTACATGTTTCCCTGTTTTTGAGTGGGACATTCTTTTTTTCTGTGCTTAATTGGGCTGTGTGGGAAGGAAAAATTTCATCCAGTCTAATCCATTTTTGTATGTTTTTGCTACTACTTGAAAGCCTAATACAGAGGCACAGCTCTTAGTGTTGTGATTATCATTCAGATACTCTATGCTCTAAAAAGACATCCATATATCACATTCTAATATGCAGTGAATGCAGTAATTTAGAGTTAGCATTTTATCTGCAGTGTAACACCTCAGAATATGCTGCACTGTTATTCAGTGAATCATTTGTCTACACTTGGATGTCTTTTGATAAGACCCGTAGGACAAGATATATGCTGTTATGATAGGAGTGTTGCCCTGAATCATTTGGCAGGAAGCAAGAGAACTGAGTTTTAGGGTCTGTTTTGCATATACCAGTTAACTCATTAACAAAATAAAAAGAAAGTTGAAAAATGTTGGGAAATGAGGTGGGTAAAATGTTTCCAGTTTGGAAGTGATGTGAATATATTATAGTAATGACTTCAACTAAATTGCATTAAAAGATCTGAAGAAGATAAAAAGTTATCTGGTGTAATTTCACAAGGTGAAAAGGGGTCCTTCCAAATGTTATCATAAAATGATAAAAGTAGAAAGGCTGTAAACTTTTTCAGCATAGAAAAAAATATTTTCAGAGAAAATGTCAGAGGGATGACCTCAGATTTGGAGGGACCTGCTAATCCAAAGCATAAATAACTTGGAAAATACTTAGTGAAGTGATCCAAATTGTACTAATGTAATGATGCTAAACTTACCCAAAGTGGAAAGGTAAGTTTACTCCATTCCAGGACATTTTATCATTAAACAGGACATAAATGCAATGTAACAGCTTTTCTGTTACATTCTGTTATGTTTCTGTGCATTCTCCAGCTTTTCTGGAGAATGCACAGAAACCTGCGAAGGATGGTGCTTAGTTCTATAGCGAAGTACAGCAAAATAAAGCTTGATTTGCTAGAGACTTGCATGCTCTGTGCCTCCCCTACCATATGAATGCTTTGAGATTTCTGCAAGAAAAATTCTGCTGCCCGAGAACTTCCATGTTCTTCCCATAGATAATGGGAAACCTTTTCAAACTGACATGCTTTTTCATAAATACAAAAGGACTGTTACATTCTTTACATCTGATGCCTTGTCCTGGTGAGGCCGAGTATAAATGTATTCTTAATTATGATTCGGTTGCTACGTAACTATGTTACTCTTGTTGAACTTCTGTATCTGCATACGTGCCTTGTGTTTACTCCGCAGTAGGAACAGAGTGATAAAAGTAGTGGATGCAGAATGAGAACTGGTTCCCCACCATGCACGTCTGAAACTAGCAGTTAAACGCTGTTTAGATTTTTCTATCTTTCTATCAGTAAGCTTTATATGGGGCAGGGAGAAGGAGACTGTAGTTGTATTTGTTGTTAAAGTTCTTCTGGTTAAAGGAAAAAAATGCAAACTTGTATTGAATCTATGGTCAGTTAGTTATTGCAATAATTTAGCAGCAGCAAAATGCAATGTAATGTTTTGGAGGAGTAAATACAAATTCAAATTTTAAATGCAGAGTAAAATTTAGCTGTCTTAATTCTCATTTGAAAGGTTCTGTTAATAGTTTACTTGTTTTGATCTACAAATCTTGTTTGATCTTCGTTAGGAAAATAATTTAACTTTACAAAATGGCAATTAATTACTAAAAGCAAGATATGAGCAAAGCTAAATAAATCTATTGAAGCTCTTCAAAAGATATCGTATTTTTAATCTTCCTTTTTTGCTGGTCAACTAGTTACTTCCTTTGTGAAATTATCAAGTTATTTTTCTAATTAAATGGGCATAGAAGTTTAGGATATATATAATTTCTATTTCTCTCTAAATTGCTTTTATAAGAATCGAGACTCGAATTATGTCAACGTCAATCCACCAGTCTATCCACCCAGATTACATCCATACCTAATAGTTTCTGAAAGTTGTATTTTCCACTAAATAGGAAGATAGTATTAAGAACTTTAATTTTTACAAGTTGAATGAGAATTGATGGTTTGAGAGATAACTACAAAGGAGTGTGTCCCTGCTGAAGGATGAGGGAAGAAGTACCGGACTGTTCTGCCTGGCCCATCTGGCTCACTGTTCTTACTGCCTTGGTGATATGGGAAGGCATGGCTAAATATGACCTATGGGGTTGCAGATTTGTATTTTTAAGGGGAAAAAAAGTAAAACCTGTATTATAGCAGGCTTTGTTCCATTGTACAAGAAATAATTTGTTTAGGGTGGGCAGCTGGCCCATCAATCTTCATGTTTTATTCCATGAGAGGACAAAGATATGGGTTAGGGTGTTTTTTGTTTTTTAAGATGTCGTTGTTTTCAATGGTCAAGTGAGAGTTGTGAACAGGAAACTGTCATTTAAAGCACTACTCTAATCATAGAATCATAGAATGCCTAAGGTTGGAAGGGACCTCTAGAGGTCATCTAGTCCACCCCCCCTGCACACGCAGGGCCACCTAGAGCACATGGCACAGGACTGCATCCAAGTGGGTCTTGAACATCTCCAGAGAAGGAGACTCCACAACCTCTCTGGGCAGCCTGTTCCAGTGCTCTGTCACCCTCACTGCTTTCAAGTGATTGTTCAAAATCTTTTATTTTAAAATAGAGAGAAAGGATGTGTAAATATATATATATATATTTTGTTCTTCTCTGCCTTTTAATTACGGCCATTTAATTTTTTGCCCACGAGAGGGAGCTGTCTGCTAGCGTCTTCAAATGCAATGACAAAGCAATTCTGGTTTCAGCTGCAGATTGAATTACTATGTTTTCATCTGAATTGCTTTAACAAATAATTTATTTGTATTAATTTGCATATTCATTTACAAAACATTGGGGGAAACGTCTTAACATGAGCCAGTTATTTTATGATAGTCATCCTTGTGTACTTAGCTCTCACTTGCTACTTTTCACTAACAAATATCCAAGTATGAAGGAGACAAATGTTCACCTATTTTACTGGCTAGAAATATGAAAGGAGTGACTTTTTGTATCTCAGGACAATACCTCAGGTTAGACTGCAACCAAGTAGAGTAAGACTTACTGGGAATATTTAACACTTGGTTATAATCAATCACTATAAAGAAAAATATGCATATGCTTGAAGGATATTGTTGGTCTCTATTCTACTACTTTTGGAAGTCGTTATTTTCTATCCAATTCTAAATTTTATTTCATAAAATAGAAGTTGTGTTTTCCCTTCTTTCTGACTCATACTCTCTTTATCTGTTTCCTCAGAGGAGTTTAAGTATGTTTTAAAAGGCACTGATTTCCTTCAGGCTTTTTTATTTTTATTTTTTTTTTTTCTTTTCAAGGTGTCAGAACGAGTAGAGAGAAGACTTCAGGAGATAGAACAAGAAATGCGTGCAGAACGACAGCTTGTAGAAAGGCGCCAAGACCAATTGGGACAAATGTCTGTTCAATTGCAAGAGGTATGCAAATAAAGACTTCCCTTGGTTTTCAAATTAAATTAGGACCTTGTTGTGTTTATGAACCCATTCCTATGAAACAAGCGAAATACTTGTGTTTTGGTGCATTCTTTCAAGTGTATCAACTCACTTTCGATTTTGATACCAGGTAATAGCAAGAACAGTCTCTGTTACTCATGATACTGTCAAAAATTATGTCTTTAGCTGGATTTTTTTTTTATTTGAAACATTTCATATTCTAAAATGTAAAATTTGCAGTGAACAATGTATTTTTAATCAATTTTGACTAGCAATCAAGTGCACTGGATTGGACAGTGCACTTAAATGAAACTCTTCAATAAGCACTCAAAGCAAATTATTTGATGAAATATGAAGTACCGTCTGGGGTAAAAATATGAAAGTTCATATTAGGAAAGGAAATTGAAGATAACTTTCTATTATTAATTTTTTTCTGCTTACTTTAAAAAATATGTGACTATACTGCTATTTGAAAAATCTGTGTCTCAAGATATTGTAGCCTTTTATTAACTGTTTTAGAGCTGACATTACAAATCATATCTTAATCTGATCTATAGAAGACTATAGGTGAGATATGTACAATTCCATATTTTGAATTTTTAATATTAGTTACAACCCTATGCTCTTTAGATCTTTGCCAGTGTGTGTTGTGTAGTGGTATTGAGTATTAATTTGGAGTTATATTTCATCCAAGATGATGGACTCTTCAAAAAGGTAATTATACTCTCTTAGTATGGATAAAAGTAATGTTTATCAAAGGACATGTAATGCTTCTACTTATATCTCAGAAATAGTGTTGCATTCCTCCCCTCACTGCAACTCCATCCTTCTCTCCTGTCTCCTTCTCTCTCTGTCCCAAAACCAAAATTCTAGTGGCTGAGAAGAACTGAAATGTTTCATTACAGATTTCAGAAAATGCTTTATTGACCATGAATTTCTTAGAAACAGATCTTAATATGCCTACTTTCACTTCTAAATGAATCTGTTGGACCTTAAGTCCAATAGAGGGGTGTTAGTGAAAGGAATTGGCCTGATTTGATATTATCTGCAGACTGAAAATAACTTTTTTTACTTTTAAAGAAATGATGACTTCTACTTGTAAAGAGAGATTAATATTGAGATTAATGATTTCCTGAAAATAAGTATTTTTTTTAAATTGAATGAGGTCCAGCGTATTTCAAAAGCTTTCATATTATTGTGCATTTGAGTTATGAGCTCTCATGCTTGGGCTGGATACTTTTTTTTTTTCCTCCTTCTTCTAGCAGCTCACCTTTTGTATTTTGTACAAAATTTAGGACTGATCTACTCCTGATTTGAAAAAATAAAACAACTCTCCATTGGGTGTAACACATTGTGTTATTGAGCACCTTTTTTTTTTTTCTTGTATGCAATGAAACAAGTGACTTGATTCAAAATGGTGAGCTAAATACATATAAATGACATTATTCATTGAATGAAGTAGTTGAAAAAGTTTGTCATTCCAACAGATCTGTTTCCAGGCTGAGTGCTGGTTGGCTTGTCAATTTGTTCATTGTTCACTGTGGGAGCTTGCTTACTTGACTGCCTTATAACTGATATCTGGGTATCTGAAGAGCATCAGCTTCTTAACACAATATATGTTTGCTGTTTTTTTTTTTTTTTTTTTTTTTTTTTTTTTTTTTNTTTTTTCTTCTCTTATTGCATGGAAGTATTGATGCTTCTATGAAACTCAACTGATCGCAAAAATTCGCAAACTGATCGCAGGAATCTCATTAGTCCACTCATATGAACTCTCATGAGATGCACCAAAAGAGGTTGAGGACCTGCTTCCCAACGGAATGCATCTCCTCATTCTATATAACAACACAGATGTGCACTCACCCACAGATTATTGGTGGACATCTGCGTTCATTAAGAATAATTTCACCTTGGATCAATATGGGCATAGGTTAGCTGCATTTCCCTGCTGCTTGGCTTTTTGATCCACTGCTTCCTTTGTGGTGCTTCTGTCTGGCATCGAGTATCAAAAACATCTGAAGCAGCAGCAATCTGCTTCCAGTAAATGAGGTGTCCTTTATTGGTGAAGTGTGGGAATGTTTAGGGATAAAGCATGGAATCCAAGTCAGTGAACTGTAGTATTTGTGCTGGTCCTGTGCAAGAAAGCTTGGAGGTGGTGGTAGCAAGTGATTTTCATTTTGTAAAAAGAACATTGCAACAGAATCTTACTTGTCACTAATACAATTTATTTGAGTCATGATACTTACTTGCCAAATGCCTATTCTTTTTTTTTTTTCCTTTACTCTCTTCTGGAGATTACTCTCTCAATTCTGGGATTGAGTGTTGATGAGGCCCCTCATTTATAGAGAAGAAATGTTTAGGGGAGAGGGAAGTGTCTCATATGGTACATCCTATGTCTGTTACTCATACCGATTATGTCTGTTACTCTGTTACTGAGCTAGCTATTCATTACGGCAGAGAGCTTTCCATTTGAGAGTTTGAAGTGTTTGAAATGCATATGGATAATATGTAGTGAGGAAGGTATCAGCAAATCTCTATCGCAGATAAATGTTAACAAGGTTATAGGATAGACTTCTATAGCCTAAGTTACTCTGAAGAAATAATTCAACAACATTGTTCTTAAATGTTACATGCTCTTCTCCGTGCCCTAGTGAAAAGAAAGGAAATATCTAAAGATTTTTGCTGAAATAGTTATTTGTGTGAAACATTTCTATATAAAGCTTTTACTTTGGTATGCCTCTTCCTCTCCTTTGTACTTTTAATTATGAGAGAGATGGACTTTTAGCTCCTTCTGTGGCCTCAGTTGTGTGGTGATCATTGTGTAGATTAAATGTCTCTTTCTGCCCTCTTTTATTTCTCTAAGATGTTTCTCAAGTAACATTACTGGAAGAATGGCAGGGTTTGGACTGAGCTGTGAAATCCCATCATTTAATAGGGCTTGAATGATTTATGAAGGAGTTTTATTTAAAGAAGTTGTGGCTATTTAATGGGGCAATTGTTTCATTGGTTTGCCTGTTATACTTTTCAAATCAAAATCAAATTTGCTCTTTGCATCAGCATTTTTTTTTTTGTTTCCCTCCAATCTTGTGAAGTTTAAATGAGAATAGTTATAATTTTAAAGGAAAGCGCAGTGCCCATAAATGACCACTACTTGTCAGTATTTTACCGTCCTAGGAGAATCATACCCATAATCTGTAACTACTAAATCATACATTTTCACTATTATCATCATTATCATCATCATATTAAAGGAAGGTAACGTCTGGTTATATACTAACTGTGAAATATACTGAGAACTTGATATGTGAAATTTTGCATCTTTTAGAATCAAATTATGTGTTACTATTCTAAATTAGTAGTCTATGTTGCATCTAGCCAGAAACATAAAAATATACAGAAAAGTATTTAGGTCATTGGAATTAGTGTGTATTTTTGGAATATTTAAACCATATCTAGTCATAAAACAAACTTGAAACTAGTGTAAGTTGTGCATGTTCGCTTATTTTCATATCATTGTTGCAAATCTGTGTCTGATTAGAGGAAAATAACGCACTCAGTATTTTGTTTCACAATGTTACGAATCTGCACATATGGATTGGTTAGAGAATCTGGCAGTTGTTTTAACTGGACAAGAAATGAATCCCCTTATAGTTTTATTTTGCACCTGAAGACACCTTCCACAATATTATTATTTTATTATTATTATTTATGTTTATATACCCAGCTTCTAAAGGAAGACGAATTATTATTGATAAAAATGACTTATGTATAGTGGGTATCCTGATAGTTTTGCTAGCCTTGGGTTTTGGTTAAATGAGTGCGACTGTTCGTTCTTTGCACAGTTTAGGCAAACAGAAATGTTGTTAGAGAATGTCTTGAACCCCCTAGTTGCATCAAGGCAGTTACTGTAGTAATGTCTTTAGCTGTTAATTTTGGCAGACCAAGAAGCATTTTTAAATTTTTCTATGTGCAACTGATACCCAGATTGCATCAGTTCCCTACTACACATACTGTGTTTTGCTCGCACTTTGGCTTAGGATATGACCGGGTCTCATTCATATTTGTCTCTGGAATATCTTTAGATGACTGGTTTGTCTAGGTAACACAGCTGGACCCATGTTAGCTATTAATGTAGCTGATGAGGGAAAAAATTCCTTTTGGAGCAGGCTGAGGTATGCTTTCCCTTATGGTGGAGTATGACTTGAACGGGGTTCTGCATCTCTATTTCTGCTAGTATCAATAGATTGTACTGATCAGTCTCATACAGACAGAAATTCAGCTTGTGGTCTGTGACCTATTTCCAAATCATCAGCTTTTATTAGGAAAAGGAAAAAAGTAGGCTTAAAGTTGAAGTAGAAATTCTGTATCTCTGCTGGAAAACCTTCATTAGCTGGAAAAGATTGAGAACTGTTGTTACAGTGGCCTCAGGCATTTGTAGTACCTGTTTTTCCCCATGTATTTCATATATATGTCCAGCAAGGACGGAGTGACTGAAGTTTTGCAGTTGTATATATCTTCTATGGATGAGGAATAGTGACACACACGCACGCGCGTGTGTGTTAGTGTTCCCATAGCATCCCAAGCTAGTAAACTCTTAAGAAAAGACCTGGGGGAAGTTCATGTAGTCTGTCAGATACCATATCTTGTTTCTGACCATGGTCTGCCCCAAAACCATGCCATGGAGACATCTTTAGAAGCATGTTTCCCCTGTTTTTTCCTCCCTGCAAATAAAAGGACCTTTTACTACCAGACCAGTTTGTACTCCAGGCTGCCAGGAATATAAATTGGAAAATCCCCTGTAAAAGCAATATATTTTGTTTTTTTTTCTGCTTTGTGTACGTATGTGTGTATAAATAATTATATACACTGTGTGTATGTATAAAAAAAAAGTATTTATGAAAGTTAAAATATACTACTTTATACTATAGTGTATATATAGTAAATATATTTTATTTCGTTTGGGAAATATAATAGTAATTATGCATATCATGTGTTATGTTATAGGTAGTATATAATACATACACCACAATATTTAATATATTATGTAAGCGTGTGTGTATATATATATTTTTATTTACTAAATATATGTACATTGGTTCTCTGGGCCATCTTATTTGTGACCTTTATGCAAGAAGGATGAAATGTCAGCTTCCTGTTGGGGTTCTGCCCTTTCCCCTTTCGCACTTTTATTTTCTCCTCTTCAAGTCACATAACCTCTCTGTCAAACAGATTACTTGGCTAACACATATTGGGAAAATCAGCATTTCATATTTGCAGCAGTGCACGTGTCATATACTTCATTTTATAGTAGCCCCATGTTCTTTGTGAAGTAATAACTCGTGTATGTGTATAAATATGAACTATTTTGTCTTAAAAATGAGATGATTATGGGCTATTTTAGTGCATCCAGAAAATAAGTGAACTTCTTGATTGTAGTATCAGTGGTATGAAAGATTACCTTTTTATTTGAAGTTATTATTGTTTAATGGCCTAAATGTCATTGAGTGATCTTGATAAGTTGAGATGGCATATTGATTTCTGTGGCTTCTCCTGTGGATTAGGATGCATTACTGATGCAGAAACGTAGCCTTTGTTATCAGTATGGAAAGTCTTTGAAAAAATTCTCAGCATTCCAGCATCTCAAGGAAAACATTAAAGCAAATGTAGAATTAGAAATGCTAAGTTCTGCACATAAAATCCTGATTATTTTTAGTCCTATAGTGGCAAGTAGTTTAGTACTGAAAATAAGATTGGAATGAAGCCGGCTGTATGTAACAGAACTTCTAATTTGGCTAGTACAAATGAAATTAAACTGCAGTTAGAAGGCAACTATAACAGATTTCTGAACTAATATATCTAGTCATAAAAAATTGTTCAATAAGAGCATTAGCTGAAGTATTGATTTTCTTGGCTGTTTTTTTGCTGTAGCTTTTGCGGTTTCCCAAGAGCCTTTTCTGAGTAAGTGAGTGTGTAGGATTTGTGTGCAGTTGTAGTTAACTGGAGGAGTAGGCCTGAATCTGTAATGAATAGTTAGACAAAATCCTAAGCAGGTTACAATCTTGCAATATCCGAGTATGAATCAGTACGACCAAAGCTTTTTTCATTAAACAGCGTAATATGTTTGCCCTGTTGTTATAAATATCTTCCACAGAATCAGATTTTAATATAAACTATATTGAAAAACTATATTGAACCTCTGTGTTTTGAGAGACGGTTGTAATTGAGAAGTGCACCAATCCACTTATTTTCTCCAAAGCAATCCTTGTGAAGCTGAATCATAGAATCATAGAATGCCTAAGGTTGGGCTTGCTGAGGTTGATATTTTACTGTTACTTTGATACAGTGAAATCTTCTTGCCACATATAGTGAAGTCTGCAGACTGGATAGAAGACCTTTCTCAAAAGGCTGTGAGTTTCTGTTGCTGTTCTGCTGTAATTCTAGCAAGTAATGATAGAAAGAATAGATGTTTTTCTGCTTCATGATATTGGAAAAAAGTAAAAGATATAAGGTAATAAGATCTCTAGTGAAGGGACTTGTGGCAAGCATTAAAAATGCAGGGTCATGCTTGGTGTGGCAAAAAAAAAAACAAAATAGCAATTAACAGTTGCTCAAATTTGCGACAAATTATATCGGTATGGCTAGAAATCTACTAGCTGGAGCTTTTAACAAATATTTAAGATAACTCAATGATACTGTTATGATTTTGGTTTTCCAGACTTAACTGTATGTGCATATTGTAAATTATATGTCATTAATATCTGTGATGGCTACTGCATTCCTTTGCCAGTGATTCTGTGACCAGTGTTGTTTTTAGAGGGAGAAAACTTTCCGAGATTCAAGGGAATTCTATTGATGTAAGATGCTCTAGAAAAAAAAGTACATAGATGACTTTAGCTATGTCACTTTGAGGGAGATAGGAAAAGGGTGTGGAATAACTGGGAGAATATTTGACAAATCTGATAATCAAACCACATAGATTTTTCTCCCACATCATTCCTCAAAATAGAGCACCCCCAAAATAAGTAATCGTTGATGTATAAGTTGATCTTATCTTAATGCTGTAATTCTAAACACGTGTCCAGATTAGTATAAAAATAATGAGAATATAAATGTGTATATTTTCTTAATTTAATAGCTGTGTAGTGTCTATCTAAAACTCTTATTTCTTCATCTCGGTGTCTGGGGTCAGCTTTCACTATCTGGAAGTCTATAGTTCGGAAGGATATTAATGCTGGTTGCGACTTTGTATTTGGCCTAGTGCTGTGCATGGGTGTGTTTATGTATGCATTGTCTTGTATTTATTTTTTCTTAACAATATAGGTTGGCTTTATCTGGAAATATGAAACATAGTCAGAAAAGATTTTATTTCTTAAATATATCAGCAGATTCTTTCATTTTAACAGTCTTGTAAAGAAAACTTGTGTAACTTCTATAGTGATGATTCCTATACGTATATTTTTTCACTTTAAAGGCTTTAAAGAAACGAGATGCAAAAGCAGATGAAACAGAAGAGCTCATGAGAAATAAACTTGTGAAATATGAAAGTGAAAAGAACCAGGTAAGACTTAAATTTTCTCCCTTTTTTTCTCTAGTTTTAATTGTCTGTAGCGTCATGTTATAGTTTGTTCTTTCTCTTGTGGAGAAATCGGTGAGGCAAAAGAGCTATTAGTTAGAATTCATTGAAAATATTTCATACCTTGCTTTTTTGAAGTGGTACCTCATCTTACTCAGTATACATTGCTCTTAGTACTATGAAAGATTCTGTGTGTTTGGAATTCTAAACACTTCAACCTATCAATTTTGTTAATTTCCAGAATAATTCAAGTTTAATTGCTTTGCAACCCCAAAAGAGCAAAAATTATATGTAATTATACAATTTTACCAAAAATGTAGTCTTTAAAACTTTTATGAATAAACTGTGTAGCAAAGACTTAGAAAAACTAAAAGTGACATAATATTCGGAGTTTGAAATTCTCCCCCAGATTTAAAGCATTGCCTGCAAAAATTTCTTTGTTTTCCTATTTAAAAACTTCTTAGTTTTCTAGTCCTTTATTGGTAACCCAGAGAAAAAAATGTTTTCATACTCTTTTCTTCTGGATTTATGCATGTGCCATGCTGTTTTAAAAAAGAAACAAAGAAAGCTCTAAGTTTAATTTGCTTTATATAATGCAAATAAAGGTGTCAATGATTTAGTGAGCCTAAAAGTTTTCTTTAAGATTTTTAAGATTAAGTAAGGATTATATGCAGTGTACTTTTGAATAGATGTTTTTTATTTATGACAGAATTGACTATTTAAGTTAAACATTTTAAATCTGAAGTAGTGCTATGATGCATACGTTGATTTTTGTTATTGTTTGTTATTGTACTAAAGCTTGAGCAAGAATTGGAGTGGTCCCGGAAAAAGTTGGATCAGTCAGAAGGCAGTCGAGAAGCTCTTTTGTGCCAGGTAGCTATTTCTGTGTGGTCAAAATCTTCCTGTTTTTGTCCTAGGCTAGATCTGAGTCATCTTGCTTTATCTCTCTATTTTATACTCTGCTAACATTGTTTTGGGGAAGGAAGAAGAAAACACAGGATGAAAGGTTTAAGAGTCTAAAATACATGGATTGAGCTCCATTTTTTTTTTCTGCTTTCCATTTTTTTAAAATAGTTACGATGTGGTTTCAATGCAAAAAAGCATATTTTTAATGATCCTTCAGAGTGTCTTTTAGCGTAACTTCTTGGTTAGTAAATATTCCCTTATACAGAGTGCATTCCGTAATTGGTGATTCTGGCTGAGTCAGGGACATAGAAATTTTTGTTATTATGTATATTTATCATGCTGGGAAAATAAAACATGCTCCAAACAGTGCCTGTTAATGTAGATGTGTTTGAATCTAAAAAATGCACGATCCTGGATTATTGCATTAGGAAAGTAACTATTTTCCTAAATTTATTGAATTCTTGCAGAGAAGTTGGGAGAAAAAAGAATTAAAATAAATGGGAGTAACTGGCATACAGATCAGTTAGCATTAGTTGTTTGACTTGAGTATCTGACAGATGTTTGAGATGGATGTGTTACTCTTAAATTTTACTCCTTGTGTATCGAATGTAATAGTGGAATTGTGCGTGTAAATTGTTTTAAAAGTTATTTTCCTTTCATATGGTTTTAATATGTCATGTTTTCTTTAAAAAGTAATTAAGTAAAATAAGTAAGTAAAATTAAGTAATTAATTAAAATGTCATCTTTATGTTAGGATATGATAAAAGAAGGGAATAACACGTTAAAAGCCCTCATATTTTTAAAGAATATTATATATTTAGATATTATACACTTAATGAGCAAAATTTACATAAAATATGTTGTCAAACCTATATAGATTTTTTTTTTTTTTACTAGCAATGCGATATTTAAGAATTTACAGTTACGACGTGTAAAATGATAGAATTGAGTATGGTCTAGAGAAGTTAATGCTCTGCTTTGCAGCGTAGCGAAAGAAAATAGTTCATTTTGAATAGTTGTTCGGCCTACACCTAGGAACTGTTGTTGGGTGGTTGTTTGGCATACAGGCTAATCTTCATTTTTTTACTATTGGAGCACTCTTGAGATTTATTTATAAAAATATTACCTATGTAATGCTATTTAACCCTTTTATTATTATTATTTCAGTTTTGCCTTTTTCAAGCAGCACTCTATTTACTCTTTATTTCTGTATTTTTATTAAACATTTTGTACTTGTGTGTATTTTTAAGATTCAGGATCTTCGTTCCCGACTCTTGAGAGCAGAAGAGGATCGTGTGGAATTGCAACATCAAATTTCACATGTTGCTGCACACCGCCAGAGCTCCCAGGATGAACAAGAAGAGAAGAGAATTAGAACAGGTACAGCTCTCTCACTTTGCAGCAGATGTGTTATTTACTGTGGAAACTAATTCTGTTTAACTTTCAGTCCAGTTTCTCTGCTGATGGAACTAAAATAGTTGATTAACAGCTCAGTTTTATTAAGTTGAATAGTACCAATATTTGGATGTAAACAAATAAGCAGCAAATACTAAATTGAGGATAAAATACCTTAATTTCTGTGGTTAATACAAGATTGCTATAGCCAATTTCAACAAAGTGAATATTATTCTTATAGCAGAAAATCACTGAAAATATTTTTAAAATACCCATTTTTTGTATTTTACATTTTAGTTCATTAGCAGTTTAAGTTCTGCCAAGTTAAAAATCAAAGCAAAAGTTATTTCCATAGCTAATATAAGACCTCTGAACTTTTGACACAACTTCTAAAGGGTAACATCATATTCCAGAGAGGTGAAGGCTGTAATCCAGTATAATTCACTCAGTGCTTTTGTTTGTATCTTAGAATTTTGAAGAGCGACCCATGATATTTGGAAGAAAAATATTTTAAGCAATTTCAATGTGTAATTGCATGTTAAATTAGTCGTAAATAGGCCTTCACTACCTCGTTAGCTATTATCTATATTTAAAATTTTGAAACATAATCAAAGTATATTTAAAAAATTCTTTATCTCTTTTTCATAGTTAACATAGAAATACATTACTCCAGATAATAGAGGAACAGAACTGCAAGTCCAGTGTCTTAGTGAATGTTTAATTGGTTTGGTCAATGACTTCTTTTTATATTTTCATAGTGCAGCTATTGATTATTAAAATACAGCTCCCCATTTTACAAGTCTCATACAGACCTTCTAGAGAACTGGAAAATGAAAAGACTCCATACATGGTTTAGGTTCAGACTTGTAACAAAGGCTTTAACAGTTTTTCTTCATCACTTGAATGTTACTCTGATACCTTAAAAGTGATTTATTTGTGGCAATACATCTTTTTTAATAAAAGTGTATTTTAATATTTCCATTTGTCTTGCAAATAGAGCAAAATTACTATGAAACCATGAAAAAAGAAAAATTATTACTGGAACTATTAAAATGCATGGAGAGTAATTAAGCTGTTAGTACTTGTTTCTTCTTCGTTATCTTTGTTTCTTCAAAGATACATGAAAAGAATACACTCTGAGTTTTTTTTGTCTTTAGCAGAATTTTTTGTGGGAAGATCTTTAAATAACCAACTAAGGAAAATTTGGTACAGTTATAGAAATTTCTCATAAAAATACATGATGAGTAAAATCGTAGTATTTTATTACTTCTAGATAGTATGATTTTCCAATAAGGATTTTTTTTTGTGAGATAAAATCCTGAATTTGTAATTTGTGGCAGAATTTCTTTGGCATCAGAATTTTCCCCATAGTTTCTTCCCTTCACTGCTCTATTTCTTATTTGCTTTTTTATCTAAAAACAGATATTATCTGTATATTGTCTGTATTATCCAAATAACTAGTTAAGAATAGGTAGAGAATTACGGTCTCATTAAGTAGAATGTTGTGATGTAGATATTGCCTTTTCTCACTAATGCCTTGATTTAAAAACAAGAATTGAAGAGTAGTCATATGTGGAGAAAATATGACTAAAAGAAGAATGAGGAAACAAATAAAAGGCATATTTTTTGTTTCTGCTGTTTTATAGTGGTTGAAAGATATGAGAGGGAGAAGCAAGAACTGGAGAAACACATTTTGGAGCTGAAAGGAAAGCTGAATCATAACGCTGTAATGTCAGAGGTAGAAGAACTAAAAAGATGCATAGAGCGTAAGGACAAGGAGAAAGCACAGCTTGCAGAACACATACAGGTAACGTTTCCTTGTAAATGGTAAGGTAGGTGATGCTCTAGATTAGAGAGTGAGATGTAAGGTAAGAACAAATGTTACGCTTTTCTAATTTTATCCTATAGATACCTTTGAAAGGTGACCTGAATTTGCAGAGGTTTTTCCTTCCCGTCTTTGGGAACCAAAATTTGATAAACCAAAAAAGGTATTTGCTATTATCCACAATTCATCGGTTGGTTTATTTTTTTTCTTTCCTATATGCAAAGAAAAGTTTGATTGATTGATTTTTAAATTACTACCTGAGGTTTACTTGTGCAAATTGATACTTGCTCCCCATTCCATTATGCTTTAGATCTAAAGTTTGATTTTTAAACAACTTCAGCATCCTTATTCTATAAGGTGGTGCAGTAGAGTTCAAAAGTTGAAACTAGATTATTTTTTTTCTTTGCATAAATTTATAGGATTAATGAATATAAACTAAAACACAGAAAGTTCCATCTCCATGTGAGGAAGAATTTATTTACTGTGAGGGTGACAGAGCCCTGGCACAGACTGCCCAGAGAGGTGGTGGAGTCTCCTTCTCTGGAGATCTTCCAAACCCGCCTGGATGCCACCCTGTGCCACATGCTGTAGGTGTCCCTGCTGGAGCAGGGAGGTTAGACTAGATGATTTCCCTTCCAACCTCAACCAATCTGTGATTCTGTGTGTGATTCAGTTTACGTTTGCTTTCTTCCCACCACTACCTTTTCAACTTGTATGCTAATGTAAAACTAGCCTATCAAACTATCTTTGAAAAAAACCTCAAGCTTCAAAAGACCTAACAAAAATGGCCGTTGAACAGGATTAAAAGAAAACCCTTAGATAATGAAGGAAAAAAAAACCCCCAAAAAACAACAAACAAACAACAACAACAAAACCCACTCTGAAGAAGAGGCAAGTAGAACTCATTTGGTGCTTGAAGTTTGTGTTCTGGCTAGCTAATTGGTTTGGTTAAGCTGAGACATGCTGTGTTCTTTGGTTTGTTGGGCTTAAGAGATTCCCATGACTTCTGGCAGCAGGATGCAAACCATAGAAAGGCTTTTTAAAAACTTCTGCTGGTAGAGAACTCTCTTGTGAGTGGGCATGGGGTTCTAGTGCTGCTTCCTGCTCTGTGGAAATACTGATGGAAGAGGGCTCAGATAGGGTCACTGTCACTGCTGCAAACAAAAAAACTTTGACTTCTGTGATTATCTCAACAGAAGATACTTTGTACTTCTTATCTGCTTCCCACTATCATTCCCCTACAGAGGCAGTAACAGGAAAATAACATATTTTTGTTACATATTTTTCTTCCAGTAGGACATCAAGGAACACAAGGATGTGGATTTCTAAACTTATGTACTAACAAAGCCTTTTGTCAAGCCTGTTCTAACAGCTGCTCATATCAGATAGTCAGATTCCCAGTTGGAAGTGACCAGTCATGTTTGATTTGAGTGTAATTTGTCTTTGGTTAGTGGGAAGGATATGACTTTTTGCCTCTGTTGCATGCACATGTGGTATTATAAATTTCTTTTGATTTGTTTAAATGGCATTGTTTTCAGCAGTTTATGTTCCAAGTTGTACATTTAGTCCTAGATGCTTGCCATAAAATCACAGCATGATATAAAATGGGAAAGGTAAAATGTATTATGTATTTTTATTTATTTTTTTAAGAACACTTAATTCTTAAACTCATAGTTAGGAGTGAGTATACCCGAACTTGCTTCTGTAAGATGTTAAGATATTGCAGACATATAACTATTTTAAGTGTATTGTTCTGTATGGAACCACCTAGAAATAGCCTAGGCCTAGCTGTTCTGGATAAAAACTAAACATACAATATCCAAATTTTCATGTAAAAATACCCTAATTTCTCCATCGGTGTCTGCAAGCTCTCATGTTACTCCAGAGCAAGAGAAATTTAGCATATCTGAGGAGATGTGCCTTCTAAATTCTCTTATTTTCTACACGGAAATTAGACTTGCAAATGAAAAACTATTATAATATCTTCAGCTCTTGTCAGTTAGCATTTTCTTTAGTTTGTTTGATTTAGCTCTTTCTGAAGTCTATATGTGAAATATATTTGCACTGAACACTTTGATACTGAACCTCTGACAGGTTATTAGGGAATATAGTCCTAAAAGAATATGTGGTTCAAACATTATGGTACATTGTCTAGCTTGTGAAATCATTTGATTCACTAAAGATTTCTTATTCTAATTATCTAAAAAAGAGTTTTACACTAATGTCCAATGCATAACAACAGATGATTACTTTATTAAAAATTTGCTAGCTCTGAGGGGAGAAAAATGTTGATTTGTTTATTTAAGAATAAAATTTATCAATAATAAAGATGTTTCAGTCTTCATTTATTTTTATCCTCATTAAAACCCACTTTTGTTTTTCTCTTGTAAAGATGATCCACTTAGTCAATAATTTTCAGTTTGAGTCAAGATATCTGAAAAGCAATAAGTAACACTGTTCTAAATTTAAAAAAATACTCATGAGAGAAATCCATAATTTTGCCACAGACCAACTGATATCTCTATTGCTGTGTCAGTAATTTTTAAGTACAAATACTTGCGATTTTGTCAAAATGGAAAGTGTATATGCATTAAACCTATGTAAAATCATGTATCAACCTTTTTTTTTTTTTAAAAAAAAAGAGACGTTTTAGCTTTATGTTTACGTGGTTAGATGTTTATATGGATAGAATATTACTTTACAAAACTGGTTTTGTGCACTGTATTTTTTACTGAAGGAATAAGGTTTTTTGACAGAATATATGCATCTTATCTTTCTATTTTATTTTGTGTTTTCTTCTTCAGCTTACCAGTCTTCATTAACCTGTTCTGCTTGTATAAAAGCTTCAAACTTTGTGGATCAGTGGTTCTTGATGCTTAGGTACATCCTGATTGGTGAGAGATGCAGATCAGACTCTGATGAACAAACTAATATTTGCATTCTGCATTCAGTAGAGATTAGTAAGAGAAATAATTAGGTTCCTGACTTAGCACGGCTGAAAGTCATATCAGAATGACAAGCAGAGTGATTTTTATTAGAAACCAGTGACTGTACTGAGAGACAGGGTAGAAAAAGGAATGAAGGAGAAAATTATGGATAAGTCTACTTTAGGTGACTAATAACTGGTGCGATGGGGTGAAATGTGGCTTATTGTATGTTTATCATTGTGGAACGTTTGTACCTGATAACCGTAATTTAAGACATTTAGTTTTGATTTACAGTAAATTGTGCCAAATGGCTTAGCCTTCTTTCTAGCCTAACTTCAGCTGTTCATAAATGTTTTGAGGAACGTTGCACTGAATACCCCGTATGCTGTGTTTTCTATACTTAAAATGCCTTTAGTTTTGTGTTAAAATATACATTTTATATATAAAATTGTATATATATGCATATATGTATATTTTTTTTTTCCCCTTAAGTGAAGTGTTAAAAATGATGGTCAAAAGTGCTGGTGTGTATGTGGCCTAGCCTGGAGCTGGTGAACGCGTACTTTCACCAGAGTGCAGCTGAAGTGGCCCAAGTACAGCCTGGATACATTTTAGCTTAACAGTGTATGGGTATCTTTGGTAGTCAGGTTGAGGTAACTGATAAAAGTAAATTCTGATGGATGTCCTATGAATGCTTGCTCAAAACTGTAAGAAAAACTACCAGATGTTACCAAGAACCATACTAGCAGAAAAGGGGGCAGATCATTTGCTTTTCAAATTATGCTCACATCATTTTTAGCAGTTATACCTGAGGCTGCTCTCACGTTTGTCCTCAATGGCTCATTACTTCTGTTTTTGCTCTTACACAAGAGTTAGAGCTTTAACCAGTTCCCTCTTATGTTACCCCAGGATGGTTTCCTTGTTTGGAGAGCCAACTGATGCATCCAGAATAGCTCGTGCTCTGTATCTGGTAGAGGGAAGGGATCTGCATGTGGTTGAAGTTACATTGACTTTCCCTCCTTTCTACCTAAGCTGACACCTATGTGAGCTTGGGAACAAGGAACCACTTGAGGGAGGAAGGAATCTCAAGTCTTGATCTCAAGTCAGAATAGCCGAGACAGGCTTCAGATCTTCCCTGCTTCATTTCTGGAATATAGCGACTCTCCAGCTGTGGCTGTTGTAATAAGAGAAAGACCCAATTTGCCTGAGCAAAAAGTGTTTCCTGAAATATTTGCTTTCACATGAACTATTTTAAGTCTGGTCTGTGGTCTGTTCTTATTTGAAAAATTACACATTTTCCCATCTTTCATATTTTAAGTGTAATGTGAAGTTTATTTATAAAAACGACCAGTATACTTCTCTATAGCTAAATAATCTAAAATCATCCTTGAAAAAATGTACTTGTTTACTAAGCATGGCACAATAAAAGGGAAATAATCTGGGGTTTTGGAATGAGCTAGTGTAATTTCTGCAAAATTTAATGATATATTATTTGAATTTAACAGCATGTCAGATTAAGTAAGAGTTGTTTTCCTAATTATTTCTTGTGAGGATTGTTGTTCTGCACAAGAAAATAAAATGTGAAGACTAAAAATACACTGTTAAAAAGCATGTTTAATAATTTAGAACTATTAAAATTATCAAAAATTAAATGAAAATTAATTAGAAATTAAAAAGTTAAATATTTAAACAAATTACTTTAATATGATCAAGTGCTGCCTTTAAAGTTTTGTGTAAAATACAATAGAATTCATGCAATGATTGTGGATGAACTTTAAGTACATTATGTTGCTTTTAAAAAAATACTTTTTTTGCTCTCATATTGCTTGACAGATGATACTGAGCATTAAATGAAAAATATTTTTTTTTTACACACATTAGCTGACTCTCTTACAGACAATTCAGATCTAGGAAGGAATCCTTTCTATACTGTACTCTATGTCAAAATAAGTAGGAGTTTTACAGAGGCATTAAAATATAGGTAGAACAGCCTCTCTGAATGGATTGAGTTGCCTGTGCAGTTTTGGCTAACAGAGTAAGGTGTCCATCCTCCTCCTTGTGCACTAATATTTGGCTGTACCTGTTTGCTGTGATGTACAAATTTGAGTCCCTTAGCATTTCATGTCTAAGAATAAGAAGTGAGAAGGGCACTACTATCCCTAGGTGTTGCTGTTTGAGAGTATTTGACGTTGACCATCCACTGCAGAATGCAAGTATAACGTTGATTGTGAAATATTTTGCTACTGTAAAATAAAATATAGTTTTCATGTCTGAGATTGAGAAGTGTAATACTGTATATCCAGCTTAATTATCCACTACTACTAGTAGTAAAGATAGCTTCTGTTTTTCTTCCCTTTTAAAGTAGTGGTAGAGGTATTCCTTGCAGAGCATTTACCTAACTTGTCATTCTACATGCTATATCTGAGAAGTTGATTACTCTTTCCTAGGCAAAGTACTCTTCCCTTGTCTATTCTGAATTGCATCCTGTTTATTTCAGACTATGTCTCTAATTTGTTTAAGTCTGTCTGAAAACTGTCCATTTCTCTAAAGTATTTCTGTCCCTTGAAGCTAAATAATACTTTTGACTGACTACAGCACAGGTTTCTTAAATCATTCTAAATCATTAATGAAAGTATCAGATGGTATGAAATCAGTCTGAATGAGCCTGAAATACAAACTACTAATATAAAATTCTACTTGATGCTCTTAATAAAATTCAGTTTTGGTAGTGAAGCTTCAATAACTGATTTTAGAGTATGTTTTTTTGTGGAGTGTTCATGGAGGATGTGGTCTCCTGACTTTCCTCATAAATGAAACCAGATGTTCATTATATGCCACTTTATTTTTTAAAATATTTGACTTCATTCGCTGTGTTTTTTTTTTCTGTGTGTGTATGTGTGTGTGTCTTCTAACATATTTCAGTCAGTTTTGAGATCACTTCCTCATGATCCTTCTCATCAGTTGATGATGCTACTAACTCTAATACACTTACTGCATTTCAAACTGATATCTTGCACTTTGTTCTAAAAACATCCACCAAGCTACTGTAGTCTCTTGGTATTCATATCCTTCCATAATACCCTTATTCATGTTGATGTTTCTGTGTAAGTTCATGACAGCCAGTTCATATACTGCAGATTTCTGTTCTGTGAACTGCTTTCTTTTCTTGCTATTTTTCCTTTCTCTTGTCTGTATGTGTTTATTGCTGTACCTCTTATTTTATTCTGTATTTGCACATAACATAGTAGGATTTTGGTTAATGATTCCTTCTTGTACTTATGGTTCAATGAAATGAACAACCAGAAGAGGAACAATAATAAATAAAACATAGGATAAAGTAACAAATTATTGCTATCTATGTAGCATGCTAATGCTATGCCAAATGTTACCCTGTAATATGAAAAGCTGTGTTTTCTTTTTTCTTTTTCTTTTTTTTTTTTTTTTAACTACTGCAGATAGGGAGATTCTGTAGGTTAGCAATGTCTTCACTAACAGTCAGAAGTCATCTTTTATGCTGTTGATATTTTAGATAGGAATGTAATTTAAGCATCATTGTCTATTGTTTGGTAAGACTTCATAGTGTCTTGAAAGTTTGGATTTTCATGATTTGCTATGTTGATTTCAGGTGTTAATGTCTGACCTGGAAAACAGGGAAAAACAGCAGCAGAAAATGCTGGACCAGCTGAAGGAAATACAGGATTCCTACAAAGCTTGTGAAAGTGGACGTAGGCAAACTGAACTCCAGTCTGCTGAGCTGGCTCAGCAAGTTGAAGAGAGCGCCAAGGAAGCCGAGCGCTACCTCATCGAATTCAAGCAGTCAGAGGCACTTAGGTTAGAGACAGAGAAAAAAAAAGAGGACTTGAAAGTGAGAGCACAGGAAACTATCAGACAGTGGAAGTTGAAATGTAAGAAACTGGATCGTGAGATGGAAAAACAAAATGAAACAATCAGTGACCTGATGAACAAGAACAGTCAGGTGAGAGTAGTATTTGTGATTGTGTTTATTTTTCATTTGTCTTTTGTACCCTTTCCATTTAGATTAGAATTAAAGATATGGAATTTATGTTAACTGTGACTCTCAGTCCACCTCTAAATTCCCAGTTGAAGCTTCTTGGGGGACTTCAAACCAGCTAATAAATGACAATTTTTTAGTTAATATTGATCTGAGATGAACTGAGATGAAAGCTCTCAAGTATTAAGTTCCAAATTCTCTGTTTTATCTGCTATTTATTCCAATCTTTTCTCTTAACTAAAGCTTTATTTTGTAAAAAATGAAAGTTTCTTCACTAATGTTGATTTCTATATTAAGCGTTAACTGCGTAAGTATTTAGCTCAGATTTAGTAAACTTTTGTGAGGAAATTGTGCCACATGTTTTAATAAACTTTTAATCAGATTAAGTTATAACCCACGTTCAAGTTATGCATTGTATCAAACCATTATTCTTTTTGCGGTGAATCTGTGCTTCCTTGTATTTTTCAGTGGTTGGTTCAAAAGATGTCTGCCCCTATCACGGCCAGGATAGTGCTAAGCTTCATGTCGTGAGCATTACTCTAAATCCACATGTCATACTAGTGAAGTGTATGATATTGTATGGCCTAAAATCATTTTTATGGACTGTTCTGCACCTCTTTTTACATATTTTCAGGTGGCATGTGTTCTATATGGAAGTTACTAAATCTGATAGACCTGATCTACTTTGTCTTATTCAAAGATTGTAATTTTCAGTAGACGTATGTTGTGACGTGTGGTCAGTTTCCATTCATTCTGTGTTGTCTGATTTAATAATATTTTCTCAGTTTGATATATGTCCAGTACGTGCAAGTACAGTCAAAACTACAAGATAAGATGCAATGGGACTAATCTTTAACTGAAATTAATAAATTCTAGCAGATCTAAAAATGTTATTCCTCCTGGACTTGCTATTTCTTTTCTGAATTCTCCAGCTAATTCTATGCTCTTTAATTATTTTTCATTATCTGATATGTCCATGTTCACTGTTATAAATATCATTATGTGGTCGTCTTGTTGTATTAGTGTAGCTCTAGCCCATTTGTTTTAGGAAATGAGATTTCCAAATGTTTGAGAAGTTGCTACAGCCTCCTAGGAAAAGGAAGAAAACATGAAGCATTTAGAAATGATGTAGTCTTTTATAATATGTGCCTTTTGTAATAGACAAATGAGAAGTAAAGAGTAGAGGAGAGGAACTTGTGGAAAAATAAGCAGAGAGCCCCAAAGGCACTGAAACCAGTGTCCATCTAAAAGTATAGATTAACAGAGTCCTTGCAATGTCAATTTGTCCTGCTATCCAAGACTGAAATTTCGTTTAGTTTTGCTACGTAAGGTTCATTGGCATATTTTATTTTCCTTTGTTCTTGTATGCAACAAATGCATACAAACGTTAAATGCAGTTGCTTTGTTTTTTTTTTCCATTTAAAAAACAGATTCAATCTTCTTATTCTAAAAATCATCAGCATGTTGCTAACAAGCTTGAGAAGTTCTTCACATCTGAAGAACATCTCTTTATTGGAGGATATAGAATATCATTAAACTGCAAGTCATTATGGAAGAGGAGAAAAACACAAACAACATTTCATGTCCTCTGCAATATCAGAGACTGCTTCCGTATGAGAGTATAAGTCATCTAGATGTGAAGTTTTGTGATAAGCTTCAGTGAACTAGATGAATGTAATTTAGCTAGCTTTGAAATATATAGCCAATTCAATGTCTGAGGAGGAGAAAAAAATAAAAAAAGGGCGAGAAGAGATGCTCATGTGATGTCCTTGGTTCTGATACAGGCCTTCAAAGAGGTGATAGCAAACTTTCAAAATTGGATTCCAGGTGTAGTTTGCATTTTCAAGAGATGTTCCAAATGTTTGCAGATTATTTATTGGAAGATTGAAAAAATCAATATTTTCCTTAGATGAGGGGGCAATACCTGTCCTTCCCCACTCGTCTGCATCCCCCCCCAACGCCTCCAAAAAAAAAAATTGTTACTCCATATTCTTACTTCCTTATTTTTATATCTGCAGTGATTATTCTTGGGATAGTTACAAATTCTTTTATTATTTTTAAACTGCAGGAATTTAACCTTAATTGCCTTTTGTCCTAGATTGTTTGAAGAAAGTTTATCTTTTAAGGGAGAAATGTACCTTCTGCAAATAGTAAAATTCAGGATAAAATTTCTTTAATCTAGTTTAAAAAAACAATAGTTTGGATGATGAATCAGGAAAATATCTTTTAGTCCCTTTATCACTTTTATTATAGCAGCAATGATATGTGATTTGTGGCAGATGTACTGTAAATTCCATCTTGATTCAAGCAAAAAGTTTAAAAAATTGTCCCAGCTCAGGAAGTTAGGTCAGTTAAGCATATATCTAATTTTAAGAACACCTGTTCTATGCCTAAATTTTAGAGAAATGTTGCATACATGTGAATTGAGCTCATAACAAGTAATTGTTTTATATTTTCACAGAGCAAAGTGTGTTACTTTCCTGGATGTTTACTTCCAACTTTCCTTCCAATTTTCCTTAACTACTATATATACAATGGATTTCTTTTTCTCATTTTTTAGGCCCTGAAAGAAAAAGATGATCTCAAAAGTCAACTTCTCTCTGCTATTCACCAAATAGAAAATCTTCAGAAGGAACTGAATGATGTGCTTACAAAGAGGGCCCAGCAGGAAGAGGAACTCCATTGCAAAGAGGTAAAGCTGAATGAGATGAAGTCTCACCAGGTATCTCTCAAGGAAGAAATTAAAGAAGTTCGAGGTACTGTATATAAGTTGGAGAATGAGTTGAAAAAGCAGGTCTTTGTACAAAATCAGATGCAAGTTGAAAAGAAACATTTAGAAGGAGAACTTGCAACCACTAACTTGATCCATGAAAAAGATCAGGAAAGACTCTTAGAAATGCAAGCAGATGTAAAAAATTTGAGTGCAATACGTGTGGAACTAACAAACAGAATAGCAGAAGAAGAGAAAGCCAAAAAGGAATTACTTAAGAGCCTCTCTGATCTCCAGAAACAGCAGGAATCTAAACAGCATGAGATGACTTCAGCTAACAGGCAACTGAAGATGGAAAGAGAAGTTCACCAGCAGGAGCTGGCAGATCTTAAGTCGGAGTTAGAGAATGTCAAAATCAAACATGAACAAAATAGTCAAGAGCTCCTGAAGCTCCTGAAGCAAGAAAAAAAGGATGCAGAAGCCCAGATTAGGATGCTAAAGGTATTCTGAATGATTTTACTGCCACTTTTTTTTCCCTCTATTGGATGATGAAGTTAACAAAGTGTGAGAATGTTGGAGTTTGAAAGCCGTAGTGGTGGCGACGGGGGAAGGAGATATCAAATCAGTATCAGATTGACAACCAGTCTGCGGACTATAGGTCCGGTTGCCTTCCTAGGAGCAAGTCGAGTTCCCAAATAGTGTCATCTACTATAAGCTCGACTCAGGCAGTATCGGATTCACGAACAGTCTCTCAACTGTAGGTCTGATTGTTCCCCTCAAACAAGTAGCTGAGTTCACAAACAGCAGGATTTATTCAAATGCAACATTTACAAAGCAGATTTTGGGTGTCAGTATAGGAAATTCTCTACTACAGCGTGGGGTTTTTAGCTAGCTCTGAGGTACAAAGGTGCAATCATCACTCCCCCCAGAAGATGGGAGAGGACTCTTAGTCTCGAGTCTCCTCAGGCAGCATCCTGACCCGAGGGGAGGAAAGGCCGGGGGGATCAGCGCATTGACTGACCCAGAAGTTACGATGGAGTCTTCCCTCTTCCTTAGTGTTTCTTCTCTCTCTCTTCTTCTTCTGCTTCCTACTGTCCCTCTTACTAGTTTGCCTTTTATATATTTTCTTTTACATTCATGTGGAGCTTGAGTGACTCTAGTCATATTTGCTTTTGTTATTCATTGATTTCAAAAAAGTCTCCCAAGTTAACTGAAAATCTAGAGAGCTTGCTCAGTGGGATGGGGTTGTGTATTGGTATTATAATGAGATTAGAAGGAGGAGAAGTTTGAGCAAAGCTTATCGGAAGGGATTGATCTGCCACTATTGTTGGCCCAGCACCAGACATCACACTATGCTGTGGCCCATCAGCTGTGTGGTACCACCAGGCTGCCACCTCTGCAGGGAGTACAACAGAGTTTGGCCGCGGTGTCTTTACTCTGCTTTGCCCTCCATTCACTTGTGTCTGCACGGCACCATCAGATTATCCCCTCCGCAGGGAAGCCAGAAAAGTTTGGCCGTGGTATCTCCGTTCTGCTCCACTCTTCGTTTACTCTTATCAGCGTGTGCTAGGAGGACAGATTGTGTTGCTAAGGGGATCGTGGAGAGGTAGATTCCGCACATACCAGCCATCCTGGAAGTGTATCACCCCAAGCAATCTTCTGTAATACCAAAACTTCTGTTGAGCCCTAGGTTTTCTCTAAGTTTCCCATTTTCCAGACCATTCTTCCACACAAAGTACTGACTTTAAATATTTTAATGTATGTATTCTATTGCAGATCATCATGGAAGTTGATGGTAAAAAAGTACGCTGTTAATAAGTCTAGGTCAAAAGCTTTTTCTAGATCAAAAGTAACCAAAATGTGATCCATGATGATACCAGTGGTCTGAATATTGATACTGAATGTTATACCAAAACATAATATTAAGAAAACACACTTCTGTTTTTCTTTTACAAAAACATGACTTCCCTAGAAATTTTATTTTTTATGCATTTTTTTTTTAACAACTGTGTGTCTACAAAACAGAGAACAATGGAAGACTTGAAGGAAGTGGATTTTGTAAGATAGTAGGTTAGGCAACTTTGTGAGTGCACAAAATGACAAAGTGTGATACTTACCAAAGGCTCGTTATAAGCATAGTGAAAGATATAATCTCATCAACCTGTGGGGCCATCTGATAAAGACAAATTATTGCACTGGTGATTTTGGGTTTTTTTTTGCCTGAATTCCTCATTGTAATTGGGTTCTACTTTTATGGGCAGACTTTTCTTCCAAGTTAAGTTGAACTAGGCATGTTTTTTATCAAACAGTTTTTAATTATTGTCATTTTGAAGATTGAGTTTAGGGAAATCTAGCAGAAACTTTGTGAAACTTGGTATCAGGCTGTTAAGAGGTCTCTTTTTTAAACCCAGAAAATACTTGCTGTTTGCTATTACGGTGGCAGTCTTGACCTTATTTTATGCCTCAACCTTTTCCCAACAGCATGTACAAAAATTGGGCAAAATTTGTTCCATTCTACCAAAGTTTGTTAATAATGAAAACTTAACTATAAAGATTGGTTAAGAGGGTCTTAGGGAGTAAAGGGAAAATGTAAAGTAGTTCCTAGGACCCAAAGCCTTAGCTCAAGTAGGAATTTCTACGAGTGAGCTGCAGATAGTAAATGTAGAGCCCTGTGTTTACAGAACCAACTACTGCTCAGCTTGTAAAAAGAAGTGCTGTTTGATCCCTTACAGCTCTTTCTCTCTTGCATGCTCTGCATGATACTTTCTGCTTTACTTTTCACTGACTTTTCTGTAATGCTGCACTGTCTGCATTACACTGTCTGTCTACATATTCTACACAGTATAGTTACCATCAGTAAGTATTGAAGAGCATGCCTTTATAAGTGTATTCATAGCAAACATTTTAAGCATTGGAGTCTTGTCTTTTGGACACCCAAGTTCTTTCTTTAAATTGCCCCTTGGAGGAGATTTTATTCTTCATGTTAGCTCTGGTTTCTAACCTAACTTATAAAACTTCTCCCCTTCTGTTTCTTCTCTATAAAGTTAATATTTAAGATGTAATTGGAAGAAGAGAGTTACTTATTTTTCCTCAGGAAAGAATTTAACCCACAGGTTTATTTTTGTGTGTAACTGGGTCCCACAATACCCTAATATGAAATTGTTTTCAAATAATATATGCATAATTTTCTTCTTAGCTTCATGTGTTTTTTTGCATTTGATAGGTAATGTGATGAATTTTAAAAATTTGCCAGTCTCAATTTTCAGTGATTATAATTGCCTGATATTCATTCCATAAATAACCCTAAAAACACAGATTTGTAGAAATTGACAATGCAAGCTCCTTGAAGCTTTTTTCCTTGCAAATGTAAGTTCAATATTTAGCCCTAAAATGAAATGACACAGCTTTAGACTTTCTGATTCCAGATGAATTTGGTAGTGGAAAAATTGTGTAAACACTGAACTTCGCAAGGTGATGTCAGCTAATGAGCGTAGCAGAATGCTGCAGAATCTGAGATTACATTTTCTGCTCTTAAAAATGTTGAATTGCAGAATTTTGCAACATACCAAGCAGACATCTGTGTTCCTTTAAGCTGATCCACCTTGTTTTGGACTTTAGGTTTCCATTTCAGATAATGTACATGACATCTCTAGATTGTAATGGAAAAATCCATATCATTTAAATTTTTTGATGGCACTAATATGTTGTTATAATAATGAATTGCAAATAAGTCATATGAGGTCATAGCATACAGGACTTTTGACTGTATAAGTTGCTTAGTTGACATTTTTTTGTGTCTTCATACAAGTGATTGCAGTTACTGTAATTTAAATGTAAAAGACATAAAAATCATTCACCGCTAAATGTGTCCCATGTACTTGATGCTCTGCAGTGTGGGAATGTTTTAAAATAGCTTAAATACTGTCTTGGTCTTTGTTCTCCCATTATCATCAGATGGAGCTTGTAGAAGAGAAAAATATAGTCAAGGCTCAATGTCGGCAACTGGAAAAGATAAAAGTTGAGTGTGATAAGTTGACAGAAGAATTAACCCAGAATGAAGAGGAAAATATAAAACTTAGGCAAAAATATGAGTTTCTAAAACAAGAATTGGAGGAAAAGGTAAGTATACCTGTTTTTCTAGCTCTAACTTGTTAGTCTCATAGCTCTATTCAAATGTCAAATAAATATCTGAATAGGTAGTAAATTTATTTACAAATCCAAAGAAGAAAACAAACAAACAAACAAACATGCACACATTAAAGAATGTGTATAAATATAAATCAAATGAGACAAAAGGCTTTTAGTTAGGGCATGGATTGTATCCCTCAAATGGACAGGAATATTGGTCCTGTTCCTTATTTCTAATGTGGATAACTAACAAATATCTAACCAAATTTTTATTTCTTATCTATATTTTTATATAATAGTTTATGTAATAGTTATATATCATTTTATGAAAATTATTTCCTGTTTGGATATTTAAAATATGGCAAACCTTTTTTTCAAGCTTTCCTAAGACATTTTGATCCTGCTACCTGTTTTTTTCTAGAGATAAATGCCCATCTAGTTGCCTAATATTCAGCTTATCTATTTGTATTGTCGAATATTTATTTGCATTCTCACTACCTTTAATATTTTTTTCAGCATTACTTTTAAAAATCTACTGGTGGATCCGGAGTTCTTGAAGTCATTTTATTTTTTTAATGCGCTTTTCTGTTTTCTTAAGTTTTATTTTTGGTTTACATGATTGGTCCCCTAACATTGCATTTTAATATGATTTTCTTTATGTTACTATATTTTATGTAATGCTTTTTATAGCTTAAATTTCTTCTTCTGCAACACTGTGATTTTAAATGAGCATTTCTGCACATGAATAGAGGTTTGTCATCAACACTGAAAGATTGTTTCTCTTTGACGTGTTTAATTTGATGTATAAATTAAAAACAAAAAAAAAGGAAAAAATTTGCATCCTACATGCAAATTGGTATCTTTTTTTTAAAAAAATGGATATCTGAGCCTTTACCTGTAAAGTTCTTACTGCTGTATGTCAATTTAGTAATTTCTCATCCTTTTAAAATTAAATTTTGTGATATAATCATTTATCTTATATCATTTATCTTATACAAGAGACTTGTTCATCCATTGCTCATGGACCACTGAACAGTCATCAGGGTAGCAGATGCTCATGGGCACTACAGATTCTTTGTGACTTTTCAGATTTTTCGATTTTAAACTCATATTTTGTTTTTATAAATGAGGTAGGTGTTGAGCTTAAAACCTAATACGATTAATTTTAATTAAGGTAAAGAGACTTCTTGTAAATACGAAGGAAGCAAATCTGAATTTTACAAAGGTATTACATCATATTTGGTGGTCATTCTGGCATTGGATCATAATATAAAATGCTTTACTTTGCTCTACCTGGTCACTGTCCTATCAGGTATTATTCTTTGAATGCTTTTCCTTGGAGAAAACATACATTGCAAATATGGGTTTGTTTCAGGGATCTTTGTTTTTGATGCCAGAAACTGGATGCCTCTGACATGTTAAGAATAAAAGATAAGAAGAGTTTTGCTCGTGAGCTTTTTATCTACTGATAAAAAGAGTTTTATGATATGTTGTATGATTTTAACTCTGAAAGTCGCCTCTCTGGTTGATGATTTTGAATTCGGTAGCAGTTTCTATCTAACTGATTTGCAAGCGAGTAAGGACAGTCAAGAGAGGAAGAAATGAATAGGTTAAGAAGGTGTTCTATTATTTGGCAAGGATCTCATCTCAGTGCTCAAGTGAGGTCAGTGTGAGTTTAAGACAAAAAGGGGTATTGGTATGTTGTTAATGTAAGAATTTGTTTTACTTTTCTTCTTTTGCTCCAGGATAAACAAATCAGCAGTGAAGAAGATTATCTGAGAAGGATGGATGAAGCCAGATTGCAGTTCAAAGATCAACTGCATCATTTCGAAATGGAACAGGAATCCATCCTAACTATGATAGGAAGTGAAATTGATGCTGCTTGTGAAATTCTTTCCCGTGACTCTGCAGAGAAATTCAAAGTAATTTTAAGGTTTAAGTCTGCTGCAGATTTGTAGTTACCTCTTTGGATGCTTGCAGCAGCATTTGTATTCATTGTTGTCTGAGGAGGATATATTTGGTATAGATAATTTATGAAAAGTAAATAATTACTGTTTAGCTGATAGAGATGCACATTGCCATGCACTGGAGTGAGAGACTAGGAGGATCTGCCTGTACACTAATGCTTACTATTTTATTTTGCCAGTAATTTTTGTCAGTTTGTTTGTGTGCTTCTGTGAGAGGAGCTTATGTCAGATTTAGGTTTTTCCTTCTTTTGTCTTTTTCTTTTTCTCTTTTCTCTTTTTTTTGCTAGAGATGAAAAAGCTTTCTAACCTGCTCTCTGCTTTAGATTTCACTGCCTTCTCAACTGTCTTGTCCTGCCACCTTCTAATACTTTATGAATATGTGTCTTTTAAAATGTTTGATGAAAAGGTAAGTTCTGAGCAGGTTCCGAACACGTCAGTGTAGTAACTCTCTTAAGAGAAAAGTATACAAATTCAGAATATAACAACTTATTTTTGACTTAACTTGTACTTCTAAACAAAATTTACCTTTAAACACGACTAATTCATAGTTAAGCAGTTCTTTCAAAACGCTTGTAGATATGATTTCTGCATTGGATTATCAGCAAAGAATATTTATCTGGAGTTTTTTATTAAGCAAAAGAATCTTTTATATTTCTAATTCCTTTTTCTATGCCTATTCCTTTTTCTTGCAATTCCCCATAGGCAATATCACTTACACCTACGTTGCTGAATGATCCTCATCGCTGGTTGGCAGAAACAAAGGTAATAATGAATCCTTCTGAAATATTATTGCCAAATCTTACTGAATAAGCTCATATCCAACATTTATAATTATTCAGTAGAAAGTGTTTGGAAAGGCAAAGGGGAAAAGGAAAAAGACAAAAGCATTCCTTCGACAGCAGCAGTCTTGGTACTCACAGATTATTATTTCAACTGAAAAAATCTGGAAAATGATTCTATCAAAAGGTACCCCTATAGGCAGATTAACAGCAATGCTATTTTTGTGTAGCCTTTAGGTCAGCATTTGCCACTCTGTCAATTGTTTTGAGATAAGGAAAATATAAGAATGTAGCCAGGAGATTTAAGTTTCTCCTTTGGGCTTATAACAAGACAAGAAATGATTTTTTGAAATAAGACTGCTGTTTATTAATTCTAAAGAGTGTTAGAGTGGATTCTTGGAAAATGAGCTTCATTTCAAGTTTCTGAATCCTATAGTATGGATATGTACATTCTTGGAAGCTTCTTTAGAGGGAATTACTTTGTAACTTCTAACCTTTGTTTTTCATTTTGCATCTCTGTACCCCTACCTCTTAAAGAAAAATTTAAATTGTTGGCTTGTAAGCTAATTTATTGATGAAGATTATTGATGTATATACTTTACAGAACATGTAGACCAAGATATACTGTTATTCTAAGTAGCAGAGAGAAAATTTGAATCAAAGGAGAAATGTTATTCAGGAAGTATTTTCACTATGTAGATATTGACCTAGTATTGAAAAGACCTGTCAAAGAGCCCCTCATAATCATTAGCATGTATTCATCAAATAAAATTCCTTAGCTGCCAGAGATGAGACTAGAAAGAATGAGAACTTAGTCCTTTACTTCATTTGTATGTTTATTTTTGCTTTTGTTCTAAATATGGAGTAAAAATACTCATAAAAGTGAAAAAGATATGTATTTAAGAAATATATCGGAGAATATCTTGCTACTGTAAGTAGTCACTTCCATTTCTGGATCATTGAAACTGCAAATGAATATTTAAAATCTGAAATTGTCTTATTTTTCCTGAATTTCTGAAATCCAAGTTGTTTGCATATAGTTTGAGGGATGGAAAATTTATGTTAGCTGTCTTGGTACTGATCTTTTCCTAACATAATTAAGTATTCTGTTCTCATAGTCAGCTGCTTTTGAAAATGAATTAGCTGCTGATTGTCCCTTTTTCAGAACTGACCTTGTTTGCTTTATCTGGCGATAGATTCTTCTCTCTAGGTAACTGTACTTTCTAGAAACTACAAATTTGCTTCATATACAAATCACTTTTCAGAAGTGACTTCTGAAATTTAGTATTAAATACATAGCTTGCAGCCAGTATTATTCATAACATTTTCTGTCTGCAAGTAATATTTTAATTACTGTGTCATGCAGTTTAAAACTTATTAAGGATTTTTTTTTTTTAATTTTCCTTTTTGTGTGCCTTCTCTATATCTAAATTGTTTAGATTTCATGAGTATCTCTATCCGTCTTCCTTTGTTACACAAATTTTTAAGGGGAAGAATTACTTTGTTACCTGTTGACTGTCACGCTTTTCAGGAGCATGTCATCACTGGAAGGCAGATTTGGCATTAGTCTGAATCTTCCTACTGTTTTGTGTCATTCACATTTGCTATATTTGCCATAAAATAGCTTATATTTGAAAATACTAGAGAGAAAAAAGTTTGTGTCCTAGTTCAGAACAAAAAGTACAGTTCTATAGTTAATAAGTGGAATATATCTCTGTTTCTTTACTTGAGGCCTGGGTCACTGTAGTGTAATGTTTTTGTCTTTTGGGGTTCAGAGTATGTTAATACTTGAGTCTGACAACCAGGACCTTTTTCTGACTAAAGAATTGGGTCATTAATATACATTTGTGCCTTTGTGGTCTCCTTTACTACTGCTAGATTTACTGTATTTGCTCATAAATTCTCTTATTTATGAGCTCTCTTCTCCTCTTCCCTCTTAAATGCATCTTAAATGTTGCCTCTTGCTGACCGTAAAGGATTGCTGTGACTTAATTTCTGATGCAGTTGAATGCTCAAATTCCTTTATTGTGGTATGGAAAGAGAAAGATTTTGAGAGGAGGTAGTATCTTTTGGAGTCTATATATACTCTAATTCAATGTGAATTTCCAAACATATACCTGCAAGTTCACGCTTCTGATATAAAATCTGTGCGTGGCTTCTCCACTTATGGTTTATCAGCTAAAATGTGTATATTTGTTTTGAGGTTTTTTGAGGCAAGCAATGTCCTTTCAATATAACTGAAAATCCTCTTTTATTATTGTTACACAGCAATGGCTAGAAATAAGGTAACTATTATTGTGTAACAATTTATTGTTTATATTACTGCCTAACAATACTGCGTACAATCCAAAGGCAATTTGCTTAGTTAACATTTATGTCCTACTACTTTTATTAGAATTCTTTCATTTTTACAATCCATTTTTTTTTTTTAATGTAGACTAAACTTCAGTGGTTGTGTGAGGAGGTGAAGGAGAGAGAAAGTAAGGAAAAGAAGCTGCGATGCTACTTGCGGCAGAGCCGAGAGCAGCTCAAGCACTTGGCACAGGTTAAGGAGTCTGAACATCAGTCTCTGTTTAAACAAATAAAAAAACAAGAACAACTTTTGGAAGAAGTCTGCAGGGAAAAGAGAGGTGAGTTCTTGGTTCCATTTTTGTTCCAAGACAACAGAGATTCTTGAAATACTCCTAATTAGAATTCCTATGGTGCATAAGATTTTTTTTTTTTTTTTTTCTTTGCCAACAACTTTATTTCAGCCTACTACAATGACTATATAACACATAAATTTGCAGTATGGTCAGTGGGAATCATTATTTTTCAGCTGTACTCTGAGGCATTTCATACCTGAAGTGGAAATTGTAGGAGAGTTTAAGGAAGTATTGATTTATATTTATGCTGCTTTTCATCTGTCAAAAAATTCCAAATATATCCCAAGTTCTTTGCAGTTTTTTGCTTAAATTGAATGTACAAAGAACTCTAGCAACTTTTCCTCTCATCTCTTCTTCTGTATTGTAAAAAGAAGTAGTATAAGCTTTGTTGCTAAATAGAATGAACTACAGCATGTAATGTATGGAATACCGCATAAGACTACTATGCTTCCTCTATAAGTGTGTTTGTCTTGCTTTGGGGTTTTGTGGGAGTGCTGGCATCCACATCATCTATCCTTAGCACAAAAGGCAAATCCTACCCATATTTGAATGAGGGCTATAAGTTTTAGTGAGTGTAGCCCCAGTGTTCTCAAGACA
Organism: Crypturellus undulatus; assembly: GCA_013389825.1. Taxonomy (NCBI): domain Eukaryota; kingdom Metazoa; phylum Chordata; class Aves; order Tinamiformes; family Tinamidae; genus Crypturellus; species Crypturellus undulatus. The sequence continues at coordinate 93,706 of VWPW01023369.1, forward strand.
GGAACCATTTCTGAATATTAGCCAAGGTACTTACACTTTATTAGGTAACAGTTTCTTGGAGATGGATTTTGCTTTTAGGACATTTAGCAATGTCCTAAACTTTTCCTGTTTTGCTGATGTGCAAAGATGATAAGCAAAGATGTTTTTATCATTCACCTTTATCATTTTCACATTCACATTTATCATTTTATCATTCACCTTTTCATACGTGTACTAGCTCACTTACATTGTGTCACTTGTAGTAAGCACATTGTTTCAATGAAGAATATTCCTATAGAAAATCAAAGCATTATAGTTAACAGAGCACAGATAATTTACAGTGTGCCTTTATTTTTCATCTTCAAAAAGTTTTGTATTTCAGGGTTATAAATAAACACTGCTTGTTATAAACCATGTTAGAGTGGATCCTTATTAAAGATAGTTTAATGAAGCATAAAATTGATCTTCAGGAAAAATTCATACATATTGTCCGTTGAATCATCAGCTCTCTGAGAGTCTGCTCTCAGAGAAGAGAGATCATAATCTGTAAAATTTTATCTTCAAAGGTGTATGTTTTTACTTTTTTAAAGGTCATTCCAGATATTCACTTCTCTGATATTTAGAAATTTCCTTTACTTTCTAGGATGAGATTTCAATTAAGTGGTTGGAAAATTAGTCAGGTATTACATGCTGTGTCCTACTTCTCACGTGACTAAGCTGGATAAAAGCAGAATTAGCATCAGTTGTTGTATATTCCTGTATTCCTATAATAACTGGAGATAATTTTTTGCCTTGGGATGTAACCCTGTAAAAACATAATGGTTGCAAAAAAGAAGGAAAAAAAAAAAAAAGCCTAACACAGCTGAAGATGTTAAGAATAATGAAAATGTATGTTTAGAATTTGAGATTTGTTTCTTTTTTATCTGCTAAACGGCTGTCCAAATCATCCAATTCTGTGAGAGATGGCTTGAGCAGAACTGGATAGTTCCATAAAATATTCAAATTCTGGACTCTTCCTCAGAGATAATTTAAGGGTAAGGTAAGACTGTGTGTAGATTTTTCTTCTCATAATATGTGAACATAGCAGTCTTCAGATTGAGAAATAACTTAGATTACCCTTTGATGAGGATGTACATACCTTGCTTTGTGTGCTGTGCAGTAAGTTAAGTGAAGATTTGGTCTTTCCTGCGAAGGCCAGAAAGAATTCCTCAAGCAGGAAGCAGAAATATGAATTTCCTTGCTATTAAAAGGTACATGTGACTTACGCTGCTTACACAGTGCCAGTTATGGGTAATGGGTATGGGTAAATAACATCTCTTAATCACCTTTTCATTATGATTTCAGACCTGTGACAAAACAGGTTTTGTCATCTTTCTTTCTGAAGCTGAAAATCTCACTTCATTTTATTTGCATTTTATTTGCCTCTGTATGGAAAACATTACACAGCTCTGCTCATTCTATTCACACAGCTCTTGCTCCTACTAAATCATTTTATGAGGCAGTCTGATTGAGAATCTGTGAAGTGTCCGAAATACAAATCACTGTAGGCTTATACCTGCAGCATCCTTCTAAGAAATTAAGTTCTTCTAAATTTGTCTCACAATGTGTTGTGACATAAGGAATAAATTCCTGAAGACACGTTGGCTGTATTCAATAAATGTTCAAGAGACCAACAGTTTAACTAAAGGTGGTGAGGAAAACACATTTTTAAAAGCTATAAATGCTCTTTAAGAAAAGATTCTGGATATCCTCCTGTAGCCAAAGGAACCGGGGCCCAAAGTTTTCATATGAAAAGGAGTCCCATTACAAGAACTTCATTCGTGCTGTTAAGATTTAATATTACCTCAAGACCTGCACTGACTCAGTGTCCTCTTAGTGTTCTTAACTTCTCTAGTGCTCACTCGCTCTCTAAAACATATTATACTCGCAGAAAATCAAGCTTCTGAAGCATCAGAAATAGGAGAATAGCTGGGAATTTTGTCTGAAAGTCAATAATGAAGAATTAAGCAAAGTCTGAAAAACTGAAAGACCACATGATTTTTGCTTTTGTAAATGTTTGGCACTAACCTGAGCAGTAGAGATTAAGTACTTAGGCTAAAATTTAGGCTTGTAAGTAAACCTTGGGTAGCATTGAAATGCTTTATGGGCTGGTGTAGTCTATAATGACTGATGTCATTTCTTTGAATCTTTTTATAAAAAATATTAAACTTCAGTATGTTTTCGCATCTCACTGTCATGACTATTTTTCAGTTGCTTCAGTTTCAAAAGAAATTGGAACCTATTGGATTTTCTGGTTTTCATGCTTTCCTTAAAAATTTTCTTCTGGTCACCATTCAATGCTCAATTCTGGTAGCAATGACCCACTCATGTAATCAAACTTTATCAGTCTAAAAGTTTACTACTTTTTAAGCATTTTGATCTTAATCATTTTATATTTAGATTGATATTGACTAGACTAGGTCAGGCTAATTTAGTAATGACTTCTGGTTGCTGACTTCTTTTATTGAAAAAAACCTTTTGTGAAACGTTAACAAAAATAAAGCAATTAGTAAAGAATAACAATATCAATAACAATTAACAATGACAATTTTGTAGAACAAGGCGGATTATTTTCTTTACAAGGACAATAAGATCCTATCGAGATTTTCTACCTCCGCTTTTGAATAAAGAACTTTGAAAAAGAACATGCTTTGATCCTTTAAGCTTGAATGTTTCTATTGTTATCCATCATTTGTTTAAAATGATAGTGCCAAGGCCATGTTATAATATTAATAGTGTTTTAATGTTCTTTGAATAACAATAACTATCTGCTAAGATGACCTCCCTGAGACTTTTGTTGCCATTTTTAATTCAAGTGCACTGGAAACAGTGCAGATCAGATTAAATTTTTAATTCTATAGTACCTACTTTGGTTGAGGCTTAGTCACAGTTTAATAGAATGGTTTTTAATTTTAAACTGTCTGCAGAGTTACCATGGAAAAATATTAAACTGAAAATAGTTACTTATATACCACTGTGGTGAAAAGTACTGGTTTTCATGGAGCAGGGGAGAAAAATAGTCATGTGTTTCCTTTAAATTACTGTGTTTCCTTTAAATATGTGTGGTTACATTGGTTACCTGATGTTACAATTTTTGGAGTTCTAAGTAAATGATGTTTTCCTCTGCTTTGAGGCATGTGCTCATTAAGGGAGATAAAGGGAATATATCTTTTAATAACAGAGTTACTGATCTGTTAATTTTCTGTAAATTTTCTGCAAAATGGAAAAAAATACACTTTTATATTCCCCTAAATACGGAATGAGAAACAGGACGTAGAGAAAGATGATAGGATGCAGACAATACAGGGCAGTGTTTGGATTTAACGCCTGTTGCCAGCATATGTGACCTTGTTAACAATCAAGAGTCCCACAGGCATGAAGATAGCAGCTGAAGGATAGCAACCTCAGGTGAAAGGTAAGAACCAGGAACTCCAGCTGGAGTACTTGGACTTGGACGGTCAAGGACTTCAGTTATAAGTAGATGTTTCTATAGTTACATTTCCTACTAGTCATTCTGCCAAGGCATTTACCCTCCTTTAGTTATTTTTAAAAGAATTTGATCAACAAACTGCTAATTGAGTCTAAATTGAGGATTGTTCAGATGAACTAACTAGCTATGACTGTTGCTGAGAGATTCTTCCCAAAAACTCCCATTGCAGTCTTCACTTAAAAGTATTTCTGGAAGATTTTTTACATTTTATTTTAAAAAAGTTTATTTTTATTTTTGATTTTAATATTAATGAAAATGTATGATTTGGGTGATTCTGTTTAAAAGAAAATAGCAAAGTTTTTAAGAGTATTTAAGATAAATATCCAACACTTTTAAAAAGTTAGTTTCCTGAAGGAAAATTAAAAAAGGAGGGAGAAAATCCACAGCTAAAAAACACAGGAAAGATCTCTAGCCAAAAGGAGAATGCAATATAATAAAATGTTAGAAAACAGAAATTCAGGAGAAAGAGTGGTGGTTTGCTTTCGTTACTTTCGTTACTGACATGCAGCAAATAAATCATTATTTTGTGGAGGAAGTTCCTCTACGCTTTTATTTTAAAATAAATTATAGTTGACTGCATTGCTGTTTCAGTCAATTTTGGTGCAAATGGATGCAAATATTTTCTGCAGCATTTAGAATGATGCAGATTTTAGATGAAACAGTTTATAAAAAGGCACTCATGAGTGTGGGTGTGTCTGTGCACCAAAGGTGTAACATAAAATATTTTTCTGAATATGTGCTTAAAAATAGTCCAGGTATTTAAATTCACGGAAGACTGAAAAAAAACAAAATAGAAAAATTATATTCAAAATTCATATTGAGAGCTTCATTCCCAAGTATCTTATAAAATTACAGTTTCTTCATGTTTGATTGTTTGTGGTAAAGAATAAAAAAAAGTTAGTGGATATGCCAGAAATAGGTAGGATGAGTATTTAAAAAGAAACTGCCTTACTGAAACCGTTAGCCAAGTTTCAGGAAATTTTACCATCATTAGTTCATCTGTTAAGACTTCAATTACGTATATTTTTGTCTATTTCCTTTCCTTACCAACACATTTATAAATATCTAGGAACATTCCTGACTGTAGGGATTTGCTTCCCCTTATGAATTTCTACAGAAGTGTTAGCACTATCACAGTCCACCTTTGCGGGATGTAAGCTGGTTGTTTAAACAACACAATATTGACAAATAAAAGTAAGTTGATATAAAGATTCATGAATGAGAGAAGAGGAAATTAAGGTAAATACAGTAATATAGAGTTACAGGATTTTTTGCAAACTAACCAAAGTTCCATAGTTCTCTGGTTTTGAGATTGGCTACAGTTGTCTGTGTCTGATGATCACAGTGTCCTAGAGAGCTGAGAAATTCAGAAAACTGGCCATATTTTTAAATTAGAACCTTAGAACTGAAGAGGACATTGATAGTGCTTTCAGGTTCTGAGGGTTTGTACCTTCATGGTTTGTGTGGATACACTTCACTACTTAACTTGATCTAGTGTCCCACCCACTTCAATGTTTCGTCATGTAATTTCTTAATAAATACCATTTCAAGTCTATTTTAATAGCATTTCACAAAGTATTCAATATTTTAACAAAACGTTCCAAAGTCTGAGGATATGGAAGGTATAAATTCCAATTTCTTACTAAGCTTCCTGATCACTTCCCTTCTGGTATTCCTGAGCACTGTGAGGTAGGCTTACAGATTTGTTTCAAAATTAGTTCAAATCACAAGGATCTTATTATAGAGAAATCCTTTTAAGTAGGAAAAATACTGTCGTCCTAAATCAGCCCCAAGGCCTGGGCCAGATTTCTCTCATGTGCTTTGATCTTACTAGTTTGGGCAGTCTGAAAAGCTCAGACATATAAGTAACACATAAATCAATGAAAGTTGATGTTTGAGCTTTGTAGCACCCACAGATCATACATCTTGATTAGGATTTAGTTACTGGTTAGTTTGGTCAACAGAAAACATCAGCTCTGTCTCTTGAGCAGAAGAAACACACAAGCATTCTTGGATAATTTTGTCACGAAACTTGCCATAATTTTGTAGGTGTAAAATTACATAAACTAAGCAAGGATACTTTTCTTTTTGATGTTCTCAATATGTTTCAGAATAAAATTATGGAATATGCTTTATGTTTTTTCCATGCTTTGATGCATTTTGTTGTGGTATGCTAATTTGATTATAAAAAAAAAAAAAAAAGCATAGGATTCAGTGGTTGGAGTCACTAACTTCAGCACTGTCCTTGAAAATTTGAATTTAGTTTTGTTGCAATGATAATCTTGGATAGCATATCTGTCTGCTTGACACTGAGTTTTCCCTCTTAGTCCTTTAGTGTGTGAATATTTTGTCATGCTTAAAATGCCTATGTGAGATAGAAAATTATTATTTGTTTTATGGATGGGTAATGGAGATATAGGGACAAAATGACCTAAATTGAGGGAAATTCTACAATGAAATAGGGATACAGAGCTAGTTGCTGCAGGCCCAAGAGTGTATGAATCAACCTTAATTTCTCTGCTCATTCTGTTTCAAAAATATGATAGAGGAGGGTGAAATGGTTCAGTTAAGATACAGAAGACAAGGTTGTGACATGGAAAAAATTTATATGAACAGAAACTGAAAGGACTGGCATCCTTTAACTGGAGGGGAAGTTGCTGCAGAGGCCTGATTCAATAGTAAAAGATCAAGTGGTAGAGTAGGCTAGATCTGCCCTTAATGTGACCTTTGGTGAAAATTTTAAAAAAGCAAAATTAAACTGCTATAATATTTTTTCATGTGCTATTTAAAGTAGGGTGAAACCTATTTCACAAGGAGTAATTGAGACACAAATATGTGAGTATTAAAAAGTAAGTTAAAGCACTTCTTGAAAAAAATTTTTTTCATCCCAAATAAAGGATTTGCAAAATCTTTCAGTAATCTTTCGGTAATCTTTTGACTTCTTGAGTTAGATCTCACTGTGTTTATTCTGGAAAACTTAAAAGTTAAGAAAACACAATTTGCTTTTTATTTTTCATGAGGAAAAAGTTTCCATTGCTACCCAAACCTTTTAAATCTCTTGCCATTTTCATTCCTTTTAAGTTCTGTAATCAAGCTATACCTCATGCATAAGCAATAGTAGTTTGTTTTCTCTTTGGTGTAAATCTGAATTCTTCATTTCTGAGTAGAAATGTTTTTTACAATATATTTACTTGTCTTAGCTCAGAAGGATAGTTTCAGCAGCTCAGGAGCTATTATCTTGGAACAAATGTTTCTTTTAAAAATATGTATTAAGTAAGTGGATAACATTGAGCTCAGGCTCTGGTCCTATTTACCTCTGTGTCCTTTCTTTATTTTTCCACTTCTGCATTAGTGAGAATTTACTAGCTTTAGCCACATTTGTCTGCCTGCCAGAATATTTGTATTCTCAAACTTAGTTCTGAAGATGACTGACTGTATGCATAGAGTAAGTAGTGAATTAAAAGAAAAATTAAGCTGCAGCACTCTCTGTTATTGCTTACATCCCTTTGAACTATCACTAGTGATTTGTTATATATTTTTTTTAAGTAAAGTTGTTAAGAGTATGTGGCTTTGAGTAACAAATATTACCTGCTTGCTTTTATAGGAAAGTTATTTGTCTGTTGCATTAAGACTCATTTATTTTATAAGAATGCCTAGAGAGAGACGAACGTCTGAAATTGTGAGAAGAATGTTGAAATGTTTAGAAGTTAGCCACAGTATACAATACTATTCTTTCATGGAGTTTAGATGGTTCTTTTGTTTCAAGTTAATGACTACTACTTTAGAAAAGACATGGATGGTCCATAAGGTTATGTTACATTATCAAAATAAGATCTGGTGTGTACAGCAAGACCTCCTTAATGCCATGTTTTATAAATCTGTGCAGATAAAATTGTAGTGATGTAAGAAGAGCCAGCACATTGTTATACTGTTCAGAGCTTACACTGATGCTGTTCATATAAAACCTGTGTTTGCAAGATATTATTTTATGTATTTGAGATAACATCCCAGGTGATTCAGACTGTATTCTATTCAACATCTTAACATCTACACTCTGTAGTCACACTTAAGTTGTTAGTTTTTTAGAGCTTCTCTGATATTGTACTATTACATAAGACCTTGTGAATGATCAAGATTGCAGTCCTAAACAAGGGTAGATTTGTTAGATCCTTCTTTCACATGCACAAAATTATACTGGACAAGTTTGTGGTGCTGTGCTTTTTGCATTTAGTTTATCATTCACTCTCTTCTTATGCTAATTGCATTTACTGTAATCAAGAGTCAGAAGGAAAGAAATTTCTGTGCATTGCATTAGGTTTGAGGATACAGAACAGTTTCAGAGGAGACTCAGATTTTTGGTTAATTTGAGTGATAACTTTATCTTTTCTGGTTAATCATATCTTTAGCTACTAGTTTTATCATTTGTGAAGATCAAACAAAATATATTTTACAAAAATATGCAGATGATCTCTGAAGCAAAGTATCCATTCCTTTTAATGTGTGACTTTTTAAAGATTTTTTTTGCATGATTTTTTCTGCTGTGAAAAATACACATGCAAGGAGATTATTATGTTAAGGTAGATGCAAAAGGTAGATAACTGACAATCTTAATTTTGATTGTTTTTCTGTTATGAAACGCTATGTGTAATTTAATAGTGCAGTACATATACTATTTTGAATATAATTTTCACCCTTGTTTTGTCATTTCAACCTCACTTCCTTCTTCCTCATTTGTTTTATTTTTGTCATATATTGTGTTCTCTTACCCTTATATGTCAATGCCATCTGTGACAGCAAGGAACATCAGAAGGTATTTTAAGGTCCTATATTACTAAATAATATATTGGATCATCAAGTAAGGAAAAGTCTTTCTGAATATGCAAAAAGGAATCTCAATGCTTTTTGAATGCATTCAATCATATAATGTTTTTAATGATGAACTTAAAAATACATAAAGCTGGACTATAATTAGTATTCAAATAATTTCTTCTTAAGAGTGTTCTTGCCCTTTAAATGATGTTTGGCCTTTTTTTTTTTTTTTTTTTTTTTAAATGTGATGGGGGAAGGAGGAGGGAGGACTTCTAAGTTATTTTAAACTTTGCCAAAATGAACCTGCATTCAGTGTCTTAGTGGAATAGAAATAAGCCTAAATCATTTGGAAATCTTATGCTTGGGGTGTTTCTTTGTATTGGAAGACTGGAAATAGCAGTCTGGTGATGCATTGCTCCGATTATCTAATATTTTATGCCACTATGTTTTTATACAATCATAAAAATATGGCTGCCATTGTGAAAAAATGAAGGTAAGCAATGGGATCAAATTGTACCTGAGATTATTTTAAGACTTCTGCTTTCTCAATCATATGCTTTAAATACTTATCTGAAACTTGTGTACAGATTTATGGTTTATAAAGTTGTCCTTTAAATACTAAATTGCTGAGTTTGTAGTGCAGATTAATACCAAGAGACTAAAACTGTTAGTTTTCCTTCTTGGCATAACTACACAAATGGTTACCTAAATCAAAATTAATTAAAGTAACTTAGGGGATAGAAATTTAATGTATAGTAAAAATTTAGAGTCTATTACTTAATCTTTTAATTCTTTCTGTTAATTACGACTCTTCTCTTTAAATGAAGCTAAAGAGCTGGAGTTCTAAGAACTATTGATTTTTTTTGTTTGTTTGTTTTTTACAGCCGTTGATATGGTGGCAAGGGAGACTGTACAGGGTGGGGGTCTATATATCATCATAATGATACAATAACACAGCTTTAACATTACACAATAAAACTCTTGTAAGCAGTCATACATCTTTATCAGAACATCCAGTTTTAGTCTGGAAGGCTTTATCAGGCTGTCAGGTTATATAGTGTTTCCATACTGAATAAATGATATGAGAAGTATCACTGATTTACGGCAGTTAAAGTTGCAGGCACTTTCAAACTAGTATCTTGAATTCAATATTTTCCTGAAATGTATGTAATAGAAACATGCTGACTTCCAGTCAGTCTTAATTGGATAGAAATATGCATCCCAGAAAACCATTAATTTACATTAAGATGCCTGTTTAATTAAATAATTCACTCCCTTACAGGAAATGAAATTGAATCAAGGGATCTGTGGTCCTCCCACCTACTGCTGCAGTCGAAATCACTTTCACCTAAAAGACCACAAAACTTGTTGGAAACTTGAGCAGAAATAAAACAAAAATTACTCATAGTCTATGAAATTTAACATAAGAAGAAAGCTCTAGAAACAAACAAAATTATAAAATCTTTCATGGTGCTGCACTACATAAATATAGAGCTAATATATTTTTGTCTTTGATTTGTCAGGCTGTATTAGAATATGTATTTCAATGTGATTTAAAAAAAAAAAAACTTTTATATCCTGTCAGTTAATATACTATTTAAAATCTCTCTTCTGAAAGTAATATTATGTAGTTAGTATTGTATATTATGTAGTATATTATGTAGTAGTATTATATAGTTTTGGAGAATTGAAATTTCAGTGATATTTTCTCTATCAAAAATATATCTCTTTGAGAGGAGATTCAGCACTAATTTATTAATTTTCAGCCTTTCAACCTTTTTCCTAATATTTACTGTATGCAAAAAAAATTGTTCTAATTAAAGAATAGGGATTGTAAGTGGTTCCTTGAAAAAAAAAAGCTGTTTTTCTTCCCTATATAGGGATTAAAATAGCTAACAGCTTAATTGATATAGCTTGTTTGTCTACCAGTGGTTTAAATATGACAAATTGCTAAATTCTAGTCAATTTAATGAATGTATCACTGTAATCAGCTTCTTCAAGCTAACAGTCCACTGTCCCTAAAAATCAGCTTCTATTTCCTTTATTGCTTTTGGCAGAATCTCCTTGCTAATATCTTACAACATGGGAATTGTGATGACACTTTTGAATTATTTTAAAATACATTTTTTTTAATTTTAAAAGTACAGATTTTAAAATTAAAAACGATTCAAAGATGTTGCCTTTGAAGACAAGAAAGGCAAGCAGTTTATATTGAACAATAAATTGTAGTGTTTTTTGAAATAATGAGTTTCACTTTGCAATTTATTAAATTCTTGTAAAAATGGAACTCTTGTAAAAATGGAACATATATTTGAATATCTTCAAATATATTTTTTGAGGAAAGGACAGTGGCATTCTTTGATAAGGTAATTTAATAGCCTTGTGCATATTTTGCATGCTTTTGCCCATATAGTAAATGTCACTGGTTATTAAACGTTGTTAAAGATTGTTGCTTAAGATACTGTTTTCTTGCTGTTAAGACTCACAGTCTTAGAGCCAATGCGATTGCTTCTGTTTGTGTAAGAAAATTAAAGGAGAACTAAGGATAAAGCCAGCTGTCCTATTTCCCTATCTAAATTCTTGAGCTCTAGATCATCTTTTTATTAGGAAATATATTTATATTTTTAAATTCAGCCATTTCTATGGCAGTTCAATTTGTCCATATCTCATCTTTGGGCAGCATTATTTACTGCTAAGTTTGTGAATCTCTGTTTAACAAAAAGCATTTAAATGTAAAAGATATTTATGATGTTAATTAGTATTTAAAAGTGCAAAAGTATGAAAAAGGTACTTATTATTGCTAAAGGTGGTAAGCTTAGATAACTTTCTCTAGTGGTATGTAACAAGAACATTCACTCTTCTAAAGACTGAATTTCATACATGAACATATACTCCACACATACTTCAGCTGTCTGAATAAAAAAGTCTTTCTGTTTTTAGTTACTGATGATACGCTCATAAAACACTAGTTTCTTGATTGTTCTCGTCTCTAAAAATACCATTGTCTGAAATAATGGTCTACATTTGCGAAGTGAAATAACCCAAAAAATGTATGACCTCAAATTCAATTCTAATGAAAACATTTTATTTGAATGCATGTAGTTGAAATCTCTGGAGCATATTTTTCATTAGAGAACAGTTCAAATGACAGTTAATTCAGCACAATTTCAAGAATAATTGAAGGATTATAAGTGTGCCTAAGCATTTTTAAAATTTCAGTCAGAAATTGAATAATTTTTTGTTTTAAAAATAGGAAAAAAAAAATTTGCATTTGTCTTCCAGCAGCAAGGTATGCTGTGAAGAACAGTAGATCTTTATCTGGTTATTGTTATCTTTGCTTTCAAAGACATTTGGCACAGTCTTTGGGCTCTCACTATCTAATTAAGTAATACTACTTTTCAAGACAGTTGGGTTTAAAATATTTTTCTCAGCTCTACTTTGTGGTAAGATGATGCCAGGAGACAGTATTGTGTACGGTCAACCATACAGTTTGTGAATAACAAGAAAGCTGAATCTTGCTTCACTTCTTGGGAGATGCACTGTGGTGACTTTTAGCTCTAGCAACAGTGCTTTGTGGTGGTCTACAGCATACTCAGTACACCTTCAGAATACCCAACACCTGAAGTAGTGCCAAAAAAAAAGCATATAATATTTAACACAGATTTGGTGATGAGATATCTGAAGTAAAGGTGAAAACCTAGTACCCAAAGACTATGCTGCTTATCTAGGATTGAATTCAGTAGGAAACCGTCACTATTCTGAAATTTGCTTATTGTCTTAGGTCAATTTTCCTTTTGAGACATTCATAAAGATGTAATCCTTGTTGAAAAGTTAGGTCAGTTAAAAGTGTTAGCTTGTGTTTGTCTTCATTACTCTTTCAGAATCATGTTCCAAATTAATTTATTCTGTTTAGAAATAACTTAGAATACTAAGTTTAGTCTTTTTGTTTACAGAGCAATGAAGCAAACTTAATGTTCAGTTTACAGGGAAAAGTGTAGGTAAGAATTTGAGAAAATATGAACTCTGTTAAATCCATATAAGCATTTAGTTGCATTTTGTTTAGCTTTGTGTCCTGCAGTTTTAAATTGTTGAGCACAACTAAGGATATTTCAGGGAGCTTGTGCCTAGAATCTTACGCACGGTGTAGTGGAGATAGCAATTATAATGGTTTATTAGCGGGGAGATACATATATATATATATCCGCTATATATTTACGTGTGTGTGTATATATATCTATATATCTATATATCTATATACACATACATACGTGTAAGCTCATAAAAAGGTGAAGATAATCTGTGTTCTAGAAAAATAATCTTTTTCTCATTACTTTTACAATTTGTCAAGATGGAGAAATTAGTTTAAAATAACAACAACAAAAGCTAGTGTAACTCACTATCAAGGCTAATAAAGGCTTTTGCCTTTCAAAGTCACTTAACTCATACACTGAATCAGTTTGTGGTTAGAAAATGGGTTCTGTCATGATCCACAGTTTCTCTATTCATGTCTTAACAAATATTATTGATTTCTGTTTTTACTGTAAGCCTGTTTAAAGTAAAAAATACCTTACTATTATGGATGCTTAACTCCTTTTACTTCAGTCAAGACATGAGCTGTGTGATTGCATTGCCTAGTTTTGTGTCATTCCTAGTTTGGACAAAGAGGAGACTACCTTCTCCAAGGCTGTTGAGCTGGCACTTACAAAGAACACTGAAGGGATTATAAGCATGTTGGGCTTTGTTTTATTATTGAGGCAGCCTCTTAAGCAAGAGTGCAATGCAAATAGGCAACTACGTGCATGCTCATTCTACTTAAGAGCTGGAAAAGTATTAATACTTCATTCTTGCACAAAAAGGCTTACGCACAAAGATGGGTGTAATGACGTTGTACCATGGCATTTGTGTGGATTACAGTGAAACGACACTGCAAAGCAAACAAAAGAATAGAGTCTAACCTTTAAGCTTTTAATGTTTATAACATCTTACAAAAATATTTGAAATTAAAATAATCAAAATGTTCTGTCCTTCTCTAAGTTTATGCATATGTTTGTTTTTGATATGTGTCATATTTATATACATATATACAAAAAAATATATATATATAAAATTACATCTCCAGACTGACTTTTAACATACTAAAAGGTTTAATTGTGGGGGAAAATAGTCCCTGGAAGGCTTCCAAGTTTTTTCTGTCTCTTTTAAATGGGCTGTATTTAAAATGCAGTATGTTTTCTGTACATTGCAATTAAAACTTATTTTTTTTCTATTTTTAAAACAATGATACCGATTTCTAAAATTGCTTTATAATGTATAGCACCTTCTTAGTGAACTTTCATCAGCAATCTCCTTAACACACCTGTATTTCAATCCTTTCTCTTGTTTAGTTTGAAGCTAGCTAATCTGTTCTGTAATGCACATCTTGCTGGTTCTTTGAGAAGTATGGTATATGAACCTACACTGCTCAGGATATAAGTCCAGTTTCTGTGACAGTAGAATCAGTATGGAAAACGTTATTTTAGAGTTAGGGCTTGAAATGTTATTTTTAGGCTCAGGGGCTTTATTGTGCTCTCATTGTGCTTCATCTTTTACAAACTAAAAACACATATGAGGGAAGAGAAATTTAGCAGTTTATTAAGATTGCTAAGGGATATAAAAATGTCAAAATATGATATTTTCATCACAGAATACAACTTTTGAGAGACTAGTTAGCTGTAAGGACTTACCAGATGGTGTGAGAGGATCTGTGCTCATAACCAATGTGCCATGACAGTCAAACTTTTTAAGACTGGATCTATCCAGTAGAACACACTTAATACTTGCTTGATACAATTCTTCCTCTCACTCTCCCTCCCTGAGACTGTTGAAAATTAATATCTATTCTAGGAGATGTCACATCAACTATTAAGAGCGTTTTCTGGGTTTCTGTTGGTTGATACACTTTATAAAACGTTTTATTAAGAGAGGCATTTATCATACAAACATATCACACATTTTATCAGCTTTGAGATATTTAGTTCATTTCTGGCACTTTGTTGAGACTAAACATGACACGTAACTAAGATGTAAATAGATATGAGAATTAGGTGTGTGAGATGTACAATATGTTCTCAGATTTACAGTGGCATTTTCGTGGGATTCTGACAGACTCAGTTTTTCCCATTTTTGCTAAATGCTAATTGTATGTCTCTACCTGTACAAATTTTATAGTGTTGGGAGAATGAAATTAGCAGTTTTATTATAAGCCTGGCTATTTCATAGCTCCTGTAAATCTTCAAATAAAATTTACAATGCCTCTGTTCCACAAATTCAATTTTACAATATATGTGTGTTATAATGCTCTTAAGGCTCACTTCTCCATGTAATCTTCATTCTGTTGATGACAGTAATCCCCTTTTACCTTTTTACTTGGTAAGCAGTGTAAATTTGGCTCTTCGGTGATGAGTTTCTCAGAATTAAAATGATCAGAAATAAAAAGCCAAGCAACAGGAGAAATGACACATATTCCACCACTCAAGAAGAATATGTTGATGCTGCAGTATTGTCCTTCAAAGTTTGTTAGATTGGGGAGAAAAATCAATTTATGTTTATATCCCTTATGCAAGAAAATCAACTAGTTAACTTTAAGATCATGTTCCTTTTAAAATTCTTTTTTTGTTTTACAGTATGGGAGACATTTTTAACTTGAATATTTATATATAAAGTGTTTCAAACTGAGAATTCTCCTAAAATTGTAATACAGTTGATGTTTTGCATGTGATTACAAGAGCAAATAAGCTACTGCATCTAGATAACAGAAATTTTTAGATAGCATTTTAGGTATAAGTGAAATTTCTTTTTAAAATCTTTGCTAGCATAGTTAGTAAATCTCCGTATATCATCAGTTACCATGGGACAGTGCAACAAGATCCCATTGAAGGAGAAACTTGAAGCAAAACTATAGCTGAGAAAGATGGGAATAAATCTTACAGTTATGGGGTTTTATGTAATTGGCAGTTTATTGCTTCTTGTTTTTTTTTTTCTAGATCTCATTTGATACAGAATGTTAAATAACCACTAGTTTCATTATACTGTCAAGTCTAATAGCTATCTACCTATGACGAGGGAGCTTCTGGAAATTTTGGGAAGTTCTCTGTTCTGCTGATGTAACACATTGTTCTCCAATTTTTAATCAGGATGCCAGATTCTCTAAAGTCTTGTTTCCCTGACGTGTGTGTATGTATCTATCTGGGTGGCGTAAATGTTTTTCAGAAGTTGGGCCTTATTGATATATAGAAGTAAACCACCTAGTAGAAGTAAAAGCTTACCTTTTGCTTCTGTTAAGTCCTCTGTAAGACTGAATCCTACAAAGCTACCTCCTACAAAATCAGGTCCAGTATCTTTCTACTTTTTGTGGTACCTGCTGTCCTTTGCTGAGAATGTTGCAAATGGAATGTTCTCCTTTAATCTTCAAACAGCCCAAGTAAGAAGTACGTTTCAGCCCTGAAGAATTGCCTATAGCTAAAAGCTGTGCTGTACTATCTTAGCTCTCTACAGTTTGCTGAGTTACTGCAATTTCAATGAGCTGTATTAGTTGTCTCACAAACCTTGATGCCCATAATCTCAGGCACATCCTTAGCTGTTAGCTCCATCATCAGTTCTGGTGTTTTGTGGGGTTTAAGATAAGCAGCTGCCTTTTAGATGTAGCCAAAAGGAAATTCACTGATATGCATAAATATGGTTAGGATAATAAAACATCCACAAAAGGAAAAACCTGAGGTATTAAGACACAGAACTTACTGAAGAAAGTGGCATTCAATTTCCTACTGTGTCATTTATGTATACCATATCATAATTTTTATGTAGCAGCCTTGCCCGTAGACATATCAGCATAATTTTCTAAAACAAGAAATGACAAATTGTCTTTTCAAACTTGTACTTGGTGAATGAAAACAAATTAAATTTCAATTTCTTTCTGAATGCTCCTGGGAGATGTTAATCATTGTCAGAGAGAAAATGTTCTTCCATTCAGGAGAGAATTGTTAAAGTTGCACGCTGTATACAAGCAGAAAAATACTCAACTATATTTTCTGTTTAAAATGTCGGCTCTTCCAAACACCTCACTTAAGCATTAGTTGTGTATTTTTTGGTTTATATAATTGTGATTTTTTTTTTTTCCCTTCCAGGGCATTTACTATGATTTCTAATTAAAACTATTGTAGAAGAAAACTGTTTGGTCAATTTAGTTTGGATAGGTCTGTACTAAGTGAATATAATCTTCATAAGTTGATATTTAACTTGTAATCAGGAAATGACAGCATTGTGAAATTCCAAACTATTTTAAAAACAGCAAACTAAGTTACTAAATTAAAAAGCATTGAAACAAATTTACTTTTGACAACTGTATTCTTCTTATTTTTACCCTATTGTAATTTTCATGGCTATGCCTTTCAAATATGCTCTTACTTTACTGGATCTGTTTTCCATAATGTTGTTCAGGTTTTGTTTTACTGTACATGTGGGACAACTGTTTTTCTTGCTTTCATACTATTTATCTCTTTTATGAAATAATTATTGAAAATGTATGCTCAATATGTATATATAAAATGGAAGTATGTATCATCCCACTAGATTCTGGAGGAGGCATTTGTTTCCTTTTGGGATGGAATTCAGCTTGTTTATTTCAATGTTATTTCAGATAGCAAACAATAGCGGGGGCATCAGCTCTGAACATTCATATCTGTAGATGATAAATCTCAGTGAAGATTCTCACTGTCATGTGAGCAGTCCCCCCTATGAATATAATGATCTGTTTAGCACATGTGAAGATTAGTATCTTTACATCACTGGTCACACAAGATCCACGATAAGGTCTCGGAATATGTGTCAGTGCCAGGAGAGCACCTCTTTAATCTATAAGCGTGTGTGTTTGTTCTGTACCTCTATTGGGTATATATTATTATAATCCATCTGGACCTTACTTCTCTCCCTCATTCTTCTAACCCTATCTCCCTTCAGACATCCTTATTAGACCTTGCTTTGACTTGAAGGTTTTTTTTTTTTTTTTTCCCTCTCTCCTCCAACTGCCATAAAATATGTTTCTTGGCATATGAACAGATAATTTTATGGTAACAGAGGCTGAGAAAATGTTTTTAATTTAAGAAAGATGAAAGCCTGTATTGAATAAAATCAAATTCAACATGCTGACTGTCAGCAATAACCTGCTTGCTCTGAAAAGGGAGATAGTTCTGCAGCTCTTAATCTAGAGGACAGTTATTGTCTGTCTTGATTGCATTTTCATATTGGAACTGTTTTTGATTCAGAATAAGACAAGCTTTTTACTTTATCATTTCAAGGTCAACCTTCTGATTTTTTTTCTATGTCACTGAATATTTCATCTATTGGTAGACATTAGAGATGCATGATGAAGATTTGTCTCTTGACAACTGTCTTGTAAATGATAATTGCTTTCTCAGAGCAGTGAAGTCTGTGAATACAGTCTTAAGGGCTGGATTTAGGCCTCAATGAATGTCCAGAAACTTCAGTGACTTGTAGCTGTTTCTCCCTGCAGAAGAAAGATACTCTGTTCTAAAATGCTCATGTTGGTTATATCTTCAAAGGATCTATTTAAGATTTCATTCCTCATGAAACTTGTTATTCCTTAGTGCAACCTTAGTCTATTCCTCTCTTTTATAAGAAAGACTTTTGAATGTGCAACCACTTAGTTACTGCAACGCTCATTTATAAGAACAGTTCTGATTGTAATGATTGCCTTTGTGAGAGGAGTATGTGAGATTCAGATCCCTCAGGTGCTGTTTGCAGTCCTCTGCAACATGATTATTAGCACACAGCTTCATTCGAAGGAAAACAATGGTTTATTTACAAGTGTACAGCTTCAAAATATTTTAGCTGTATGTACTGTCACAACTATCCCTCTTATTCCTTCTGTGATAGGTCTCTGCTGAGAATGAATACTGTTCAAAATAAATTTGACAAACATACCTCAATGTCTCCCTCAGCTGATAAGCTGGTCCATTTCTAGGATATAATGAAATGTGGGGCTGTTATTGACTTTTGCAGTTATAATAACATCTTTTGCAAGGATTTTAGGGTACTTTAATCCTCACATCAGCTCTGTGAAGATAGGAAAATATTTTCTCTAGCTTTTTTTTGAAATAAAGCATAGAAATTTTCCCAAGGGGATATAAACAACAGTGGCAGAATCTGAAATAGCATTAAAAAGTCACATGTCAATATTAGAAAAATATCTCTCTTCCTTATCCAAAGACCTCTTTTAAAAATGCAAAAGTAATATGTTGGAACTAGTATTTTTGTCTGGTAATTTTGTAGTGTAGATTTCTTAATTTCACATTTCAGATGGAAATTATTAAAAGACATTTTGAAATATTCTGAAATATGTTACCGAGCATTGAAAAATGAATATGAACTACTTAATTTAGTCTAAGACAATCACTGCAGCAATTACAATAATGGGAGGTACAGAGAGGTTAGAAGTGGTGAAAAGAACTTAGGACAGCTTCTTGGGACAAATGAGAAGTTAGGAGAGGTTTGCTGAAAGAAACACTGGCAATTGTTCACATTTGAGTGTCTGCATCAAATATGAACCAAAGTGGAAAGAAAAGTCTTAAGGGAACAATGAGAAATAATGGTGTGAAACATCAGGAAGACAGATCGAAGAAAAGAAATTAGAAGCAAATTTATACATGTTAATAAGCCTTTGACAGTTCAGACATGGAACTTAAAACTAAAGGAAGTAATTTTTTCACACAATGCATACTTCAATTGTAGAAACTTACTGTTGCAAAATGTTCTGGCAACCAAAACAACAGGGAGGATGGATATATTATGGATGGTCCAAATGCAGGACTGTCTCATAGGAAGTCTCTAAATTGTTCTTTGCTGGATGCTGGCAGTGTAGTAACATTCTGTTTTTTATTCTGTTCTTCTCCTATCCACTGCTGCCTAACTGTCTTAAGCAGGATGTGGGCTAGGGGAGCTGTGGTCTGACCCAGTATGGTACATTTTATTCCTAAAATTACCATGAAAGTCCATGGGCATGAATGTGATGTGAATAGTGAAATATCCGAGAAGCTTGAACTGCACTTTTTCTCTCCCAAATAATTAGTTTTCCATGTTATATGTCAGTCCTTTTTTTTTGCCGAAACAGATTAGCTATACTAAAATAAGTTTTGATTTTGAAAATCTCATCACCTAAGTATAGGGAAGGTATGTAATAGATAAGACAGGTAATGTAACTGGAACATAAAATTCTACAAGCTACTTAACAATCCTAAAGAATTCTAGAGAATAATTTTTTGTCCTTTACGAGGTCAGACCTCTCAATCATTGCTAAGCGTCTGTTACTCCTGCACCATTGGCAAGAGACTGTGAGGAGAACATTCACCAGGCTTCTAGTAATACTGGATGTATATTTTAAAGTAAGAATGATAAGAGTTAAAATAAATCTACAGCAAGGCAAATTGATCAAGTTTAATGATAAAGTGATCAGAGTATCTAATTAAGTGATATCCCAAGAAGAGGTTTGTACCTTATGCTTCTATAACATAAAATATAGGCTTTTAAGATTGCAAAATCAAGAACACTTTTATTAATGCGTAACTGAAAGTACTGATTTGAGTGTTAGTTGAACGGAGTCTGGAGAACAATTGTTTTTTGTTTGATGATGTTTAAAAGGAAAAAAAAAAAAAGTCAACACTTTTCTCCAAACTGCAATTCATATCAAATAAGACTTAGGATGTTTTGTTTTAATGCCACAGTGTTAGAAATACTAAGATTGCCCTTTCTTTGTGCACCATTTAATAAGTGTGTGTAGCAGTTCTCAATGATAGAATTCCAGATTTTGGAGTCTTTCTTTAATACAGAGATTTATTAACTTTCACTAATAACACTAAACATTTTCCTTACAAAATATCAATGTTAATAGCGCTATATAAACCTAGCTTCATTAATACTTGTAAAGAATCCACCTAAATTTGCTTTACAGACGTAAGAACGCAAAAAGCCGAAGAATTTCACAGTATACTAACTCTTATTAGTTTTATGTTAAGGAGAAATGGGACTCAGTGAAACAGTGGTGGGGAGTCATTCTGAAATGGGCTCCTAAGTGCAAGTGCGTACATTTAGCCTGGGGGGCTCCTCTCCCCTCATGGAGTGCAGGTAGGTGCTCTGCCGGCTGGAGGGGTTTGATCCATAATGGTCCTGGGACGGGCACCTTGTCCGTGTGAGGTGCTGGTTAGTTTGCTGGATGACTTGCAGCTCCTGTGCTGGCCACATACAGAAATCTGGGATAGCTTAAAATCTTTTCTGAACCTGCAGTGAGGTGCAGATGTCAACTTCAGAATAATCTGATATACTTTTTAGGACCTTTTCACTGTATTGACTAGATCTCTGTGACTATGATAAGAACTGATTTTTTTTTTTTTTTGTATAGTTCTTTATTCGTGTATTCCCCTTTACTGCCCTTTAAAGAGCAGATATCAAATTTTAGTTCTTGGTGGTAAATATATAAATTTGGTCTTTATGCAGGTTGCTTTTTCTCTGACATACCGGTCTTGATACAGAATATGCAGCAAAATGTGTTCTGTAACCATCTTCATTTCTTAGAATATAAACTCATGCAGCTCTGTTTCCTAAAATCTGGAGTGCAGTGTTTAAAATTCAGCTACTGGGTAATAATGAATGAAATCTGTTTAATGACTGTGGAATGTTGTTTCAGAAATAGTTCCTTTTCTCCTGAAGCTGCTCCAGCTTGTATGAAATCACTGTCCTGATTTCCAGTTTTTTTAGTCCCAGCAGAGAGGCAAAAGAGTTGAACGGCTTTTAACATTCTAGAGTGAGTTATTGTCATATTAATGAGTTATTGTCATATTAGTGGATCAGCCAGTATAAATAAGATAGAACTGCTGTGTGTTTTACTCATTCTAATCGCTCCTAAATCTGTGTGCCAGTGCTTTTCACCATCAGTGGAAATTACAACTGGGAGGTGAAAAAGGTCTTTCTGAATCATATCTTCTTTCCTTACTTACCTAGGAGTCATGATGGAGTATAAAATACTAACCTCTAGGTCAGTATTTAGACTATTTTGCAGCATACTCTGTTGTTTTAGTGTCAGACACAGAAAACAAGATAATCATTCTTATGAAATGTTTTAAATCATACGTATCTATTTCCTGGAATTTTGGTCAGATAAATCTAAACCGTGGTAATATAACTTTAAGGGCACTCAGCTGCTATTCACTGGTGGATAGTGGTAACCATAGCTGAGATGTAAACTTTAGATAATTTAGAGTTTAACTCTTGTTATTTTACTATTGCTTATTTTAGTTTAGCTTGATGCTTATTGAGCTTGAAAAAAAATGCTGATGAATACTTTTAATTGTAATAGTTCCCTTGTCTTTTTCCATGTATTAATCATCTTTTGGGAAGAATGAAGCAATGTCTGAAGGTGTCTTTGAAATGGCTTTGTTAATGATGATCTTTCTGGACAATCTGTAAACTTACGTATTCTGTGGTCCGTGAGAATGATGTTTTCCTCCTGTGGTTGCATTAGGGCTAGAAAAAAAGGTCAAAGCAGAGTCAGTTCTCTGAAGTAGACATTCATGATGTAGTATAACTTACTTTAGGAAAGAAAGGCCAGAGAAATCCAGATTTGGTCCACTGGATGAAGGGACATATTTCTATGGCCAGTCACAATTTTTGTCTGTTACAGACACAATGCATTAGCTAACTTACTTAAAGTCATTAAGTAAGCTAGTCATTAAGATTAGCTAGCTGACTTAAAGTCATTGTACTTTTATTGTCTGGCACTAAATATATAAATGTGTGTATTTGCATGAGTATTTAAGGAACATATATGCAGAAAATCTTTTAGAATTTTAAAAGAAATGAGAGCTTTTCATATCAAGCAGGTAAAGATATTCTGACATTAAGAATGTCTATTTTAAAAAGAATTTGAGTATGTTGTGTTTCTTAATGGACTTTGTGGTTTTTTTGCTTTAGTTTGGAGATAATATGCTGTAGTTTAGATGTAATATTAAATGGAATCATCATTTTAAATGATGATCTTCACTCTTAATTTTATTATTTATATAATCATCATTAATATAATTAAATATGTAAAGTAAGCACATGTTGAGCACTTCTAGCTAAATCAAACATTTATGACATCACTGAAATACATACCTGCCCTTGTTGTAACAGTTTTTATGAAGCATCTTAAGGACAGCCAAGTTACGTAGTTGTATAATAAAGGGAATGGATTCTAGATAGCCCTATTTTCAGATGCAAATCTTTCAGGTTTAAAGATTGCTAGCAGAAATTAGCTTTGAAGGCAACTTTGTAGTGCCATCCTTTTCGCTTAAAACCACTTAAAACAATGTGTATAATCTGCAAAATGAAATTTCAAATGTTAAAATAAAAAAGAGCAGAGTATGAAAATTTTTTTGGTCAAAGAGGATGTGTGAAAGAATCTTCCATGGGATCTTTCATCTCTCATTTCTTTTCCAAATAAATATTCTTTCCTTCTCTCTCTTTTTATTTATTTTTTTTTTTTTAAAGAGAGAGAGAGAGTAAAAAAGCTCTCTTATTCCAATACTAACTTTACCATCTCAATTACAATCCTGGAATATTCCCAAGGAAAACATACAAGACATTGAGTTTCCAAACCGAAATTCTCTCACTAGCTAATGTTGATGGCAACTCATTTAGCCACAATAATTTGCACGGCAATTGAATCACTGAGCTGAAAAACAAACCAAAGGATAATCCAGAAAAACATAAATGCACAGAAAGAATATGAAAGAAAAACCTTATTTTGTTTATTTTGTTAAATTTAAGGAAAGAATTGAAAAGAACTGCATAGAATCTAGGAAGAAAAAACAGCAAGTAAATCTTCCTCTTTATAAAAGAAGTAACTAGAATTTATTGCATATGGTCTACACCACCTTTTAAAAGACTAATGCATGAAAATAGGATTTAAATCTGGATACAGTCAAAAATTGATAAGGACTGTGAGGCTAGAGTGAAATAGAAATGAAACAGAAGATAAAGTGGCGCATTCCATAGAATTCAGAAATTATATGCTAACCTGGCATGTTAAACATGTGCATGTTTTTACTTAGATATGTAATTGTCACAGAAATGAATATAAGGTGATAGGATTTTATGGAGTATTGATTCTAAAAATATATATAAGATTCTTGTAGTGTTTTTAGAGTTTGATTTGGTTGTCAAAATTGTTTTATTCCATTTTTTGAGAGAAGATGATTATTCTGATAGTAGTCAACAATGCCTGCCCTGTTTTCCCTGGAGGATTTGCTGTTGTTCAGATCTTCACATGCACTATAAAGTGATTTAAATATAAGGAAGATTTTCTGTCGAGCCCCCGGTATGGCGCTTTTTTTTTTTTTTTTTTCTCTCCTGTTGTTGAAATTATCGGAACCAAATTGTGTTCTGCTAGCAGTAATCTTGTCACTTCAGTATCTCATGCTTGGGAACAATCATGTCCCTGACACTTGGTCAGTTAGTTAAGGAATACTGTGAAATGTATGAAAAAAAATTGCAGACAATATTACCCCTTGCTCTTTCTGTCAAGGCATGACAGAGTAAGTTCAATTTTACAGGTTCTATTTTTCCTCTTACAGAGCTAATAGAAAAGACTCTAAGAAGAGAGGAAGAAATAGGATCCCTACAGGTACACCTTCTATTAAATTAACTAACTTCACTTCTTGTAACTTCTAAAAAAGTTGTTTATTCCTTATTTCTGACTTCATTGAAAACGTACGTGAATGTATGCAAATCTGAATGCAAAAGTGCAAAAAGGCTTTTTATTCTACTTTATTGGATAGGTTAGATTTCTTGGAATGTGTTGTTTTCTTCTGCTAATTAAAATCTCTTACTTCCAATTTTAATCAAAGGCAGTGTATTAAATGTCTGAAACATTAAATGTCTGTCACCTAAGGGAACAGTTGCTGTATGTTAGAATTTGATGCAATACAGTAAATCCTTATAGTATATCATCTAGCAGTAAAGCTCTTTGTGCTAACTACAGAAGATGTATGCTTTAAAAGTTTGATTTATCTTAGGCTCTGCTTGGAATAATATTTAAGCAAAGCAGTCAAAGCGTGTATTCCTTTGAACTGAAAACGGCTAAGAAAGCAAAACCAAGCTGGAATGACTAAACAATGAAGTGTAGAAAGCTGGTGTATATACTCTTCAGAAAACTGAAAAGGAATTTTTAGCAAACTGCAAAAAGGAATACACAACATGAATACTGAAAAGGTTAGATAAAATGCAGTGCTCTAGAGCTATACCGGAAGTGGAAAACCTGTGAGGGCATCAACCAAGATACAGCTAAGTAAAATGAAATTATGTATTGATCTGCGTTGTGAGTGTAGGAGTTTCTTTAAAGATATGCTTTCTCATGTGTTAAATATGGGACATTTTGAGGGCTAGAGATATAAAAAAAAAAAAGTGCAGAAACAGTTTGATCCAGTAAGAAGCAGCAACTTGCAAGCACCAAAAATTACACAACACACCAATCCAGCTGCTTCCTGTTCAAACAAAAATCTTGGCCTAGCTTTCTGGCAGCTCAAGTTCAACAAGGCTGAGAGCTTGTCTGCGCAAGCAGTTTACACAGGTGCATATCTAGTTACATCAATGTAAAAGGATCTCCTTTCATGTGAAGCAGTTCTGTATCTGTTTTCATGTGAATCCCCATAGTTGACAAATTGTTCTAATGATTTTACTTAGATTGAATCGGAGGTAATTTTTTACTAGAGCAAGTTGCATCATAATATTATATTATGCAGTATATATATGCTTGCATGCATTTCTGATCATCCTGATTCTGCTGTCATCAGATGCCTTTCCATAACACATGGTTCTATCTAAATATGTGACCTGAATTTCTCTGAATTTTTGTATTTGAAAGCTTGATATAGCTGGGTTTTACTTCTCCATATGGACATGCTTTGACAAGTCAAACTACTTAGCAAAAGCATCTGTTTTTTTTTTCTAGGTAGTATAGTGTCCAGATTGGTCGATATATTTTGAAAAGATCACATTCTGGGATCCTCTGTTATTACTCTGCAGAGAGAGAAAATGTAGGAAGCTCTAACTTACTAACTAGCTCGTTCTACTATGTTTTATATCTTGAGTGTAGTACTTCATAAAAGGAGAGATTCACCTGAGTAGGGCTTCTCTAGAATTCTACCGCCCACAAATGCAGAAATGTACTTTATTGGTTAAAATCATTTTTACCTCTTAGGGATAGTCTCCTGCTTTTTTTTTTTTTTTTTCCCTAAAAAAACAATTTTTAGCCTAATTCACCCAGAAAGGAAAAATCTCCAGCATCTTCTCCCATGCTTTAAAAAAAGCTAATAGTTTAATAAGCTGAGAATTCCTATAATGTCTTAATACTGTAATTGTGGCTTCACCTAAATATTTAAGTGTATGATCTTTCAATTCCTTAAAGTATCATGCCTAGTTCAGATGTGGTAATAGTACCAACATATATTATCTTGATTTTACTAACGTGGAACTTTTTATTGATAACAAGATGACAGTCATTCTTCAGAGATATTTCTGGTAACAGAATAATGCTAAGAAATTTACTTTTTTATTTTTCTAAAGAATTGTCTCATAGAGATACTAATATGGCATTAAATCCAGAATATGATAGATTTACAGTCAAGGAGTAGAGTTCAAGAAACCTATTTTAAATCAGGTGGTCAGTAGATTAAAAAAAAAAAAAAAAAAAAAAAAGTCTACCTCTTCCTTCCCAAAAACGAACAAGCAAAAAAACACACTTTCGGAATTAAATCAAGATTAGTGAAAATCTAATAGTGCTAGTTGAGGAAATATTGTGGAATAAGTAAGTTTTTCAAATTCTTTCTTAACTGATTTTCAGAGGTCCAGTCAAGGACTACAGTTCCTATCCAGTGGCATCTGTATTAATGCATATTACCATCAAAAAAAAAAAAAAAAGTAATTTCATAATTGTTCAACTTATTACATTCCTTAATTTCTAACTGCATGTTCTGCTTTATTTGTAGGAGCGTATTATGGCCCTAGAAATGGTAAGTTTCTTCATAATGAGATTGCTGCTATTTTTTTTTCCAAATCGTCAAATACATGTTACTTTTATGTATCAAAAAAACACTTGTTTCTCTATTTTTAACTTCTATTTTAATTTTAAGTGAATAAAGATTCATATGATAGTTGCAACTGCACTTTTTTCTGTAATCTCTTTTTGCTATGGTATTTTAGTACCTGTTGTAAAACATACAGTGTAATGTGCCTTTTCTGTACAGCTTTTTCATCATCCAATCTCTGGAAGAGAAATGTGAGCAAAGGATGCTATTCTGCTGCTGCTGCTAATAGTTCAAATAATTGAAGTCTGTGTAGCAGATCTAATGCTTCTAGTGCCAAGTGTTTGCTTTCTGCATGTTTACAGTAGAAGGTGCAGACAGAATCAGTTCCTCTGAGCATGTGAACATTGAGACTTAAAGCATGGAGGATTATGATTTTAAGAAATTAAGTTCCTAGGACATAAACTTCAATGCATCTACGTACCATGAATAAATACAGCTGGGTTATCCAGATGTCTCAAGCTAGTAAGTCTGCATGGCACCCGGCTGACACTGTGCTCCCCCATGTGGACTACTTGGCTGTCTCTAGCATTTCTGCACTATACATTTTGCTCTTACGTAGGCATAGGTATTGTGAAACTATATGCAATAGATTTATCAGACCTTTAGTTTCTTTTTTTTTGAAGATCTAAAAGATTGCATCTAAAGAAACTACTACTGACACCATGTCAAGGCTGCAACTTGAAACGTGGGAAATTCTGTGTAAACATGAGGAATAACTTGTCTTATTGCAAGGGAGACTGAGCGCTGGACGAAATTGCCCAGAGAGGTTGTGGAATCTTGCAGATATTCAAAAGCCATCGGGACACTGGCAAGGACGACATATACTGAGTGACATTGCTTGAGTAGGGGGGTTGGACTAGATGATCTGCAGAGATCCCTTCCAGTCTCAGTCATTCTGTGGTCCTGTGACCTATATCTCATAAACCCTGAAATAAACTGATTTGTGCCTTCCCAGTCTTGGTACAGCCAGAGAATAATTTCTTGCAAATAGCACAGTATAATACCAGTTCAATCCGTGTATCTATTTTTCTGAAGGTTTTGTTTTTTTTAATAAAAAATCATAGCTGGGAGGTAACATTTAGATGCAAGTTTGTGGTGCTGAATCCATCTTGAAATCAATCACTGCTTTCATTATTACTGACAGGAATATATGTGGTGTTAAGGCCTGCGATAGCAGGCAAGAAAAGTACGGTCATAAGGCTGCTGCTCCCAAGGCAATATTATTACTTTTGGCATAAGGTTATTTTATGATGTTCGGCAAATCATTTAAACTGTTATTTTCACAGGCAGTTAATAATTTTGTGTTCCCCTCTTTCTGGGTTAGTGACTTTCTGACTCTTGAGGCCTGATTTTCAGAAATGCTAAGTTGTAGTAATAACTAAATTCAGTGTCAGTTCCACAATATATATATACTAAGTGCATTTGAAAGTTAGATATTAGATAGCCAGTAGTGAATACTGTCAAATCATAAGTAATTTTTACTTTTTTATCTGTTTCAGTTCTCTAAGGATAGTAACACTTTTGCACCTTTCCCTTAACAGATCTTAAACACACAGAGTAATATTTATTTTCTCTGAATGTGTCACAATGATCTGTGATAGAAAAGCCCTGGAGCAAAGGAATGATGAAGGCTTGTTGTTGAATGGATAGATAAGAATCCTTCAATTTACAGTGTGTATATATATATAGCTGCATATCTATGCAGCATTTATAACATTAAGTACATAATAATTGAAGTACTAATATAATCATAGAATTTTCTTACTGTCACCTGAGTGCTCACAGCAATGCAATCAAGAAGTAACAATGCTTTGCCTATGATTTGATTCAAATAGAATGGGAATAGGATAGACACTTATGCAATAAAATTCAAACTGAAACACAGTTCTTACTTCTGTTTCCTTAAATTAGGTAAGAGATTCCTTAAACTGCGTAGACAACATTTTCCTAGGAGTATTTTGAGGAAAAGATGACGGTTTACATGTACCTTGAAGGGTGCATGAAAGGATGAGGGAGTGAAAGACATGCACAAGCTGGGCAAAATGCATAGAAAATCGTCAAATATCCAGGGCTAAGTTTAAGTGGGACCACCTATTTGCTGAATTAGGATACTGATCTGTGTTTTCTTATACAATTTTCTCATCCAGTTTGAGACTGGGAAGAAATTGATCTGCACAAGAATATATGAAGTTTTGTGCAACACTGTGTGAGACTACCATAAGCCTCTTGTAGTGACTTTTAAAATAATTTTTTTACCCTGCACATACCTTTTAAGGAAAATAAAATCATGTGCACTGCAATAAGTGCAGTTCTTTAATCTCTAGCTCTGTTCTAAGCAATGACCTGGAGACTGTGACTTGATGGATGTATTTTGAAAGGCGTGTGTGGCAGGACATGCTCCTTCCTTTCTCTAACACCTATCTCACTTCTGCCTCCTGCAATTTACTTTAAAATTATTGGTGTAGGAATGTCGTGCCTCATCAGCTTAGGCAAAAGGAATCTGTGAAAGAAATATAACAGCCCAGACAGATCCATTTGAGAAATCTGGGTGAATAAACCTGCTGCCTATAGTAGGATGCCTGAAAGAAAACCCTTTCTAAACTCAGAAAGTCAAAGTTTGTTAGACCATAGGATAGGATAATGAACTACTTAAGCCTGTGAAGCTCGAAAGGCATAGGTAAGATGGAACAGGAATAGAGAGGTCTCTGAACAAATCTCTTTCTATCTTTTTGATTTTTTTTGACTTTTTGATTTTGCATGGCAGGTCCTGGTATCCAAGTTTAGTTTAATTTTGTGAGCTGCAGCAACCCAGGTTCCCTTTTATACCTTAGAAGCCTCAGAGGCCTTTCAGCTCCTCCTCTCAGCAGCTTCTTTGAGCTGGAAGTTAATCCCCTACTTGTACTCTCTGCAGTGCCAGCAGTTCCTTGAACCTTCTGTCGCCAAGCAAACTCACTTGCTTCCCAAGGAAAGTGCAGTATTTCCAGCCTCCTTCAGAACATTACACTTGACCTACTATCTATTATAAAAAATTTGTATTTTGGGTTTTTGTTTTTTTTATTTTTTTCATCCCCATTTTACAGTCTGGTTCACTAGATAGCTATGCAACTAGTCATTCCTGCTGGGTGTACAAAGCAGGACAGGAGCAGAAGCTGTGAGGAAAGCAGCAGGGGCATCACTGTTGGATATGACGGGGATAAAGGAATGGGGTGCGTTCTTATTGGTGGGTGGTAGCATCCCTCAACTTCAGTACTTGAAAAGTGCCAAGGGAATTCCTGAGTAAGTATCACAGGAGAACTGAAGTTACAAGTGCCTGAAGATTATCAGTGCATTTTCTTTGGATATATTTTTTGTATGTGTTTAATACTCTTTAGTATACAGAATTTGGTTATTATCATAGCTATTAAAAAGGATTGTTGCTTCTTAATTTAGCGATCATTTATGTAGCTTGATATTTTATTATCATGAAGATGATTGAACTAAAACACTTATCTTAAGATAATTCTGTGTGTGCTTTAGTTCTCATGAAACTACTAGCTTTGACTCTATGTTATTTCCAGACAAATGTGCATAGTTTTTTGTGGGGGGGAAAAAAAGTCTGTATTGTCTGTATTGATGCAGCTGCCGTGGGAAGTATATCTAATTCTGAAAAAGAAGCAAAGGTGCCTCTAGCAGGTGCAGGCTATGCTAATATGTGATACTTGTAACTTCAGCTGCAAGTTATAGTCCTCTGCCTTAAAAGACACCAACCTTTTATTTAGGCCACTCATGCCAGTTATTCCACTGAAGTTATTCAGTGAAGATGTGTTATATTTTCCTTGATAGATGAGATGACTTGCTTTTTTCCAGTAGAGAACTCTGAAGTGAGGTTACCACTTGCTCAGAATATTTGGGTCAGGCTTTTCAGGATGGGATTCTGCTTTATGTTAGAATGTCATAACTTTAGAGTAATTCTAGTTATTCTGTAACTATTATGTAAAACAGTTCTTTTATATGAATTTGCTTTTCATTATGATAATCTATGTGTTCTGTTGTAATTCGTTATGTTCATTCCATCAAAGTAAGATTTTGAATACCAATAATACAGGTTTTGATGTGCACATACTTAGTAATGTAAGAACTATTAGTTTCTTATACTTTAGCAGAAGGCTAAAAGTTACATCAGTTTTCTGGTTAATCACCTCTTCTAGCACAAGTATTGGAAGGGCGACAGTACCCCATGCACTTTTTAGAGTTTGTGCCCTACACTGATCATTTTATTGTGCCTGCAAACCCTCCTTCTCTCTCCATCCACTTTCCATCAATCTTGCAATTAGCTCTCATGACTTTCCTGGCCGTCATACTCGATAACTATGAATGTTCAGGAAATCTCAAAGAGCTAACACACTTTTTCTCTTTGGTCTGCTTCCGTGGTGTCTTGCCAGCACTGACCTTACATCAAAGGCTTTCTCGTTCTTCTAGAACAGAGCCCTTCTTTGATCTGATAAAAATGACCTGGAGAGGAGCCGTGTTCGGGGATGCTCTCTCCTGCCCGCCTCACCCTTTCCTTTCCTTTCATCAGCTAGCAGTTGCGTCACTTCCTTTTGCTGGGGGTACAGAACTTTCCCAAGATTCACCAATTCCTTCCTCTGCTCCCATGAAGTGCCTAGAAGTGCTCACAGCCAAGTGGTTCTCTTCTCCTGACACTTCCTCTCCCCTTGTGCTTTCTGCTGTATACTCTTCCCACATAGCTAGTGCTCTTGCTTGAATACCCCACTTAGCCACCCATCCTGTTCCCCAAAGTCCTCCAAAATGTCCAATGTCTAGAACTGGACATTTTAGTTGTTCTTTTAGTCTTTTTTTTCTCCTTTTTGGATGATATAGCCACCTTTATTTTTTTTCCCAACATTTTGCTATCTTTTTCTGCTAAAGATTANTGTATATTATCTCTCTCTCTCTCTCTCTCTCTCTCTCTATATATATATATATATATATATATATTTCTAATGTCACGTCTCTAATCCTTCTTTCCTCAAAACTAATATGTGGCAGGAATGTTGCCACTTTATTAAAAGTTTTCTTTATTATGTTGGAAAATTGAATTACTAAATTAGAAATTAGATAACTTAGTGTTAGAAAAAAATGTTTGTACTGAGACTTTGAATTCTAAATTTACAGATAAATATAATTAAGGATAGATATTATTTTGTATATTTGTTAAAGAATGTGTAAATGATTGGCATAAGAAATTACTGCTGAACTGCTTGAGGCAGGTTATTAAATGTAGAGGATGCATTAAACTTTATTAAACTGCTTTTTGTTCAGGATGATGGTTTCATATTTAGTTATTGATAAATAGCTATGGTGCATGTCTAACAGTCTGTCCAGACAATAACTTCAGAGTTTCTCTCATAGTGTTTTCAATATTATAATACATTCCCTAAGTAGAGCATTCTTTTTGATATTATCAAAACATGCTTTGCAGGTTGCAAGTGTTGACCTACTCGGTCAGATTTTAATATACTTATATACTGGTTTACCACAAGATTAAAAAAAAAAAAAAAAAAAAAAAAAGGATAAATTTCTATTACAAGGCAATGCAGTTTTTTGGATACCATAGTTTTTTTTTTTTCCCCCCTCTTATTTTAGCTAGGAATGCTGCTATTTTAGCTAGGAGTGCTGATGCGGAGTGGTCTTCAGTGACGACTTTTTTTGGACATTGTGTGTGTGCGTGTGACACATGAATATGATTTTAAAAGGAGGCCGTGTGTGTTCGATCTGCAGGATTCAGAAATGTCACACTTTTGTCTCTGAAATGTGTGTCTATGAATTCTTCCGTAGAATTTAAGATACTTGTAATACACGGATATAATAACATGCTTTTTACTTACCACAAAATAAGTTAAAATTATGCTTGACAGCATACTAAAACTTAGAATGTTTTCAATGTGCTGCTAGGTCCTTCATTATAGTTTTAAATATTTTATATTTAATGAAATCTACAGTCTTAGGAAAGCAGCTATACCAGTTGATGCCACTGTAAGTTTTTTCATTCTTTCATTATCATGACATTTGTCATTAAGATGGGGAAATCCATAAGGCAGATTCCTGATATTTTTTTCTCCTCCTCTAACACTTTGATTAAATCACATCTGCTTGTATTTACAATTTCTCTCAGCATTAAAAAGTGATCAACAATGTTTCTTTTTTGCTGTGAAGTGGCTGTTAATTAAATGTTTGTAATGCTTTTTGAAATGTTCGATGAAATATCTTTAACATACAGAATATTGATGTTAAAAACTCCAGAAAGTGTCCATGAATTATATGGAATTCTCTATACCCTTAAGATTATACCCCAATAATATTACACTTCTGGACTCACTCTGTCTCCAGTGTTATATTCTCTTTAATTTCCAGTAATTATTTAAAAAACATCTTTCTGCTTGATCAAAGCTTTAGCAAATGATAAAGAATTGATTCCCAAACTAAGGGCTTCCAGTATTCCTCAGGGCAGTGACTGATGAATCATGGAGAGCTGAACAACCGAAAGACAGCACTACCTCCTTGCATTTCTAGTTGCTAGCATGCGTTTACCAACTTAAAATCATGAAATACTTTCCTAATATTTTTTCCATGTAAACAATTTCTGTAGTTACCACAGGGATTTTATATGCTCATGAATGAGAGTAGATGTTGTCTATGTCACTGCAAATGGGAAAGGAAGCATCCATGAAGTGCTTAATTAAAACGTGGTCCACCCTTTGCAAAAACATCTGGAGCCTAAATCAAAAGTTCAGTTATTTTGGCATTTGTATTGCTTTCTCATTCAGATCCTCGTGTTAACAAAGATCTCTTGGTTTTCATTACTATGAATGCAATTTCAGCTTTAAAGACCATCTTAGTAACCTCAATGAAACAATGTTGTGTAATGAAACCCAGCTGAACTTCTGTATTGTATAACTTGAAAAAAATCTCTGCATGTTTTTTACCTTTCATAAATTAATGTGAATTCTTAATATGCAAGTGTGTTGTAATTAAACCATCAAAACAATTGTATAGTTGTAGTAATGGTATGATTGGAATATAATGATACAAAATATTATATCTTATTTTCTCTTCAAGTTCCTTGTGCTCTTATAATATACTAGGTCATAGAATGTCCAGGCTATCATGGAATTTGGTATATGAGGGTCAAGAAAAACTCAGATGTTAAAAAATATCCACATCTGGTATAAAAGAAGAGTTTACCTAATGCAGTGTATTCTGCATCTATTGTGATGCCAAGGTAACAGAATTTACAACATGTCAGGCTAGTGCTGGAGATTGAATCTGAAACTGCACAGATTTAGAGGTATTAAATTGGAAAGCAAAGGATACCTTTTAGGCTGCTTAACTACCTGATCCTATTCTTGCTATTTAGGTATTCTGCATGCTAAGTTAATTTTAAAAAAGTCATCGTAGGTCACCTTTAACATTACATCTTTCATCTGAATTGTAACTGCCTGCTAAAATGCATTGCTGTCAGTTTAAATTATAGTCACATTTAATCTTTTTATGGATATTCTTTGGGGATTGGCTAACTGGTACTTAATTCAACTGTAATTTTCAAATATGTACTGTACAGATAGCCATTTGTTTTTACCTACCTCAGAAAAAGAAAGGAGCACTGTACATGAAAGTCCATAAAGTTTGGTTTCTGGTTTATGTTTTCAATATATTGACTATAAAGCCAAACTTTATATACAAACCAGCTTTGATTTATTTGTGTATAGCTTTGCAGCTTTGAGACTAAAAATAAAACATGTGCCTGATTTTGATTTAGATCTGCCCCTTGAGACAGTGTGAAACTGTCTATCACAAAGAATGCATCAATATAGAAGGATTAACTGTTCGCATGCACTTTAAACATCAAAGTGTTTGTATGAAGTCATGGAAAATGAGTAATTTGTTTTATCATTCCCTGTGAGAACACAGAACGCCCCCTTTCAAAGTAAATAATCTTTATTTTAAAAACAGAAAGATTAATACCACTCTATGGTAGAGTCTGCTGTTAAGTAACATGCCATGAATACAGCCTCATTCAGTACAGTTGGTGTTCCTTCCCCTTATCAGTACCATCAGTGAACTATATCAATACCTTCTGTTCCCTGTTAAATAATGAACAGACAAATGCAATTGCTCTGCTTAGGATTATTGTGTATCTTATGGCATAGAGCTTTCTAGTTTCTGTGAAAAAAAAAAAAAAGTTTACAATACTTAATTGACCTCTACATCAGGTATTCACAACATCCCTTTTTGCATTTTATCCGAATGACTAAATCCATGTCTTCTAATAGAATGGAGTTTAGTCATTAATGATACAAATGTGGCATTTGATTTGATCTGTATTGAGGTTGCTGTGCATTTCATTAAATTATTAACAGGACAATTCTTTGAGCCAGCTAAAAGCTTTTTAATCATCTTTCTCTCTCATTCCTCAACTTATTCTTTTGTCCTCTTTTATTGAATTTCCCCTAACAAACTTTTTTATTTTTTTGTTTTTCATTTGTGTATCACACACCAGTCTTTTTCAAGGGCTTTATGAAAGGGGATGCAGTTTTGTCCCTGAAAGCATTAGTATGAGTTATCCTTTTCAAATCATTTCACAAATTGCTCAGAAGACTGAAAATCTTATAGCAGATAAAAGCAGCTATAATGGGTAAGACAAATCGTCAGTATAGCAAGCTATTGGAACAATATCCAATATTGTTGCTTAAGGAAGTGTGTATGAACAGGGCAGGCACATATTTTGTTTCTCTCTCATTCAGTTATATTCTAGCCATTCAAAGCTCAGAGTTGTCCTGACCTATTCCTATTATTTTGGAATCCTTTTATGGTCTTTCTCTTTCATTTCTCCCCTCAATCTGTCTTCTGTCTTCCTGCATGAAGAATTATAGTCTTTGGAGCCATTCTATTTAATCATTTCTCATATGGAAAGCCTTCCATGCCTTTGATCATTCTAGTTGCTCTTCTCTGAAACTAACCCACTTCTGCCTATTTCTGTTTTGAGGTAGGGATCCAAAACTACACTCAGCAGTCAGAGTGCAAGCACACTGTGGATTAACACTTGGAGATAATTATGTTCTCTAACTGTTTATTCCTTTCCTAATCCAATGTTAAATGTTGTTTTTTGCTTTTTTTCAGTGTCTGAGCACTTAGCAAGCATGTAATTTATGAACAGCAATAATCAAAGTAAGGATTAAATCTTAGGAATTTCATAAGGTTGTTCTATAGTTCTTCATTGCTGGCCCCCATCTTTACCCTGGATGTCTTGGCAGCAGTAGCAGCAAACACTGCAGTGGCTGTACATCACTGTGCTTTCTAGGTCTCTTATCTAGGTGTTCAATAGCACAGATCCTGGTGGAACTAGGTCACTTGGTGACCACTCTAGTCCATGAAATCTGATCGCTTCTGCAATCTTTTTGCTATCCTTTAACTGACTTTCTAACTCAGAAAACAGTTTTCCATGTTGCTCATGGCTACTTAGTTTTCTTAGTAGCCTTTGATGAAGGATTTCTTCAAAAATCTTTCAGAACTCCAAGTAGCCTGTATCAGTGAGATATCCCTTATCTGCAGGATTCTTGATCAGATCTAAAAACTGAGGACTGAGTGTGAATATGACCTGAGGGTTGGTCTTCTGCTTTCAAGATTAGATTTAATAATGTAGTGATAACTCTAAGTGATAAATAAAACTAAGGTACAGTTTTTTATTTCTTTTTCATGAAAAGCATATGGAGTAGCTTTTTGTTTGGGGACAACAAATGATGAGCATCTTCCTCAACTTTGTTTGCAGACAGTGTTGATGAGAGCTTTTCTTGAAATTTAGAGAAATAATTGGAAAAGAGGATGGCTTTGACACGTATTTATGGCTTGAACTGCTGTTGATAAAAACAGATTGCAGATTTCATTTATAAAAAAGCAAATTTTTTCATAGTCTTAAAGGAAAAAATTATTACTGTAAACTATAAAATATACATATTGGGGACGTCCACAATAAATGTCCTTTGTCCCAAACAAATTTATTTTATTTCTATATAACATAACAAACATATATTGTCCTGCAGTTGGATAGTGCAATGTCTTAGAGGAATAATTAGGTAACGTATACCATAAACTCAAAACATAATTTGATTTGCTAGTGGACCAAAAAAAGAGACCTGGTTAGGTTATTTCTTTCCTGTGAGGAAGGAGGTTTTAATGCTTGTGTGTTTATGTGGGAGAAGAAAAGGTTGCTTGTTTCTTGGGGAGAGGGAGGTGCTGATCTGCTCAAAGTCAGTAACTTTGTGGTAAGTGTCCCTGGGTAACTCTAAGATGACTGCTGAACATTAGGATTTAATATTTTCCTTCACGTATAGTTAAATTTTCTTTTCATTAAAGTGGATAGAGATATGGTTCTAGAGAATCTGTTGTCTGTTATATTCCTCAGCTGTACAAACACACATGCAAACCAGTACTATATGCTGCTCTGTCACTGAGGGAGCAAACATTGGAACTCATCATAGATTCATGGAGTCATCAAGGCTTTGATGAACATAAGACCCCTATAAACAACTCATGAGATATGAATACCACTTTACAATGGTAACAGTGAAACAGTGGATGCTTGTAAGGGGGAAATACTAGCGATCAATAGATACCTCTAGACCATTTTAATTTGAAGAGGAGACATATAATAGGCATTTAAAAAATACAAAGCTTTTTATATATAAAAGCAGTGTTACATTACAGTATGTGAAAATCACTTTGAACAATGTGTAGACCTCTTACCTCATTTCATCCTGAAAAATTTGAGGAATTTTTTATATATATGTATATATATATATATATATTTTTTTTCCTTCTCCATTTAGTAATGTGTATCTTCAAATTCTGCAATTCTTTTCTGTTAGAGCCAGATATGTTACAGGAAAAATAAATTTTCTTCTTAAGAAACTATTCAATTATGTATTTTGTAAATCAAAAAAATTACAAATGCAGTTTTATATTAAAATACAGGACTTCTTACAATGATAGGAAAATATTTTAATTTTGGTCCAAACATGGCTACCCAAATACAACATCTATTTAACCATGTTTTTCATGCAGCTGATCATAAAGAAGAACGTATAATTTTGCTTCCTGTAAAAATAATTGCCCGTATTAATTCTGACTTTGAATTTTGCAAAACAGATTCTAACTGACCCTACTTTATTCGCAGGGAAACAGCACAAGTATGCACCTTCCAGTCCTCCCAAGATTTTTTCAGGATCTGTTATGGCTAATTGTCAACCTTGCAGTTAAGCACTTTTTCATATTAGATGTCCTCCATGTTGCCCATTGGAAAAATGCCTTGCTTATCTTCCAGAAAATTTCCCCGATCTTATATAATTCCCATTCAGTTCTTAAAATTGAATTGTTTATATTTAGCAAAATTAATATCTGAATACTTTAGTTTTTCTTGTAGTTTTTGGTTTATACCTAGATAATCTCCACTTTGTTTTCCTGATTTTTTTTTTCCCTATTCTCACTAAAGGGCTAAAGAATCTCAGCTTTACTTTTGACAGTTTTTTCTGGGCTTCCTGATTTCTAAAATATCCTTCTTTGATCAATCCTTTTACCCTGTTTTGTAGGCTCTCTGCTCACTCTTCCTAGACTAATCCTCTCCTAGAATTATTTTCTCTCTGTTGTGATAATAGAGTTCTCACTGTTCTAGCTCTTTTGACTTGATTCTTATTCTCTTCAACACTGTGTGAAGAGTAGCAGGACAAGATTCAGGACTTATCTACTTACTAAGTATAGTAAACACGATAGTCGTGTGTTTGTATAGTTTTTTGGTTTTGCTCCCAGTGAGTCTTGCATTCCTAATGCAATGGATTGGGAAAGTCCTTTCTTCACTAAACGTACAGTCTAAGAATGAAAGTTCCTTCCTACAAAATGAGAGAGATGATTTGAACTCCCATCAGTTTCAGAAGGAAAAAGAACCCAAAGTCGAAGAAACTATTTTATGCAGAAGTAGGTTGTAATATATCACCATCTTAACTGCCAGTACCATTTTTTTCTGGTTAAATGAAGAAGAAAAATCACTGTCTCATGTCCACTAGCTAATGTAGTTTATTGGGGTGGAATATAGCTTATGGGTCCAACTTTGTGAGGTATAAATGAACCTCAAGTTTGAGACTTGACCTGCATTTATTATGAAAAACATGTTTCTTACAATCTGGGGGCATGAAAGAAACAGCCAGACAACACTACTGCTTCTAGATTGATAGTGTATTTGTGTTTGGATTACTCTCTTCAGTTCCAATTCCTTCTTCCTCTCTCTGCCTCTTCATGTTAAAATCTAGAACTAGAGAACGTCCTCAAGACTTGAGAACGATCAAAGGAATATTTCCTCTGTGTGAGGAGCCCTTAAGTAGGTTCTTCAGCCTGGGTGTGAATGTGAAAAGTCTGTAAAATGCTCAGTGGCCTAAAGATCAGTAAGGATTGGTTGCATTTGTTGTATGAGAATGAAATAGGTGGCAAGTGGTTGATTCAAACAAAAAGCCTAACAAAAGTTCTTCACATACTGCATTATAGTTCTGTGAAATTTTACTACTTAAGTTCTTTGGAGAATGACTTGTTTAGATCAACATGCTTGTGACTGCTTGTTTATGTACTCAAAAAGCCATAGTGAAATAAGGTCTGTGGCGAGGCAGTCATGGTAACAACATAAATATTAATGCTAGTGATATTCTTAATATACTTTAGTATTAACAACTTATATTACATCTTTCAATATACTTTGTATTATAACTTTAGCAGTAAGGTTAATGAAAATATTGATATTACAATATTAATATAGTTTTCTAACTTGCCTGCTCACGTAAGTGTTCATTCATTGCTTTTCTCATTTCATTTTTTTAATTGATTGTTACATGTTTGAACCTTTGCTAATAAATATACCTAAGAGGTATGGTTTTGAAGAATAACATTCTTCTCTAAAAGTGAGCTTACAGAGATATAAACTTTTATTTTTGTAACACTGAAAACTATATAGAGTTCATAAAGTATATATGATTGGTGAAGTATTTTTGGTGTTTGTTATTACTGCTGATGTTTAGGTGGTCTTATACCCAGCATAGTACGTTTATACAGTCTTGAATCATTATATGGCTCTTCAAGTTTGCCATGCAGCAGGTAAGGGAAACTGTTTTGAGATGAGTGCACCTATGCTCAGAGGTGTGCACTGTTTTTTCTTTTGATTATTCAAAGTGTTACTCTTCTCAAGTCTGAAGCCTAGGATCTAAACAGGGTGTTTTTCCTATTGGTTTGATGATTGGGGCATTTTAAAACTAGCAACAAACCTTTATGTATTTAAAGGCAAGTTCACCTAGTTTGCACAGACTTTAGAGCATAACTACTTTTGACTTTAAGATTAATTTTGTCTGTTATATAAATTTTTGCTTTGAAGTCCCCATGCAGTAATATCATTGATGAAGCCATTTATTGGTAGATAAGCATACTAGGTAACCATACCTTATCCCAAGAAGTGTAATTTATAAAATGCTGGTGGAAATACTGTCTATTGTTACGAAAGTATTGTTTCTACACATTATGGTTTCTATGTGCTTTTCAGCAAATAATAGGAGGGCAACCTTTGAGAAACTCCAGAGAAATCTGGCTCATGTGTTGTGAATGCTCTTTATTCATAAACCATCCACTCTGCCTGTGCACTGGAACTGAAGCAGTGCAGCTCATTTTTCAGTCCTTTGCATCTTGCTACTGGCTGGATTTTTATCATAAAAGTGAAATGCCCATATTTTGTTACTGAGTCCAAGCCCAACGCTCCTTAAAGTGATAATTCATCTTTCAGCAGTACATAGCAGTCTAATGTGAAAATACAGAGTGAAAATATAGAGCTAAGTAATAGCTGTATCTATTTACAAAATATAGCTTTGGTTCTACTATGTTCTTAAGTACAAAGGTACAAACACTGTGAGGACAGATTTATATTTTTGATATAGTCACTTGCTGAAGTGCAATACATGAAAATCTGCTTCATGGAGACTCAGATTAAGGAAATGTGCTCAAGGATTAAGGAAATTTTTGTCATTATTTTTCTCTTAACAGCCAATGTGTTGACTGTTAGCTGTTTACAAGTAACCTTTTCCCATAGATGCCATGTTTTTTTTTTTTTAGTGTATGAGTTAAATGAAAAGCTGAAAGCATTGATTAATTCTTTATATTGTATCCTACGCTCTGTTTTTTAGAGTACTCGAGTAGCTTTAGACCACCTGGAGTCTGTTCCTGGAAAACTGAATCTATTAGAAGATTTCAAAGATATTGGAGTAAGAAAGATGTGACTTGACTCTTTCAGTAGTTCTCAATTATTTAGGTCAATTAACGTCCTCTAGATATGTGTATATATATAGGTCCTTTACTAACATGCATGAAATTAGATAGTATTATATAGACAATAGTGAACTAATTCACTTTTATCATATATAGGTTTCTTGACATCATAAATTTATTCTGAATTACTAACCTAAGACTGCTGTGGTGTTTTATAATAAAGCTAAATATTTATAACTGATTATAATAGCTAAAGGCATAATGATTTACTCAGAATATTTGTGTTGTGCTGAATCGTGCTATTAGTTTTTATTAATTAAAATACTGTAATAAAATATATTATGCCAGTTATTTAAATATTTAAAGTAATAAGTTAAAAGGTTGAGCTTTACATCTTTACAGGCCTTTTTTTCCCTAACGTAATAATGCCTGTGATTGTCACTTCTTGGACTCAGTATCACTATTAAATCAAGATATGTTTGTTCTGACATAGTGGGACACCCTGTGAGTAGTAAAGGTATACAGCTGAAAATGATAAATCCTAAAATTGGTCTTGTATGGCTAAATGACTAGATCACTGTGTTATCATTACTTTCCACTCATGAAGTCAGTGGCTTACTTAGAGAATTTGAGTCCTCATAGTACAATATGCATTTTAAATCGGAATCAGATTACATACTAACAAATACACAGTGGTTTCTACTTTATTTTCTATAAAAATTTTCTCATCTAAAGTGTTCATAAGCATTTCAAAATTTATTTATTTGGAACACCTTGTATTCTAATTGTTCTTGAACAAGCTCATAATTGGAGCACAGAGTATTTTATGCTGTTTTCTTTCTGTCATATCGATAAAGCTAAGGAAAAAAATGCTGATTTTAATATTTTAAATTAAAAACAATGGTGAAATGTATAGCTTCATTTTCACATTCCAGGTATCCTCAGAAGAGCTTTTTGTTTTGACAGAGGTTGAGGTTTGCCTTTTATTGCCCAATGGTTGTACCATTCCTTTGATTTGAGTTTTAGTTTGTACATTGCTGAGGACTGAACAAAAGTAGACAAACAAAAGCTTAAATGTGTCTTTTTGCCATCTCCTTCACACTTTCACTCTCTTGCTTAAATCACTGTGCGATGACATTGTCATTTTCTGATTTGCTGAAGATGACTTGATGTGATATAGCCAGTATTAATGAGATTAGAATCCGGATTTTGTGTTAATTTGAGCTCTCTCCCTCTCTCTGATTTAGAGATTTTTAAAGAGTGTTTCTTAACATGAGTCCCTGCCAACAGCTCTGTAATATTTAGCAAAAAAAAAAATCATTTATATGTTTATTAAAGAGAGCTAAGCTAAGTTTATTAGAGAGAGAGCTCAGCTGCGAGAATGTCAATCTGAAGTTCCCTCCATCTTCTATTTGAAAATCCACTTGAATATTTTTATTATACAAGGAAAAGGCATTGTAAACCCTGATCAATATCTTTACAGTCAAGTCCTATGACATTACGGTAGGTTTCTATCATATTTCAGTCTCAAGTAGTATACATGAAACTTGCAAAACTGTTTCTTTTCAATGCTAGCAAGTTGTTCGCTTGATACTGTTTATAGGAAGGGAGAAGGAAAACAAAAGTAATTGTTTGATAGTCGATCACAAGTTGTGTGATAGTTGTATTCATTCAAGTGAATCATTATATATTTAACTGAAAAGTGTTATGCTTTTGTATTTGAAGTTACTTTTCAGTTCATATGCCTCAAACACTATTCTTCAAATGCTTTTTCCGAACAGAGCAATTTTTCCCTGTTACAGAATTCCTTTTTT
Source organism: Crypturellus undulatus (assembly GCA_013389825.1). Lineage (NCBI taxonomy): Eukaryota > Metazoa > Chordata > Aves > Tinamiformes > Tinamidae > Crypturellus > Crypturellus undulatus. Next base: position 136,332 of record VWPW01023369.1, read on the forward strand.
AGAAGCTATGATATAATTGACTTTTGGAAAGTTACAAGAAATCATTTATATAGCCCCTGTATTTCTACCTTTGCAAATTAGTGATTAATTCTTCTTGGTATATTCTAAATCCTTGACAATACCTGTCTTTACAGTAACCAACCAACATTTTTTACTTTTGACCTTACAAAATCATTTAGACTTTCAATGCATTTCTAGGAGTCACATTGCCGAAAGGAGATGATAGAGGAACAGTATATGAAATATAAAGAAATAGTGAGTTCCCTACAGCGACAACTGGAAGTTTCAAAAAAAAGAGTCCAACAGTTGAAGGTGTGTACTCCACTTTTTTATTTAATATTTAATCAATATTACCTTATAGCTCAAGTACAGACTGAAATAATATCCATATTTCTCTAGCACATTTGCACATAGCTGTTATGGCTTGTGTAAAATTGGTGACAGAAATGTGTTTCCATTAAAAAGGTGATTTTCAAAATCTTAAAAATTTTCTGGAAAAGCAATACTGCGTCTTACTATTCTTAAACATTTACTTATGCCAGTGCTATCAAATTACTGTCAAAAAAGACTATGGATTTGTTCCACGACTTTTTGTGTGCCCTTTCATGTGGAAGATAAACCTGTTTCCTTCCTGAAAAGAAGTGTTTAATTTGCCTTGTATGCAGGTAGTGAGTTTTATAGTAGTAGACTTTTGCATTCTGTACATAAGATAAGGTACCATGTCCATTTCACTATAGAGAAAATTCAGACAAACAGATGTCAAATGATGAAGGTCACTCATCTGACCAATAGCAGAGGGATTTCAATGGTTTCTTAAGGTACAGAGTCAGGAAGCAACATAAAGAAAAAATCAGAATCATGCCAATATTTCTGCTGACCATCCCAGACAAGACAAGATTCTTTGGTTTCTGTTCAGCTGTGTCTCTAAGCAGTTGAGCTCAAAATCTAGGATCAAGAACTGTGTATCAAGTAAGTTCAACCTTTTTGTGTTCCCCACCTCTTCCATAGTATCCTTCTGAAAATGGTTATCATATTGACCAATGAGGCTTTTAAAAAATAGACAAGATAAAATGAAGACAGAGAACTTGAATTTAGTATGTTTCTGGTGTAAGATGATATTAAGCTATTTCAGATACCCATGTTGTTCTCCTGTAAGGAAGGATTGAAAGGAAGAAGCAAGGCAGATTCAGACTGGAGATCATCTTCAATTTTTCAAATTTCTCATGCCTTCACACAGTTACTAAATCGATAGCTGTTGAAATCTGGAAAACATTGAAAAGCTAAGTGGAACAATACTGCAGTCAGCTGACAGTATAATGTAATTTTGCGCAAAACTAACCAAGTTTACTGAAGTAGCAGGATATGAATGCTATATTAAGAACCCAGAATACGTCTGATTCCAGAACAATATTTTATCTCTCTTTAGACAACAGGACACATTCAATGGCTTCCTTTTAGATGAGCCTTATTGGGTTTTGCATGACATACAGTACTCTTTGCTGTCACAGCTGTAACAAATAGAACAGAATGTTCAAAAACAAGTAACAGACGGTTGCTAATCTGATTTCACTGATCAGGCTGGATTAGTCTAAGAAATCCCTTTTTAATGCTTGCCTTTCTTGCTCTGGAACGGTCTAATTCAAATATTGCTTTTTTGTTGTGTTTTTTTTTTTTATTTTTACTATTTGTCAATAGTCAAGGAACTTAAATGGAAGTGTGTACTCTTGAGGACATCTTTTTGCTAGTTTCAAATTATGATTTATATAGTCTAGTGCTTTTGCTACATAGAGTAGACAGTTATTTGGTATAAGATAAGATAATGCAGGTTGTAAGAAGAGAGTTCTTATAAAAAAAAACTTTACATCAACCACTTTACATAAAATCACTTACAAAAATAATCTTTCTCCTCTGTAACGACCATCTTCTGTAGTAACATGCTTCTTTCAGCTTGCTTGCTGACAGACATGCATTATTTAATCATGTATGTTAGCCTATTTTTATTTTAAGGAGCAAAAATGTAACCAAAGTCAATATTCCCCTAATAGCAGTTATTTTTTCTTTCCTCCTGTAATTTCATTTGTTTCCATTCCTTACTTTTCTGTGGTCATGTCAGCTACCTATAAAATATCCATAGCTTAGGTTAAAATAGCATAGGTTAAAATGTAAGATTCCTTGCAGTAAAAGAGACCAGAGGTAGACAGAATAGGGAAAATAGTGGTGTGTGTATATATAATGTGTAAAAAAAAAAAAAAAAAAAAAAAAAAAGTTACAAAATATGATCTAAAACAAAATAAAAGGGAGAAATTTATAAGAAACCCAAAGATAGATGGTTATGTGGGATGGATTTAAATATTTTAGGTTGGTTTCTTTGCCACAAACAGCTGACCATCTAGTCAAGCACTGCATACACATGTAGGCATAAATAAAACATGCAATAAAAGGTAAAATATATGTCAATGTTTCTCTAAAGAAAAGACCATTTTGTAATGCAAGTAGACACTGGTAAAAGTTTTTACAATTGCTTGTTCTAAAAGTCCTGTTGTAGGATAGCATTTTGAGAAGCAGAATAAAAAGATAAAAAATTTATACTCTTTTTAAGTTATTCTTATCCTATGTACATTTTAGACATTAAGTCTGTCATCAGCACACAAGGGGATTAATATGTATAATTCCCATTAGTGTTAATAGGAGTAAATCCCTCTTCATTGATGGGACAAAAGCTCATTGTATCTCTAAATTAATGTTGGATTCCGTTTTGTTTTCTGTTTGCTTTTCAAACCTTAATACTAACAGGAATGATAAATTGCAAAATGTTTGTAGAAAATTCCCTGAGGATAATTATGATGAAAATTCAGTAGCAAAATAATGTATTTTATGAACTGCTACATTTGTGCATCTCTTCTCATTTCAAGAACCAAAGTAATTTGGATATCAAGCCAAGCTTTTAATCTTATTTTGAAAGGTATTGCAATTGGGGACCACTTACCACAGTTCTAATAAAGATTTCTAGTGATTGTTGTTTAAATGACCTTTTTTAAGCAATTTCTTTTTCTAGCTTAGGGTCTTTGTTCAGCAACAAACCCTACTGTACACATCTTACTGTCAACAGTGACATTATTCAGACATTATTTAATGGTAAAAATAAAAAACGTCTTTAGATATTTGGGTATGAATAATTTTACTGTTTACTTTTTACTATTTACTTAAGGAGCCTAAATAAATTAATGTGATTCATTCACTACTGATGAATTCATTATGTACTAATGTCTGATTATGCTTTGTTCTGCACCTCGGATGGGATGCAAACAGGAAAAAGAAAACTTTTATAGTTTACTGTAGTAAGAATAACTTGCAGTGCTGCCAGGGAAACTGCAGGGAAAGCAGTTTTTGAAAAGGTTTTGCAGTGATGAAATGGCCATGAAATTCAAAAGCACATTATTTTTAACCTAACTGCAGTATTCTGTATTTAGTATTCTGAGAACTGAAACCAGAATTTTCCAGCTTATGTGAAATTACAGTATATAGCTGGATATATGTTACTATATTTTTATTAGCATTTATAGTTGTGTTTGATATAAACTAATACACAATTTTTCACAGGATGTGAAAATTGGTGCTGAAATTTCAGATATACAAGTGGCTGCTTCCTCTTCTGGTTGGCGAACACAAAGTAGCTTTTTGTCCAGTACACTGCTTTCAGATTCAGATTGTAAGTATTGTTTCATAGAGGAAAAAAAAAATCCACAATAAAATATTTTCTTCTTTCAAAGCTGTTTTACTTGAATAGAGTGAGGATTTCCTTTTTTTCCTACAGGTCTTTCTGTTATTTCAGTTTCAGATACTGGATGTCTTTGTATAGGATGTACTTTGCTGCATTACACTGTTTGTGTGTGGTTTTTGTTGTTGTTTTATGGGAAATGCAGTGAATATTGTTTGTCATCCAAAACCACATTGAAGAAATGAGCTGCCTTTGAATTTTGCATTTCTGGTTGAGTTAGCTTACTGTATAAGGCCCTTATCTTTTCGGAGATAAAAGATATTCCCCACCAAAGCATTTTTTCCTAACTTTTCATTTGTACCAATTAGCCTCATGCTGATGTAACAGATTTTAGTAGTAAGTTGAATTCATTAATTTTGCTTCCTACTTCAGTAGTTGTTTTTAATTATTCTTTCTAACTCCTAGTGCATATCCAACTTGTAATCATGGAATTTGACAGAATCGTTCATACAGCTAGGTAGTCAGAGTTCAGTAAAACATAGGTCATATTAGATCTTTGTCTGCTCCTTTTCATGAGTTCCACAGCTGGCTTAGAAAAGCTTTTTTTTTTTTTTTTTTTTTTTTTTTTTNTTTTTTTTTTTTTTTTTTAACAAGATATGAGCAAGTGAGTATCAGAAAACTTTCCTTCGAAAGAATGTCACCTCCTGTTTCTTTTCCATATAGCCAGCTTGTATGCAGACAACCTGGTCGGTTAGTCTGGAAGTTAAGCTTCATTACACTTCCACACCTTTGTGTCTCAGGTTGTAGCTCTACAGTTCTTCTAGTCCTAAAATAGATACTGCAGCATATTAATACCTGTCAACAGCAAGTCTTAAGTTGATCTGGTGAGGTTCAAGATAAGGGTTCATTTTTCCTTTGGAAACTGGCAGTCGTGATTAATATCTTTTAGTGAAGCAAATATAATAACTGTACTAAGTGGTAACACAGCATAAGAGTCTATGCCTTAATCACATCTATACTTAAGCAACAGCTTCCCCTTTTTTTCAAAGCTGTTTTTCCATAATCTCATTCCTGTCACAAAGCCTTTTCACACCAAAGCATGACTTTGCCTTCTTGGAGTATAGAAAACAAATAACCCTACCTAGTTTTGTTTAATTTAGTCTATGTAAAACATTTTTTTATGCATATACTGCCAAGCTCAGAGGGACTGAGGAGTGTTCATCTTTGAAATATTCAAATTCTACATTGGGCAGAGAGGTTGTGGAGTCTCTATCCTTGCAAATATTCAAAACCTGACTATAATCCTGAGCAACCTGCTGTAATTGACCTTTCTTTGAGCAGGGATGCTGGACCAGGTTGCCACATACAACAACTTTTTTCTCTGATTTCACTGCAAAAATTTGCTTAAATCTAACAATACATCATAATTGTTCCTAAAATTTTACAAGCATCTTTATATTGCTTGAATGGAACCTGAATGGAATTTGCCAGGACTTTATTACTTTAGTACTTGTTAATCAATTTTAGTTTATTCTCAAGAGAAATAAGATCCCCATCTGTCTTCAGCATTTCTTCTCATAATAACATAAATTATTTAGCAAATTTCAATTAAAATTGACCAAGAAAATGGAATTCTCCAAAATAATCAAACTACTAGCAATTTTGTGAAAAACAGCTGCTTCAGGAGAAAGACCAAATTTATGACCCTAACAAAAGAAAAGCTCCACTATGAGCTCAAATGTCTCTGATATGCTGGCTTTCCAGGCAGTGTCTTATATATAGGCCAGCTACTCTAAATAGCTTGAAAATAGCTGCAGCTTTTATATTTTACTTTTTGATTCAGAGGGAACACAAAAAATGTAAATTTCTTGTTTTCTGCTTTGTTCCATGATACGTGGGGTAAAGTGCAGGTGAGCTATCAAAGAACTATGTATCTGCCTGGACATGTATCAGTGCCATTTTTCTTTCTTTTTTTTTTTTTCCTGCATTCATCCAACTAGATATTCCTGACTTGATGGAGACTTCTGGAAGTCTTTTTTGTGCGTGTGTGGTTAGTTGGTTGATCTGAGTGAGTGTCTAGATGAAAATTTTATTGGGGTCTATGCAATCATTTAGAAAATGGAATTGAAATTGAAGGGAATTTGAAACTAGCTATTGCTATTATAATCTTTGAGTAACTCTTGAGAAGAAGATAGTAGCCTCCGTCAGCAGTATCTCCCTTGCTTAGAGGTAATTACTTAAGCATGAAGAAACCTGTCTGTAGTACTTCAAGAGAATAACTGGCCAGGGACAAATCTAATTACTTTCCTCTGTATGACTAATAACCTTGACTCTCTTAAAATGAATGTCTCTCTTAGTTTCTAAGTCTAAGGGATAGCAATGTATGATTTTTGTAGAGATGTCTATTGCATATTTAAACATATATAATAGTTTAACATATTTAAACATATATAACAAGCTGATGCATTCATAAAATTTCATTTGCAGTACTACTTCCTACTGATTTGGTTAATCTCTGGGCATTATAAAATTTACATCCAGTATTTTGAGTTTTACATCTCTATTTTGATAGGCCCACTAAAATGTCAAATGAAAATACTTTAGGTTAGAATGAATTGAAATATCTTAAATACATTCTCTGGTGCAGAAAATCCTCTGTCATAGTAGTTGCAACAGCAAGTACAGGAAATATGGGGCAAGGAGGAGTAGCCTGCAACTTCATTGTAGAGCTATACATGGTGCAGATGAAATTTCAGAATCTCATTTCATGCTCTGTTTTTTAGGTCCTTACATATTAAGGATTCAAGAATTTTTTTGAGAGTTTGAACATTTTTGTTTAGCTAATATATAAGTGTAAAATTTTGGTCAGCTTCTTACTATTGCTCTCTAGTATGTGACCAAATAAGGCAATTAAGGAATATTAATGTTTGAAAAAGTTATGTTTTTTTTTTTTTGTCTGATCAATTTATGGGATAAAGGAAGCAAGGTAAAAATTCTGAAACTAAGAAGATTAAAGTTGACAGAAGTATGTCAGAGATTTATAAATACTGTAGGTGATCAGCATCACATATGAGGGACATGTTGGTGGTGGTTTACAGTTTGAGACTGAACTGTTTGGATAAAACCTGTATTGTTTTTAATAGGAACTTTGCTGACACAGGGCACATTATCAAGAGCAGGAAGGTTGCTTTTGGGTGAACATTGAAGTGTAATCAATTTATTATTATTATCATTGCTATTATTGCTACTTTGCTTAAGTATTATTTTCTTCTAAGTAGTAGAAGGTGCCTTTTGAAGTGGTCAGATGTGACTAAGGAACTATTGGTTATTTCAGTGCTTAAAACTTTAGGAAAGTATTTTCATGTCCCTTGTGGATGTATGCGATACCCTAGGGCACCAAGGAATTTGAATCACTTATATATTCCTATGTGATTTAATGTTTTACTTTGAGCTGAACCTCATATTTACCAGTCAGATATGTGTTTTGAAGTTTTTGTTAAGTTGTTTTTGTCATTTTTCCTGACAACTGTGAAAATTCTTTGGTAATACTAATATTAAGGAGCTTGTCTCATAATTTCCAGGGAGAATAATTATAGAATCAAAAGGTAGTGCTAGAAGCTTACTTCTAAATGTGGGTCTCTTATGAGTTAGAAAGAATACCAGGTGGAATTTAATTTATGAGGAGGATCTTGGAATTTAAGTTTAAAATTGATAGGGAGGAATAAAAAGATGGAACACATGAAATATGACAGGAACAACAGTCTGTATCCATATATATTTTTAGCATAAAGTCGACAATACAGCAGGCAGTTGAAAGGAAAAGTAATCAGAATTCTTGTTTATGTCTGGTCTTCATGTTTCTGGTTAATTCCTCCAATTACGACAACTTTTCCATAACAAGCTATTTTGAAAGAAGCTGTGGGAATGGACTCTATTTCTATACCCATCTTCTTAGAAAGGAAGAGATTTAACTGACAAAATAATTTATATGAGGAAGCACTCAGTAGACATGTTTGCGGTCTATATTATTATCAGACCAAAAAGGTTGGTCTAAAAAATCAGCTACCAGTTGTTATCTAAAAAATAATCCTCAGAAATTGTTTTTCATGACCACTGAACTTATTCTTAAATTTTATATTACAAAGGTCCCAAGAGTTACAGATGCTTTGCATTAGTGTTGTGAATTGGTTCCTGTCTTTCTCTTTGTACAGTTCATCATTTCAAGATTCTAACCTGGATGGTTTCCCAGAAGCCATATGGATTTCAGGCTTTTTATTGTTGGGAATCTCTGTTCCAGGGCTTCCTTAGCTGAGCCTTTAGGGAGAGGAAAATAACCACCAGTCATCTTAACTTTTGTAGCTAGGATGACAATCTTCTGACCCTTTAGCTCTGGTGATAAACAACACTCTTGTGTCAACACAGTGCACAATAGGAATGGTATAATGGCTGAATAAAAACAAGTTGCCTGAATGTTGATTTTTATAGTCATGACCATTATCCTCTGCAGTGTGTACTGATATCACTTTTATCCCTCTTTTTCACAAATTCTTAAAATTATTTGAATTGACTGTTTTATAAAATTTGTAAGCTAATGAAAATGAATAATATATTGTAATATTATGATGCCTGTGGGACAGCGTCCTAGAACATAGGTAGAATTGTTCTAGAAGGTTAACCTTTAGAACTGTTAAGTGATAAAGACATGGAATAATCATTACTTTGCAAATGGTTTAGCATGAAAAGGATTCATTTGTATGATTTTTCAATTTTGCTTACTTTGAGTATTGTCAAAATCAAAGACTGTACTGTCAAAAGATCATACAACAGTATAATTCTAGGTGAATGCAGAAAACTTTGTGTCAAAAAATGGTAATTCGCTCTTCTACTAATGTTCCAAACATGGTGTTTTCATTTTTCTTGTGGAAGCGAAAACCCCTCACTATTCTTATTTGATCTGTGAAGACTTGCTCCCTGACTTGACTTTCAGTTGTATACTGCCAAGATTTTATTGTGACGCTCAAAAAGTTGCACTCTGATTATTTATATCGGTCAGAAAGGACTATGTCTCATATGCTTTTATGGTGTAGGTGAGGTCATTAGAAAAAGGTATGTTGTATGAACTGATATCCACTTTCTTCCCCTTAATTTCTACTTTTTTAAAACATCGTTAATATTATTTTTATTTATCATTGAACATTTATTAGTATCATATTGCTTGTGTGTATTATAATATTGCATAGTGAAGTATACAATTGATATAAACCTATTAATGGCTAGTCAGCAAAATGTTTATGTTTCTCTGAAGATATTTAATTACTTTTTTCATCTGACATTTTTAGCACTTATGAAAAAAATGGTTCCTTTTGATATAAGTGCCACCAAGGAAGATTCCATTAATGTTGCTATCAACGACACGAAGTCACAAGCAGAAAGAGGGAAGCAGTAGAATGCTTTACAAAAGCACATCAACTTTCTCTGTGGTAAATTTAATTCCACTATTTTGTTTTAAATTAGTAGTAATTCTGTCTGCTTATGAGAGTGACGAACCTTCAGTTATTAATCTATTGCCAAAAACTTAAATGAAATAATTATCAAGAGAGAGACTAACAAACTCTGATATTGTACATAATTTGTATGCCAAAGGATTTCCAGGATTATGCACTATTCTCTTGCATTTGTTTCTGTGGTCTTCCTGGTCTAAATTTGTTGTATACTTGAAAGATTGGTAGGTGAAAGAGCTGTGACATTGATCTTTTCTATAAATTTATTAACACCTGCACAGAAATTTTGCTGACATATTTTTTATAACATTAAATAATATTCTTAATCAAAACATTCAAAAATACTTTTGGCCTAATATTTATTATGAAACTCATTACACTGTTTTGTACAGACACTTGTGATGCAAGTACTTATGACTTTAGGTTCTTCAGCTTAAAACCGTCAATTAACAGGTGATTAGAGAGAAGTGATCAATATTAAACAAAAACAAGTTTCTTCAAAATTGACAACAGTTCATAATAATGGTTTCAGGATCACCATATCTTTATTATCAACTGTTATTATTCTTTAAGAGTTATTATTCTTTCCATGATATAAAGTATCTTATCAAATGTTATGACAAATCTGATCTGTATAAGCTCTAGCATATGTGTGAGCTCTAGCATCTCCTTGCACCTGTCTGTATTAAGCACCTTGAAGAGTAGTGCACTCTGACTGTGAAAATGTTAATAGTAGGGTTTAATGGTCATTTATTTATTTTGTTTTGTTCTTTTTTTTAGAAGTTTAGACTTGTGATATTGATTTTAAAATTTATAGAAATACAATATTGCACTCCTGTACTGGGCCTGATGGCTCTGTTCTAAACAAATTTAATACATATCTATATCACTGTTGTCTCAAGCAGCATATCACAGCTGAATCATAGCCAAATGTCAGTTTCTGATGGTCCTGGTTTAGTCCCTCCTATCTTTAGTATTTCTGTTTAAGTCACCATTAATGTATCTTAAAAATTGGCCAAACCTGTCAGAGTACTGTAGCAAAATGAACACCAGTGAAACAATTCTGTTTTGTCAGCTTCTTTCTTCCTAGGGAGCCTATTACTTCTGAACACCTTCTAAAACACTGTTTTGCTTTTTTACTGTTAAAAACCCTGTAGGTCTGTTGGTCATAATTCCCAGCTCATTATGCGCTGCATAAAAATGGGACTTTTGTTTCCCCCTGAAGAGGTATCCTGCATTCGTCTTGTATTCAGCCTGTATCAAACACCACCTTTCACTAAGAATGCCAAAATGAGAAAAGGAAATGGAAAAAACTTGAATTGATTTTGCTTGCATTTTCTATGCACTTAAATTACTTGATTGTATAAAAACAGCTATTTACAGTTTTTCAATTCCCATTTTTTTCTATTTTGCTCTTAAATGTTTTATTTTCTTTCTGTATGTGCAAAATGCTATGTGTTGTGGTGCTGGCACTGGCCTTTTGCAAACTGCTGGCACATCTGTTAATTTAGAAGGTCAGGAAAGCAAAACAGGAACATCCATCTCTTCTGATCTGAACAGTAAAGACAAGGCCAGAACAAAAACATAAACAAATAATCACTAGAGTAGAGAAGGCTGGACACATAGAAACCTGTCTGTGTCATGGTGTACAAAGACTGTAGATGACATGAAGTAGTGGTTAACTCAGGCCACAGTTACCATAACTAAACTTATTTTAAGCGTATCCAGCATTTGTAATTTGTTTTTTTAATTAGATCAGAGTACAACTGTAAATAGGATATTTAAAGTATTTTAGCTGGTTTGGTGAAATGTTAAAAAACTGCAAAATAAAAAGTCAGCAGCTTGCAGACTTTATGGTACCTGCAAATTATGGCTAAAAAAATATAGAAAGGTCATTTAAAAATATTTTATGATGCAGTAAATCATGCTCTCAAAATACATCATGTAATGAGATCTTTTTTAAAAAGGTGACTGATGCATAGATTGCTGATGGATAAATGGAAATCCAAGCCACTTTACTGAAGCTGAAATAGTTTTTGAGATGTGAAGTGCCTGTTGGTATGTGGTTCAAGCTTGAAGAGCAGTATCTGAGAAGGAATATTTGAAAAATAGTATTGTTTCTTTTTCCAAAAGAACTTGTAAAAATTTGCCTATTAATTCTAACCCTCTTATTTATTTATTCAGTTTTCCTCACTTGAACCTCAGAAATCTGAACCATGTTTCCTTAAAACAGTTTCACTACTGTTTTATGATATTTTACTACTGAGGGTAAGCAGTCAGAACTCCCTCATTATTACATCAAGTATTGAACCAATTTTCATACAATGTGGGACAGAAATCCCAACTAGGTGAAGAATTCTGGCTTTAAGACTCCTTAGATATGGTCAGTGCCCAACATATTTGCCTTTGGCCACATGACTAGGTTTTCAGTAGTTGTATTTCCGCTCTCAAATTTTCTGAAAGGCTGAGGGAAGGGAAGAAATTAAACCACAAAAAAAGAATTTTTTAATGAGTAGGCTTTTGGTCTCTAAAGCCAGGAAATTCTTCCTTAAATTTACCCTCTTGGCATTCCAGTCCAGATAGCATATAATATTTGTCTCTGTTCCACCTTTGATAGAGGTTCATATTACAAAGTGATTTTTGTTTCCTTTTTATTGAATGCTAAAGTTCCATTCATGACAGCATTTGAAACTGTCCCTTTGTGGTTTAAGAAATAATATTTTTTCCATATTGGCCTGAAATAATATTCCTCTCACCAGTTTCAGTTTTTAAAGTAGAAAAGCAGATAATTTTTGTATAAAACATTTTCTATATTTCAGATCTTAAAATTTGCTGTCCATTTCGTTCATCAGATCTCTTTTGAATTTTAACCCCTTAATGACCTATTCCTCCATTCATGCACAGCAGTTTCCAATAATCAAAAATTGTGGGATCACACATACAAGTGGTGCTTTTTATCTTCATTCAGTTTAATATTTGATAAATCTACTTTATATGTATGTACTAAATTATGGATTTAACAAGCTGATTTCAGGCAGCCAGATTTTTAAATATTGTCCTGAACTACAGTGGTTCAATCTTGAGCTTCCAGTGTTGGGTTTGTTAATCTGAAGATGTACTGGCCCCTCAACATCCCTTATTTCAGTATCAAATAATCAAAACTTGGATTCCTTTTCACTTCTATCACAGTTTTTTTTACTATTTACATCAGACTATAAGAGAACTTGTTCTTAAATAGTTTTGAGAAGGCGGTTGCTAAATATACAAACAAATTGATTTTTATTATGTAATTGTATTATTCCAAGAAAAAACTTCAAAATGAACGTAGAACTTGAGTCCAGGAAGCAATTTCCTTCTCTTGTGGGATGAAGTGGATCAGAACTGAATCACAATATAAAATAAAGCTATTTTCTTACATTTGTTTCTCAAATTTCTCATGAGAGATAATATTTAATTAATATTCAGTTCCTTGATCATTCAGACATCAGCCACATCTTTAGTCTTTTTCCAGATATCCCACCAAAGCAAATATGATAAAATTCCTTAGCTCAAACAAAACACTCTTTTCACAGTCTCTAATATCCATTCTTGATCTAAGGAGTCTGTGGATCTGTTTTTCTTTGGCTTATAAAGCCTAGTCTCATATCATATCATATAAAACTGAAGGGATTTTTCATGAATTAAAATGCCAGTATCATTGTGATAGTAAAAAAAGTACATATTTTTGTAGCGCTCTTTTTTTAAAAAAAAGGTCTAAAAGATTAATAGTACAAAACCTGAACACATTCTCTGATTTATAACAATATAAATAATGCATTAATATATGCATTGTTAATGTCAAAATTTACCATTTTTTATAAACTTCTTTATATTGAAAAAAGTGTTAGTAATGTTTTTATGTCTTTAATCACTGTCTTAATCACAAAAGTAATTGACGTTGAAGTAAATATAAGCTACAGACCAGGATCTGGAGATATAGATTTGTCAAAAACGTATGAGCGGTAGGACAATATCCACTGCACTTCTAACTACCCTCAATACAAACTGATAAAAATGCAAAAATATTACCGCTCTATTTTCCATGCTAGTCTTGGTTACTGCAGTATCTTCAATATAATGAAGCCCTCCCAAAGTAAGGATAGTTTGTCAGATAAAATGTGTGAATTGAATTTCACACTCATGATTCAATATTTTGTTTAACTTCATTTTTTTCAACAGATACAAGTACCTATAATAATTTTCTTATATGTTGTTAAAGTTGATTATATCTTGCATTTAAAGCTATGCAGCATGCTTCGAGTCTGTTATTGCAAATTTGTGGCTTGATGTGGAGTCCACAGATATGTTTTATGTATAAGCTTGGTTAAGGCTCTGCCTAAAAACTTCATATATTTATTTAATGTCAACATGTGTAGCTACTTCCTACAATAATAATATAAGATGTTAGCCAATGAAACAGTAACAGAAATATCAATCTTCATTACTTTTTGCTGACTTGGGACTTATTCCAACCTATTCCTGAAAGCAATGTTGTAAGTGTTTATTGCATCTCAGGTAATACTTAGTACCTTTGCGGGATCAAAGTGGGTATTACTCATAATTTAAAGTGTAACATGGAATGTTATCATTTTGGTAAACTAAAAAATAAATTATTTTTCCAATCAATGCTTAGCATCTTTATTCATTTACCCAGAACTGCCAATTTTTTTACATGACTCAGTAGTTTTCCTATGTTGTATGTGATTGATCTCTTTGGTTTTGTGTGAATTTATTACTTCATTGATATGACTGCTTGATATACATTTGTTGTGTCTGATTCTGTTTTTTAACTTGCCACTAAGAACTCTGATATGCCTTGATTTTTTTTTCCTTCTATTACTGGTATAAAACTTTGTTTAGAGAATAACCCATTAGTTTTTGTGTGAAATCGTCCCAGTATATTCCAGTATATACACTGTAATACTCATCTTACAGTGTTATAAAAACAGTGGGTCTTTTGGCCGTCGGCCTTGAATTACTGAGTTTTTGGAGAGGTGTTCTTGAGTAAGGGGCAAAGCTGTTGCAAACCCTTTCCCAGAGGGTGAGATTTATCTGGCAAATATGGGTTTCTACAGAATATGTGCCTTCATCTCAGCTAACCGGCCTTTATAGTATGTGGGATCTATATAGTATGATTAATTTCACCCCAAAATAAAGACCAACATTTGATCAAACTGCCATGTGTATATTGACTAGATCTTTCTGTAGTAAAAAGGGAAATCAGACTGCTGATTTAGATGGTCTTCATTTAGGCTCCTAAGTAAGGGGTGGTATGCCAGGTCCATCTCCAAGATGAGGTCCATTCATGTGTGTTTCACCAGAATTTTAGAATGAGTTCTTTATTACTTTAAATAAAACACTGCTGGAATGAAATGCATTTAAACTTGTAAAGAGTGAGCCCTCTCAGTGTTTAATAGAGCAAAAATCATTCTTGCTAAAGAATTGTAGAGCTAAATTTCTATGGAAGCATTTCACAGAAAAACAGCTTTGCATTATACATTTAAAATGTAAAGCAAAAACAAAATGAAATAATATGCACTGCATCATTGCATACAAAATGTTATTGTTCTGATTTCTCTTGTTATGATGGCAGACTTTAATTATAGGCTGAGAAATCATTCATTGAAAGTTTGTAATTATATTGCTAATTCACTTTTTGCATGGTTTTGCAGAGTTTTGTGAAATACAATTGTTTTACTGCTGATATCTTTATTTCTTCTCAGACCATCTAGGCTCTAACATCAGGATGTCAAATTCTAATTTAATCTGTAATGCTGAGATCAGTAAGGTTGAAAAAGCAACTGGTACTTGATACAGAGGTGGTGTCCTGTGGTTTTGTCAAATGAAATCAGGAACTTAAAAATTTTCATACATGTAAGCAGTAGAAGTATAGAAAAAGTGGTAAATTGGATGCACTGAAGTCACAGAAACAGCATTTATATTTATATTTTATTGCGGCAGCTAGATGCTATTTTAAAGGAATATATTTTAAACACGTTCTTGTATTAAAAATGGTAAGAAAACATTTAGTAATTTAGATTAAATAATTATAACTTTTCATTGGATATATTAAAAAAGTGATATTTGGCTCCAACCACTGCTACCTGTCAGCTAATCCTATTTTATGTTGTTATAGAGGTTGTCCTAAAATACATTGTTTGAATAGATCTCAGCTGTCATTTTTTTTTAAAAATAAATAGTCTTTTGTCCAATACTTTTCTTGATACATTTCTTAGCAGATTTCACCAGCATCCATGCTCTAATCTGAATGTTCTGGCCAAATTCCAATTTAATTTGTTGCATACACTTTGCCTATCCTCTGGCATTTCAACAAGGTATGGAATTCTTCTTGCTTCATATTGATTTAGTGTTTTTATTCTACTCTTTTCTGTGGGAGGACTTATAGATAGCCCAAAGATGGTCAGGGCAGAGAAATACAACAGAGAACCTGAGTGATATGAGCACAGAACCATTCTACGCTTTATTGTTCACACAGGTATATAATCTTCTTGTGTTTGAACTGGTTTCCAAAGTGTAGGAGCACAAATTTGGTTATAAATCTGTACTTTTCCTATATCTATAATATAATCTGTAATTACGTTTTGTCCAAATTTTGTAGTTGCATTGCTTACAGATAAATGTATATGGACTTACAGTAGCACCACAAAATTTTTTGGACAGTGTTGTACTTTAATATTACAGAGACAACCAAAGAAAGCAACACTTGATTTAAAAAAAGCAATAAGCCAAAAGGGGTAGGGAACAAAGAAAACAAAACAAACAAACAAACAAACAAACAAAAAAACAAAAAAGAGGATAACAAAAACATGTCGAGAAAGCAAGGGAAAAATAAGAAAAATGTGTTTTGAAAGCAGGGAAAGATACATTCACCTTCATATGAAAGACTGAAATTCTGGGAGAGTGTATTATTTAGTCTGAGGTCAGACTAACAACTGTATTTGCAAATTTTTGTCAAAATGAGAGGAAGTTGTTGTACAGATGTTACATATGATTAATAAGGTATGTAGAAAGCATTTGGGGTTCCAAGGTGCTTCGTGAACTTGAGCCTGGAGGATACTTTTACCAAAACAGGAGTAATTAACTGCAATCGTACAAGTTGAGCTTGTTCATGTTATTCACAAGACTGACCTGATTTTGGACCTTCTTTTTACCCGACCCACCAGAGAACAAAAATTTTAAAGATGATAAATTCCCGTAAGGGACTTGCAATATATGTGCTTTCTAAAACTGCTTTTCTTATGGTCTTTTCCAAGTGCCAAAGAGGTGGAGAAGGAGCTGCAGCTATTGCAGTTCAATTGTAAGACACGGAACAGCAGAAAATGGGGTTCCATTTATTCCAGTGCTCACAGAACTACTTGGATTTCCTAAATAATTTTCCCATATGGTTGCTAGTGCACAAGCATGAGCNTCTTATGGTTCTTTTCCAAGTGCCAGAGAGGTACTATTTTCTGTTTGGCTCCCCGGTAGCCAATGGCCAGCAGCTGGCAGCCCCCACAGCTCCCAGCTAGCCAAATCCTTGAGCTGCCTCTGCTCCAGCTGGCAGGTCAAACCAAGGTGAAAAGAGGTGGAGAAGGAGCTGCAGCTATTGCAGTTCAATTGTAAGACACGGAACAGCAGAAAATGGGGTTCCATTTATTCCAGTGCTCACAGAACTACTTGGATTTCCTAAATAATTTTCCCATATGGTTGCTAGTGCACAAGCATGAGCATGTTTTCAAGTGGTTCTAAAGCAGCGGGGGGTGCAGGGAACACTGCTCAAACAAACTATTATTTTTAAAAACTTCCCACTGGTTTTGAAGGTCAAATTTCAAGTACAAGTTCATTTTGGGTTTTGTTTGTTTGTTTTATGTAATTTATGTTGGCTGGTATTTTTACCTTACAGTGGAGCAAAGAGCACAACTCCATCTCAAAGATACTGGATTTTGGAAGATGTTTTAAAGAGGTAAAGAAATTGTAAAAATGTTGTTATATATCTCTCACATATGCATTTTAACTTCTAAAATACTTTATATTTTATTCCACTATTATCTACTTCCTAGTGAAATTAGATGTTTCAGATGTGAAATCAGCTAAAATGTTTCGTATTTCCAATAAACACATTAAAAGCAAAGCAGTTATATCACCTGTTAAAATATTTTTAAGGTCTGTGCTTAGCTAAAGTTACGGGAACTGCAGAGAGAACAGGATATAATTTTGCTAGCATTTTATAAGAAGAAATGAATACAAAAGCAGAATAAACAGTCTAAGTATCCACAACGGAAAAAAAAGAAGTCAAGAACATCCCATTGTATATGATTTGCCTTATTAAAACTCTTCGTTAGGGAGCAGGATCCCATTGTGCTAAGTGCTATACAAACAGGAGTAGGACAAACAAAACAAGGCTTACTACAGATGCTTTAAAAAAAGTCATTAAAAGTAGAAATTTGTATGCAAATTTTGTATTAATTTGTTTCAAGTTATGTTTCCTAAGGGACAGGTTAAAGAATTCTCTCAATAGGTCAACAGGTTTCAAAGGAAGGTATACCAGAACTACATGGGAATTTTGGGTGCGCATTTTGAGTGGAATTTTGGGTGAGTATCAGCATTAATGGGGACAGTCTGTTGTGGTTAGTTTGCAGCAGTGTGATGTGACCCTGTGTATGGTCACAAAGTAATGAGGCATCACTTCCTCGCCTCGAAGGGGGCACCAGTGTACAGTTGCTAAAGGAGACTTAAGCTTGAGATCCTGACAATCCAAGCCTGTGCAGCTTCACCGTTACCCACATCGTAAGATTTCAAAACTCATGGCAGATGACATGCAAATCCTCTACAGCACTCAGATGCGTTGGATTTGATACTTTCTCCTCAACCAACTTGATGTGGGTCAACTACCTGTGAAAATATAAAGTTTATCCTAGGCTACTTTTGGGTGTCTTAATAGGTCCTCTTTAGGTAGAAATTAAAAACAGGTAAGTGCTATCTATCCGGAAGTAACCACCTGAAAATCCCTCCTAGAAGTACGGATGTTCTTCCAGAAGACAGGAGGACTATGAGTAAGAACTTCTATGCACTTTGCTGTGCACCGAAAATAAGCTCACTACAGCTCAAGTAAGATTTTTCAGTGAGTCACAAAGGTGGTTTGATTAAAAGAAGTACAAATTGTTTTCCCCAGATTTGTAGTGATATGCTCGCGAAAATGCCTTTGTTAGTGTCTCATATAGACACTCCTGCAGTAGTGCAGATCTCACCTTATACTTGTGTGGGGCAGGAGCTGCTTAAACTGTAATATGGTGTTTTTTCCTGACCAGACCCCATGTACCTCCTCATGTATCAAGTTCAGATAGGAACGGAACCTAAATATGAGATTGGGTCTATTAAAAATTCCTGAGAAACATGGAAGAGGAGAGAGAAGTATGAGCAATGCGGAAAATTTAGATCTTATCTAGGGAACTAACAATTCTGAAATGGAGTCTCTGCATCAATGTGCCAGCCAGCTAAGAGTCAGTTTTGTCATGACTTCCAAAAATGCAGTGAGGTTTGTTACACTGCACCTAGCACTGTAACCAACAGCAGCAACAGAGGTGAGTCCTGGTTACCAATTTGTTACAGTCCTACTAAGTTGTGTGAAAATGGTTCCAGATTTTATGGCCAGATTTTTGGTCATCTTTTGCGAGTTCCTGGGAGTTGTTCTCTTGACAGCTCATCTCCTGCTCATCCTACTCAGGATGCTCATATATATTTGATTTCCCAGAATCTTTGGACTTGTAATCAGTACACAATAGATCGTATTTACTTTATTTGTTTTAGTTCGTGTTATGTTCCTTTAAAAAACAAAAGAGACCGATGAGATCAGCAACCTTTGGAGGAAGGCTGAAAGACTTCTCCCCAAGGAATGGCTGAACGTGCTTAGGGAGAGAAGGTTTCAGAATGTGGGGCTGGGCTGTTAGACATTGAGAGCTCATCCAGAGGCAAAACTAGGACATTGCAGAGAGAAGCAGGGAACAGACACGCAGTCAAACTCAAGGGGAGATAGAAATAAATGTCCTGGTCCCCCTTAGAGGGGACCAGGCAGAATTTGCTGCAACTCAGAAAATCACCATGTTGCTGGTCTGAAAGAAAGGATTGATTTGTGGGCAGGAGAAAACTTGTTTATAGCTTCTTTTAATCTTACTCAGCTCTACTTAATCACTTCAACTTTTCTTTTTTTTAGGAAAGATATTTTTTCTATCTTTTGTTCTGATAAAGTCTGGCTTTTCCAGTTTAAATACCTATGTNAGAAATAAACATCCTGGGAGACTTAGAGGGGACCAGGCAGAATTTGCTGCAACTCAGAAAATCACCATGTTGCTGGTCTGAAACGAAGCCTGGAAGAAAGGATTGATTTGTGGGCAGGAGAAAACTTGTTTATAGCTTCTTTTAATCTTACTCAGCTCTACTTAATCACTTCAACTTTTCTTTTTTTTAGGAAAGATATTTTTTCTATCTTTTGTTCTGATAAAGTCTGGCTTTTCCAGTTTAAATACCTATGTGGTCTTCTTTGGAGAGAGTTTGCTGTCAGTAGAGTTTAGCTTAATCTACTTGCAGCTCTTGTTACAGAATCACAGAATGGTTGAGGTTTGAAAGGACTTCTAGAGATCATCCAGTCCAATCCCCTGCTCCAGCAGGGTCACCTAGAGCACGTGGCACAGGGTGGCATCCAGGCAGATTTTGAAGATCTCCAGAGAAGGAGACTCCACAACCTCTCTGGGCAACCTGTTCCAGGGCTCTGTCACCCTCACAGGAAAGAAGTTTTACCTCACAGAGATGGAACTTCCTGTGTTTCAATTTCTACCCATTATTCCTTGTCCTGTCACTGGCCACCACTGAGAAGAATTTGGTCCCATCTTCTTTATATTCTTCCCTCAGGTACTTATACATATTTTCTCCTCTCCTCCCATACATGATCTCTTCTCAATCTTCTCCAGGCTAAACAAGCCCAGCTCGCTTAGTCTTTCCTCATAGGGTAGATGTTCCCATCCCTTAATTATCTTCGTCACTCTACGTCTTGTTGACTCAAGGCCCCATCGCATACTCCCTCTCTGAGCTCAGTCTTATTCAGAATTGTCTCTTCTTGGAGCAGGTCAAATCTCGGAGCTGTATTGCTACAGTCAGTACAAGTCTTCTGCAGGATTATCTACGTGTGCTAATTCATGTTCATTCATTTGTCCCCATTGATTCTCTGTCAGTCATTCTAATCTGTCCCCTAATTCTTCCTGCTGCCTGTGCTCAGCTCCAGCCTCTGCCCTTGGAGGAGCCAGATACTGCCTTCTGCCAGAGGGCAATTAACTTGTCACAGGTTAATTAGAGATTTTTTTTTTCCTGATAACACATCATGACTTAACATGTACATACACCCTCTAGTAAGGAAACTTTTTGACAATCCAAATGAAGTTATATAATCCAGCTCCTTTGGGATACTTTATGGTCAGATTCATGAAGGAAACTAACTATTCCACATGTTCCATCACTGCCATTTTGTAGGGAAGCATCTTGATGTACAAACCTGCAATATATCCACAGTTTTGTTCAAAAATTTCAACCACTGCTTAAATCAGTTTTGATCTCTGCCTACTCTGGAGGTATTTCCTTCTTGCCTGACACTGAAAAGTCACAAGTTTTTTTTTTTTTTTTATTTAGTATTTCTGGTGGAAGTTCATTGTCTTGTGCAACAGAGGAGTGTTCTTCCCTGACAATTGCTATGACCACCAGGGTTTTGGCTGACTGCTGGCGGTATCTGTGCTACAGGCAGTGGAGAGGGAGAGGCTGTTCTTCCCTAAAGTCGGTGCTGACAGCAGTGTTCTCCGTGGTGCCAGGAGGACTGATGTGGGTGACGCAACAGGGGTTATTCTTCCATCTGAGTCAGTACCGAAACAATGTCCCAGCATGATGCTGGAGGCTATGCTGGGGATGAGATATAAAAGCTTACTTTTCAGTGCTCCATTACTCTGTTTTGTAGTTGCTTGTGTTCTCTATTGTACATGGGATGAAGTTTTAATGATTATTTATTGTGCTGGCTACATGCCACATGCTGTGGATGCAATAAAAATGGTTGATAAATAAAATAACTAGTATTATGTTCAAGAAAAAGATTGTAAAAATTAGCCTCTTGTATAGTGACTCACCTCAGCAAGTTAGTGCTTCTGCAAAATCTTTTACTGTTGGCATTCTCTCTTTCTGTAGTTTTTCTTCCTATATGCCAAAGCTGTAATTAAATTTGCCCTCCTGCTTCTCATGTGGTAGGTAAGGAGTGATATCCACTTTTAACTTTTGGCTTCATTTCCAGGCATGTAAAGTTCCTTGGCCAAAGCAAAGCTTCAAGCTTGTGGCTAAACCAGGAACAGTGCTGATCTCGTCTGCTTTCTCTAACTGTAAGACTCTGCAATAATCTGCTTAAGGTATTTATGGATCAAGTTCTTTATCTGCACTAAAAGTGACATTAAACAATATAACAAGTTGCTTTTGTTAGTGGGCTAAGCAGAAAAAAAAATTTCAGTGGCGCTTTTTTTCCACCATAAAATGTAGGGTATCATTCTGCTGCTCTGTTTTGATTTTTTTTTTTTTTTTTTTAAGAGAAATAGTAGAAAGCTTGCATTATGTCTGTACATTTTGCATTGCTAATTTTTGACTCTGTGTGGGGGCGGTATACAGCCATACCAAGCAGAGAGGAGAATTAGATATCAGTCAGGAGAACAGGGAGTAAATCAACACAGGAAAACCTTGAAAGAAAATGCACGTGTCAGGGCAGGAAAAAATACTTCAAAAGCCAGGAATCCGTGATTGGTCACAGCTGTCAGGAAGTATCAGTCCTGCTTCCAATCTTCTTTGCTATTTAAGGAAAGAAAAGAAATTCAAAGAATTTAATTTTAATTATATAAAATAACACGCTGGGGAAGTTGAGCATGCCAGGTCCTACCCTGTATCTAATGTTTCACATAATTTGCCTGCTACCCTGCCTGGGAGCTCATACATGCCTGTCATGTGAGCTGCAGTTCCTCAAGGCTTTGGGATTATTCTGTTTTTGTGCCATAACACTCTGTTTTTTAAACCAGATTAATGAATTGGAAGTTGGATTGATTTAGTACTTCAAGTACCAGCACAGAATTAATGATCACAATAGCTTTCCTAAATCCTATTGCCTTAGTCTTCCTTTTATCTTTTGAAGAAGAGAGTAGAACAGTAAGTTAAATTTCTATATCGTTTTGTTTCATTGAGTAAATGCAAATAAGGGGAAGTGAAACTGGGTATAAATTATCCACCCCAATAAAGCCTCCAGGCAGTGCTAGACCATGTACATTAGCTGCAAAGACGTGCAAAATTGTCTCTGTGCTTTGCGTGCTTTCCGGCTAGGAAAGTCTTTTCTCCCGCTTTAACAAGAAAAAAATGAAGGGAACAACCACGGTCTGCCCAAGTAAAGAGCAAATACCTTTCTTATCCTCGTTGGTGCTGCCTGGCAAGAATGTAGTCGGGTGTCCCGCTACTCTGGAGGGAGTTCAGAGCATAATCCAAAGTACAGCCTGGGAACAGGAAGCGGACCTGGGGACACAGAATGCTCCTACCGCGATGCCAAAGTGCCACAGAGCACTACTGTGTTTTCCATGCCTCCAGCTCACAAAGTTTTGTTTCATCTATTCTGGCAACCTCACAATTCCTCTTCTAAACCACTGGAAGTGCACGGTAGTTCTGTCACGCAAGATACAAAGTACAAGAAAAGCAGGTTGGAGTCAACTGTGCAACCCTCCTCCAAAATGCAAGTAAAGCTAAAGTACAACCAAATGGTTAAATGTGGTCCATTGCATAGGAGCAGTGGATGAAATCAGTGACCAAGGAAAGAAAGCTGCTTGGAGAGTCAGAAGTTTGCCATTAGGGGAGATTATAAAAAAGCTTATCTGTCTCTCATGGGAGAGCTGTCTGTGCCTAAATTTACCTGTGGTGGATGCAGCAGCAAGAAGTTAATTCCTCTGCAAATTAAACATGCTTTTCAAACCCTTTCCTCTCTTGACGTTCACCATTGGTAAGATGAAAAGGTGATATAGCGTTTAAAGTTCATTGTGGTACAGACTGATAAATTGGCTATGCCTACTAATTCACTCAGTATTGTGAATTTTCAAGAATAGAACTATGGATTTTAGAGTATCTCAGGTTACTGAGCCCAATCACAATATATTCTGAATCCTGGGTTAGGCATACAGATTTAGTACCTTTACTGAGCGGAAATCACACTGACTAAACAAACCCAAATAATCCCATGGGTTTATGCAGAGCAGTGACTCAACTTCAGATGTTTCAAACATCGGGTGTTCCTTTCCTTTAATACTTGTCTCTAGAGGTCTGTAGTTCAAAGGAGGAAAAAAGCTGCACATTTTGTGCTTAAATAACACTGTGTACTGTTTATTCTATTAATGACGGTGATCCAGGCACTTGTATCATTCTTTGTATCAGACGTTGACACTTGGATGTGTATTGTTGGATTGGCTGCTAGTTACAAAAGGCTGTTGCCTCAGTCATTGCTTGAGATCCTGGAACTCAGCCTGGACCACTTGGACATTTTAAGTAGCTGGTTTATTGGTCTTTCCAAAGCAATTTATCTAAATAGGCCAACACAATCAAATTACATGGGATTCTAAATACATTTCCCTGCCTAGTCTGACATCTTAATTAGAACTTTTGAAACATAATGATCACCTTTCTGCTCCTAAAATTTCACAAACTTTCCTTAAAAACCAACCAGTGAATATCACTAACAGTCACCCAAAGCTGTTTGTTTTTTAAAGTTGATCAGACTTTCCATTGGCACATATTCTGGCAAAAAAAAAGAAAAAAAAATCTTCAAGGAAGGATACAATTTATGCTGGTTCAAAAACAAAAAATCAAACAATCACCAGTAGTTGTAAATATGATATTTATCTTGCAAAGATCTCTTATCCACCTTTGTATTTTAAAAAATGCCTTAAAATACTTTGAAAAGAAATATTTTTAACCTGATTGGGTTGCACAATGTTTTGAGTGATTGAAAATGTTTTGATGATTGCAATTATTAATATATAGATTGCCTCATCCCCCTCAAAGTGGGCTATCATCTGTGAATGAATGAGAAATATTCCATATAATTGAAAACAGAAGAGTTTGAAGAGTGAGAAAAGCAAAGGGAAGGATTTAACAAGATGCTGCCTAGCATTGCTACCTTCCTTGTTTTACTGTGCATCATGGAAGTGAAAAAAACCAATATCCTTTAGACACTTTGAAAATCTCTTGGATGTACAACCAACACTATTTCACCTTTTTTTTTTTTTTGAAATATAAATCTCAGAATTTCAGTATAGTTGTCACAGTTCTGAATGGTTGTTTTAATCTCTTGTTCCAGCTGATATGTTTGAGGAACTAGCTATGGAATTTGAAACAATGATGCTGTCTTCTAAAAGAGTCATATCTGATCACAAGCTTATATCAAAACTCAGTTGTGTGAGGTGAGGTCAGTACAATTTGCTAGAGATAAAAATTTATTTAACGTTAGTTCAGTTAGTAGAGCAGTTTTGGTGTGTTGCAAGGCTTCTTTCAGAGGAAACTGAACTCTGGAAGTTCCATGTCAGCTGCATACCAAAAGCAGAGCAGCCCCGCAACAGAGACATCATAACTTGACACCTCTCTTTCAGATAATTTCAAACCACATTTATGACCACTGTCATTCTAAGTGACCAAAATAAATCTAGTTTGCCCTGAAAAACATGCAGCTGAAACATAGGAAGACCAGAAACAACTAGTTTGATCTATAGATCCTCTTATATTGTGTCAAACTCCTCCTTAATATCGACCTTAAAGTTTCAAGAGGTCTGTGAGTAATTCTTCATTTAAACTAGCAGATAATATTTTTTCTTGAAAACCACATCCTCACAGTTGTTAGGTATCATTGATTGCAAACTCTCTGAATGAGAATAATGAGCATCAAAGCTTTGATACTATATATGTAAAGAACACTGTCAGGTACTATAGTCTTTACCTGATTATTGCAATTCTATGGTAATACACTTACTGCACTGAAGATTAATACTCAATTTCTAACACAACAATGTACTTGTTGAAGAAAAAGCATCAGTGCCATATATTTCTAGGGTTTCTGCTTTGTAGTTTAGTGATCTGCTTTAGTGAGAACTCCTTAAGGATAGCTGTCACTGATTTGACTGGATTATTTTCCCCTCCTGCCTTTCCCATAACTTATGTAGTACAGTTGTGCTCATCTGCCTTCCTATCTCTCTATGGAGAAGGTTGAGTGCTGCTGCCAAAACCAAGGGAATCTTCCATCCACCATCCTGTGCTGGTGAAGCCTAAGTCAAAGACAGCAATGGGACATATGGATGGGTGCAAGACCAGCAAACAGAATAAAGCTATCAAGCACTGACAAGCCCATATTGGAACATTTATAAAAGAGAACTGTAAGAACAGAGCAAATCAGAACCCTGGGAGTAGCAGAAGAGCAGGAGAGACATGACAACAAAAAAATGGTGCACGAGATAAATCAAGTAGAATTCATAAAATATACATAGAGAAAATTATGCTACATAAGAAAAGATGTAGAATGTGGGATTAAGGTTACTGCAGTTTGGTCACAGAAGAACAATGGCAGCTCTGCATGCATATGTCATCCTGAGCAGTATCCAACAGCTCTGCTATTTGCTGAAGCATAACAGCCAGTTGGCAATTCTACGAGAGAAATTGAGAGATGGAAAAGATGGTATCAGAATGAGAAATCTTTGCTAATAACAGGAATGAATGTGTGAGCGGATAGGAAAAAAATATCACATTGTCGACGATGGAGGAAGGCAGCAATGTCGAAGCAGTGTCAAAGCAAAGGAAGAAGTGTCAAAGCTAAGAAAAATGTTCACTATCTTAACTACATCTTATTTTGTATCTGGTCTTAGATCTCTTCTCTTTCCTCTACACCTTTACACCTTTGATTTGATTCAACCTCAGTTTACACTAAGATAGTGTTATCACAAGCAAAGGCCCAACAGAGCATACTAAAGGGAATGAGATGCCCTAAAAGAGGAAGAAATACTGATTTGAATGGGAAGAATAAAAGAAATTAGATGTTTATTTGCCTTTTTCAAGAGGATGAAAGAGTAAATAGGCTGAGGCATGCAAACACTGTGAACAGAATTTTGTTTACAGGAGAGCAGTTAATATGACTGAAGGGCTGAAAATTGTTTGCAGCCCGTGCATGGACGGGCTGTATCTTGTAGGATACAACCAAAGTTGTCCTTGGAAATTAAAACTACACTGTTGTATGTGTTGAAATCCTTTTTGTCATGCTTCTATAACAAGCCAGCCTACACCAGGTTTACTCTAAGCAAAAGCAAAAGACAACGCTTTCATAGCCTGAAGGACACGACTTTCGATTTATCAGGAATACATGTAGCCTGTTTCGAGATCTGTACTTTCAGATAGGACTGGCCTCCCTGGAGGGAGTTCATCTGTGATCCCTTTGTGACTGGCCCACAGCTAAAATGAATGAATGAATAAATAAATAAAGTACAACTTCTATTAATTGATTTGTTCATCTTAAATGGCACACATTAAAAGAAAAATTAGAGACTTACAATAGAAACATACTAATGTGCACAGCTGAAAATCTGGAATAGAGGAAAGCAGAGTTCTTACAAGCATTAAGGATTTTTTAAAAACATTTTCTTTGGGAATGTCAAATACACTTGGAAGTTTGTCAGCTTAATCTAACCAAGCAGTGGATGCTTGCACACGTACTGAATAAATACCATTCTGGAGAGATCTGTATGTTACGTTCAGACACCGGTAAACAAAGAGTTGCCAAGCTCAGTAAATGTTAGTTTTCCAGCTGAGTGGACAAAACCTGATGTGCTTAACTCCAACTGATCAGGTGCTTGAGCTTGTACCTTTACATAACATCTTTATTGAGGTAGTTCTGTTAGACTATATTGTGAATACTCCCTACTTTGTAACCAAGATGCAGGAATGTAGTTGAGATTTGAAAAGAAGAAAGACAAGTCTAGTCTGGGTAAGAATCAGAATTTCCATTTTTCAGTAAAGCTAGTTAGAAATGAAGCATCACCTAACTAAACCCCCTGTCAAAAGTTAAGAC
Organism: Crypturellus undulatus; assembly: GCA_013389825.1. Taxonomy (NCBI): domain Eukaryota; kingdom Metazoa; phylum Chordata; class Aves; order Tinamiformes; family Tinamidae; genus Crypturellus; species Crypturellus undulatus. Next base: position 163,738 of record VWPW01023369.1, read on the forward strand.
ATCAGGGAATTAAAGTTCAGTTTTTGACTGCCATATATACAGTTGGTGGATAAAATCTTGACTCAGTGCATTACAAAATTTCCACTGATTTCAGGAAAGAAAAGCAACAGTAACATGAATTTAAGTAATCCATTAAGTACCATCCTGCAGGCTAGCAGGTGTATCAAAATTACTATAATTTAGGCTCTTTTTGGCCATCTTAAAACTTTACAATTGTTGAACTTGAAACCTTCTTCAATTCAGACACATAAGAGTTAAAATTCTTGCAAGTTGCTCAGGAATGTTTATACTTAATATTTTTAGTTTTTATGAAAATAAAGGCAGGTGAAAAACATATTCCAACTCTAAGGAGCTCATATCTGCTGTGGAGTGGATATTCATTAAGATAAGTTACTCAGTTTGAAGAATTGGTTATAATTGTCTTTAGATGGCTTCATATTACAGTAGCAATACTTTAACTTTTCATTTACACCCTGAATTATTCTGGGTATAATTATCAATTCTCTTTTATGTTTGTACTACACTACCAGTGGTAGGTTTTGTCTGTATTATGAAATGGTGTATTCTGAGGAGAAACCTGAAGGTAAGAAATAGCTGCATATGGTATAAATCAGAAATGGACATCTGAAAGTAGAAGTAATAAGCAAATGAGCCAGCCAGCTGAACAATAGAACATGATTTCAGCCAAGTCTTTGGCACAGAAGTGCCATCACAGACCCTCAGAGTTCTGGGAAATTGGTATGACATTCAGAGTTTGACAGATGGTCAGGCAGAGCACCCTGCTCTGTTATATGCTGTTATATGGATAACATTTCCATATGTTATCTGAGAGGGAAGGACCCTGGAAGGACTCTTGAATTTATCTGCCCCTGAATGTGTGACACAGGACTAGGATCTTTTCATTTATTGTCTTGCAATTATCTGAGATATTCTGTTTGATTGCCTCAAAAGCAATGATAGAGGAAATGGACGATAACTCCAAATGTAACCCCTATCAGGGGCAAAATAACAGAGTTAAGGCTTGCAAATGGGAAACTGCCTCAAAGGAGTTCTAGTGATAGAGACTGGGGACCTGTCCCGAAGGCTGAAGGAAAGCAACTGCACCTGTAGGGCAGGGTAAAACTGTGAAGCATCTACTCCCTACTGAGGATTCAGAGTCTGGCCCTATATAGAGCCTAGATGGAGCCATCATGCATATATACTACTCACTGTCTGTACATACGTGCACTAGAATTTCAGTAAATTATCAGTTTCTTTCCAGCCTTTCTTTAATACCAGTGATTTAACAACTCTTTCATATCTTCCCTACTTCCCCATTCCAGTCATCATTTTCCAAACCGAAGAGTCAAAAGATCTTGCTTGTGTGGTTGCTATACAGATTAGAACTGTAGCCCTCCTCTGAAGTCATTCCTAATATGTCCTTTTTGAGACAGAGAGGGCAATATGGCATCATGAGTTTGTAAAGTAGCACAAAGACATTTTCTGTTTTGTTCTTTATTTCTTTGCTAATAGTTCTTAATATTCTGTTTTTGTTTTTCACTATTGCTGAGTTTTAAGAAGTTATTATTTCAGAACCATAGTAATGTCAAAATCTGTCCTGAATGGTAATTGCCAGTTCAGGCTACATCATTTTATATATGATATTGGAATTGATCTTTTTTCCACTCCTGTCACCTGCACTGAATATCATCTTCCATTCCTTTTATAAATCCATAAAATTTTTGAAGTCCTTCTGAAAATTCTCTATGGTACTTGAGTTTTTCAATTAACAGGTGTTGTAAAGTAATTATTTGACTTTTCCAGGAAATCTATGGATATATTGATAAGCATAGATCTCTGTGTAGCCTGGCAGTTGATCTCCATTCACAGTGAAAACTTATTTACTCTGCTTCCTGCCTTCCAACCTTCTTCTTATAACCATCTTATGTGATGATTACTCAATATCCTTAGGAGCATTTCATGCAAGACATTTCTGAAAGACTTTAGGAAATCCAAATAAACTCCAGTCAGATCTCCTTTCACTACATGCTCCTTTTCTTCAAAGTGCTCCAGAAAATTTGAGAAGGTTGACTTGTTTAGCAAAGCTGTGCTAATGCTTTCCTCAATATATCAGACTTTTTTGCATTCACCAATTAAATTCTCTCTTACAGATTCTATCAACTTGTCCTTTACTGCTCCCAGGTTCTCCAGATTTTCATTGGAAAGCATGGCATCAAATTTGTCACCTTTCAGTCTTTAGATACCAAGATAATATTAAGAGAGATGTTCCACAACAGCATAACACTATTTTAGCCTGGGATTTTTTAGAACACTGTTGGCCCTGGTGGTTTGTAGTTCATTTTGTTTATTTGTTCCATAATATTTTCTATAGTCATTTAAGTTTGAAACAGACAACTGAATTCACTGCAAAGATGGATTCCATCATGAGACCCCAAAGGTCTTCCACAGTAAACACATTGGCAAAATATTCACTTAACATCTTTGTTATGGTGTGATCTTTTTGGAGTGATTTTTTTTTTAGTATAGAAATTATCTATTGTCTCTACATATTCTGACAGGCTTCCTGATTCTGATCTATTTCAAGAAAAAAATATTATTTCTTCAGGTTTTTGAAAGTAGTTTGCAAAATTCAATTCTGAAGCATGGTATTTTTAAAATCAACCCATAAGAATTAATTATTCTTTTTGTTTTCTACAGTTGGAAACCACTTCAGTTTTGGATGTCTATTCTCTCACCCACCTGCTTCGCCACACTGTTACCATTGCTTTTTTGTAAGTCTTCCTAAATACTGGAACGTGGCCATGGATGGCTTTAGGCTTTTCAGGGAGGACAGGCCAGGAAGGCGAGGTGGAGGAGTTGCTCTTTATGTGAGAGAGCAACCGGAATGTGTGGAGCTCAGCACAGGGGAGGACGAAGTGCAGGTTGGGAACCTGTGGGTGAGGATTAAAGGACAGACCAACAGAGGAGACACAGTTGTGGGAGTTTACCACAGGCCACCTGATCAGGAAGAGAAAGTGGAAAGTTGCCACAAGGAGAAAGGCTCCTTGTGGCAACTACAAGGAGCCTTGTGACCCCAGGCCGTGGTCCTTATGGGGAACTTCAACCACCCTGATGTGTGCTGGGATAATCACACAGCTAGGAGCAGACAGTCCAGGGGGTTCCTGCGGAACTTCTTGATGCATGTGGTTGATGAACCAACAAGGTGAGGGGCACTGCTAGACTTGATACTAACAGAGATGTGAAGGTTGGGGGAAGTCTTGTCTGCAGTGACCGTGAGATGATGGAATTCACACTCCTGCAAGGAGGAAGGTGGACAAGAAGTAGGATGAAGAAGTAGGGCCCGGATGGGATGCACCAGAGAGTGCTGAGGGAACTGGCAGGGGTCATTGCTCAGCCGCTCCTCATCATTTTCAAGAAGTCATGGAAAGCGAGGAGGTGCTGGAGTGCACAGAGTGCACCCTGGAGGTGCTGGAGGACTGGGAGAAACCAGCGTCACTCCAGTCTTCAAAAAAGGTAAGAGAGAGGAGCCAGGAAACTACAGGCCAGTCAGCCTCACGTCCGTCCCTGGAAAGGCAATGGAGCAGCTCATCCTAGGTATGTCAAGGAAAAGAAGTGATCAGGAGGAGTCAGCATGGATTCATCAAGAGNGATGGATTCATCGAGAGGAAGTCATGTTCGATGAACCTGATAGCCTTCTGTAATGAGGTGACCACCTGGATGGTCAATGGGAGAGCTGTGGATGTTGTCTACCTTGATTTCAGCAAGGTTTTCAACACTATCTGCCTTAATATCCTCATAGGGAAGCTCAGGCAGTGTGGACTGGATGAGTGGACAGTGAAGTGGATTGAGGACTGGCTGGATGGCAGAGCCCAGAGGGTGGTTATAAATGGGGTTGAGTCCAGTTGGAGACCTGTGGCCAGTGGTGTCCCTCAAGGGTCAGTACTGGGCCTGGTGCTGTTCAACTTGTTCATCAATGACTTGGACAAGGGCACAGAGTGCACCTGCAGTAAGTTTGCAGGTGACACCAAACTGGGAGGAGTGGCTGACACTCCCGAGGGCTGTGCTGCCATTCAGAGGGACCTAGACAGGTTGGAGAGCTGTGCAGAGAGGAACCTCATGAGGTTCAACAAGGACAAGTGCAGGGCCCTGCACCTGGGGAGGAATAACCCCAGGCACCAGTACAGACTAGGGGTTGACCTGCTGGAAAGCAGCTCTGTCGAGAGGGATTTGTGAGTCCTGGTTGACAACAGGTTAACCATGAATCGGCTGTATGCCCTTGTGGCCAAGAAGGCCAATGGGATCCTGGCTGTATCAGGAGCAGCGTTGCCAGCAGCCCCTCTGCTCAGCTCTGGTGCGGCTGCACCTGGAGTTTTGTGTGCAGTTCTGGGCTGCCCAGTAGCAGAGGGACATTGAGCTTCTAGAGAGGGTGCAGCAGAGAGCACCAAGGTGATTAAGGGACTGGAGCATATATGTTATGAGGAAAGACTAAGTGAGCTGGGCCTGTTCAGTCTGGAGAAGAAAAGACTGAGAGGAGATTTAATCAACATGTTCAAGTACTTGAGGGGTGATTGCAGGGAGGATGGGGCCAGGCTCTTCTCCGTGGTGGCCAGTGACAGGACAAGGGTTAATGGGTGTAAGTTGAAACATAGGAAGTTTAATCTCCATATGAGAAGGAATTTCTCTCCTGTGAGGGTGACAGAGCCCTGGAACAGGCTGCCCAGAGAGGCTGTGGAGTCTCCTTCTCTGGAGATCTTCCAAACCCGCCTGGATGCCACTCTGTGCCACATGCTCTAGGTGTCCCTGCTGGAGCAGGGGGGTTGGACGAGATGATCTCTAGAGGTCCCTTCCAACTTTAACCATTCTGTGGTTCTGTGATTCTGTGAAATAGGTGCTATGCATTCACCATGTGCCTCCTGTGGGACATCTTTAAATAGACTCCATGCTATTTTTTTATTTTTGAAGAAAACTTCTCATTTTTATTTATTTCTCATTTTTGAAAATGAGTACCTGAGTACTTGTGGTTTCTTTTGTTTGTTTGTTTGTTTGTTTCATGGGTATTGTATCTAAGAGTATTAACGTCAATGCTGCAATTCTTGAATTGTAAGATTTCAAACCTGGTCCTGAGCATTACTGTAAGGGCTGCTTCTCTCATGGGATCCTTAACTTTTTGCCCCATTATCATTTGCTGATTGTATGTCACAATGTAGGACCAATGTGATATCTATTCTGTATATGTGAAGAGTGTTTAAGTCTCCATTGAGCCTTTGCAAGCACTCTCAATAAGCATGACTGTCTGAATCAGATGATTGGTAATACAGATTTAATACTACATTTTCATACTTTCTCAAACCTGAAATGGTAGGAAATTGGTATTATTTCTTGATTAGCTCTTCAATCTTATTCAACTTTAAGCTTTCTTTGACATATACTATTATTCTATTACAAATAGAATAGCAGAGCCTACTGCTTTTTATTTAGATATTTTGTTTCTTGGTATTGCAATGATCCAGTGATTATCTCCCTTTAACTTAGATTCTGATATACCTGTTTTCTAAGACCTTGTTCTAAGACCTGAAGCACGCCTGTTATTCTATTTAGTTTTTCAGATTTCTAGAATTCGTGTAGTTTACCACTGCTCTCAGTCTTTTTTTGCTCACTACTGAAATGGCAGTCTTTTTCAATTGTTCTCTATGTCCTATTTGTGTTACTCTATCTACTTAAGAATGGAGAATTTCCTTGACTTTTCCCATAGTAGGATGTGGGATGTATCCCCTCAAGACTGTATTCTGCACTTGTAACTGTAAATAATGCAGAATGTGTTTGCACTGTGCTGTGCTGTATTTGTACCGTGGAAAAATGTATCCAACGGGTGGACTTCAATGGCAATTGCAATGGTTGTTGTATCTGTCATGAGACGTGAGTTTGCAGATTTTCTCATTCTGAATGCTCATCAATCAAAATATTTTTGTCAATGTTATTGTGTTTCACAGTTGTTTGTTTTTATTTTTGTGCCATGAAAATAGATAAAGGTAACAAAAAGTTTTCTGTACATTAAATCGAGATGGGCTGCAAGGAAAGGGACCAGCTTGTCCTTTGTCACCTTTTGAGGTGATTGTTGGGATCAATTCTTATTGTTGAGGCACTGGCTGACATTTTTGCATCTTTCAAAGAGCTGAACTGACTTTTAACAGTTCTTAAGAAAGATGCCATTTTATGTTTATAGCAAGCATGAAATCATTGCTTCATAACTGCAAATACAGAAAAGGGAAACTTCCAATATTTCTTAAACCTCAAACAATTTCTTCACTGAACATGAATTGAAAATCCATTCTAACCTAATTGCTGATATCTAACATAAAACATGATTTATTTTTTAATGTTTGTGAGTTCTTTCCTGAGTATGCAGTTAATGAAAACTGGACCAAGGATGCATTTTCTTTTTTTAGCAGATCATCAGCCAAGAAGCCTTTTGGCCAGGAAAAGAGAGAATTTGTCAGATGTCAGAGTTGGAGTTTTTTTAACTGGAATTCGAGAGAGCTGCTCAACAATTTGTGGGATGAAAAATAAATACCATAATTTTGGGTAAACACTCAAATTGTCTGTTACCAGCATACCTTTGGAAGCTTGAGCACTGCTAGCTTTGCTATTAAAATCATTACTATGAATTGCTATTGAAATCAGGCCTCCTTCTGAAGTGTACCAAGGCAATACTGAACAGAGGAAGAGGTTATATCTTAATGAACAAACATATCTGTCCTATTACCAACAACTTTCATTCATTAACTATGCAAATAAATAAGATTTCATTTCTTGTACTTTTACAATTTTAATTGTACTTTATTTTGTCATGAAAATCCAACTAAAAGTTCAAGGCAACTGCTGCAATTAGTTCATTGTAGTTAAAGACACATTTCCTCTGCTTATATGCATTTTTCAACACAAAACTGGGAACTACAGCTGTTGTTGTAGCCAATGGCCATGCTTAAGCAAATTATAGCTATAACCAAAGACCCTAGGTCTTTGTCAGTAGAACTACTGGAATATTTGAGAACGATTATTGATTTTGCTTGCTCTTCTACAATGAAGAAGGTAGGCTGAAGGGGACAATAAACTAAAACTTTTCTTTCATAAAGGTGATAACTCTTAATCAAGATGGAGAATTATTGGCAGGGTGCAAAGGCATTGTGGTTTTATATCTTTTGCAGGACTAGCCTTGAAGCACCTCAAATGGTTTTGTAACAGAACGTTCTATCTTAAGTTAGAAGAAAATCAGTTTGGTAACTGTAAAACAGGAAAACTGAAAAATCAGGTATTTCAGGAGACTAACATCGGTGTGGGAGTAGTTGGATGCATTTGTTTGTACTCCACAGAAGAAACTGGTGTCACAGGGTTTGATCACGAGTCATAATATTTCTTAAGAAGCAAGAATTTGGAGATTAATCTCTGTGCTTTTAATTTTTTTTTTTTATATAGAATCTTTAAAGAAATTACAGTATGGTTTGGTAACTTGTAGGACACTCTCTATTACTTTGTGTACTACCTAAGCACATAACTGAAACAATAGTTGAAATAATTAAATTTGTAGCTGAAAATAACTTTTACTATGTAGCTGGTAGAACGAATCCTGTTTAAGAGTGTTGTTTGCATTGTTTTATACCCTGTAATGGAAAGGAATCCATAAGATCATGGAATTGGAACCACACTGTTTGTTTCATTGTTGCAGAACTCAGTCCTGGGGAGGCAAATGCAGTTGTCATCTTTGCTTTAGTCTAAGCCAGTGCTCCATCCTGATATTTTAGAGCTGCAGGCACAGTTTTGAGCTGTGACTGCAATTTTTTTCTTGGCTGGTGATATAGGCATTGTTTGAAGTTTATTTTTGAATGCCTTTTATCTAAAAGGTAAGGTACCAGTTTCCATAGAATTTTTTTCCTGGATTTCCTTTAGGTTTCATGATGGTGAAACACCTTCTTACAGTGGCAAAATTCCTCAGCATTCCACTGCATTAAAATTCTCCTTTTTGAAATTTTCGTTCTCCTGTAAGTGTCATGATAATGGCGTGATGTAGGGTTTCCAGTAACATGAAGGTTTAATCTCATCTATCGTGTATTCTGCAGGGAGTGTTCTTTTTTTGGTCACTCATGATCTCCTTCTGCTGAAGGACAAAGAACCTATCTCTCATATAGATTGTGAAATTCAGCATATGCCTTTAATATCACTTACTGGAGGTGCTGTTCATGTTTACACAGACTTTGATGGGAATGATTAGAGTCTGTTCTTGAATATCATTCTTCATTTCTTTCTTTCTAAAGGGAGCAGTGCTGCACAGCTACCCTAGTCGGAATAATTGACTGTTTAAATAGGAAGTTCACAAAAATATTTTATCTGGCTGTTTCTCTGTATCTCATGTCCTGTATCCTAAATACCTTCTGAGGCTGTAACCCCTGTAGCACAGTACTATCCCTGCAGAAGTCTATATGACAGTGTGAATGCAGTGAATATTGGGGCCTCTAGAAGATATTGCAGTTTACATGCTAAATACCAATATGCTAATATATTGATAGCTATTAATTAGATATTAATTGTTTTTCCTAAAATGTCATCAGAGAAAATAAATCCTACTTACAGTATTACTTGTTGCCATTTTTGGTATCTTTTTCAATTTTACTTTATTTCTCTTAGGAAAGAGGAATCAAACACAGTTTTCAGGACACAGCTGCACGATGGATACAGTGGAATAATCCTGTGCCTGGAATTCCTACTATTCTACATGCTTTTTGACTGTTTCAAAATATTGAGATTATATTTTCATTGAACTATTTACTAAGTCCTCAAGATTTACATCCCCCTTTGTACTGGTAAGCCCAGAGCAACAGTTCATATATAAAGTTCTGGTTGCTTTTCCCCATGTACATTTATCTAAGCTAGTTGCATCTACAGCATCTTTATCAACTCATTCATTATAACGAAGCTATTCTGAAACTCCCTTCTCTACTGCCTTCACTAACTTATTGTCATCAACATGTTACCTCACTATTCTCTCCCTTTTAATTCATTTATGAACATGTTGAAGACCTCAGGTTTCAGCGCAGAACCCAATGGGGCTCTCCCAGCTTTTTATTCCTAAACTCTGTTTCTGATTTTCTAAGCAATTCTTCATCCATGGAAGGATCCTTCCTCTTACGCCAGGTTGCTTAGTTTATTTAAGAGCAAAGAACTCTACTGAAAGCCTTTTGGAAATGCAACTACATCATATCAAAGGGATATTCTCTGTCTATGTTCTTAATTGCTCATTCAGAAAAAATCAATACATTTGTGAGGCATAACTGTTCATCAACATAAACCAAAATAATACAAATTTTATTGTCTCTTTCCCTATTCATATTCATCCATATGTGCTGTAATTTTATTGTTTAAATAAACTTCCACTAACATACCCAGAGTATTGTGCAGCTCATTGGTTATGACTTGCATTGCCTCTCTGGAACTTCTGAAGAAAATTTGACATTGTGTTGGCCATCTTCTAATACCAAAGCAATTTTAAGCAAGAGGTGCTGTACCACAATTAGTGCTTCTCTATTTCATCTTGAGTTCCCTTAGAACTTTGGAGTGAATAGCAGTTGCTGACAGCTTATTATTAGTTTTTTATGTCTTTTGCAAGTTTCTTCTTATGTTCTTTTTTTGTCTTGGCTTTTTCATTTAACGTGCCCGAACTTGAGTTTCCTGAAGCATGCTTTTTCGCTTTAGTAGCTGACTTTACCCTGCTTTTTAGTCATGCTGTCTTTTGTTCTGGCCTTTCTTTATATGTGGTATTTGGTATTTGTTTTTATTGTGAATCCAATAAACAATGGTCATTCCAAGCTGTGTGAGCAGACGTGGTGGGGATAGTAGCTGTGGAACCAAACGAAATAATAAGATGAGAAAGAGTGGGTGCAAAGGAAGGACGTGCATTTCTGATGCTTAACCCACTTGATGTGACTCTACATGACAGCAAGAGAATGATTCCTATATTTCACCAAAGCAGGATGGATGCGCCAACTATCGTAATATTTTACTTCCTGGCATACGGAATGTTTGCTATAGAGCTGAAAACTCTACTTACATCTTTAGTGTTTAGGATTGTCATACAGGCGAAGGACTAGAACAATTTTTCATCTTCTTATTGTAAGTACTATTGCTAGAAGAGCCTTAATCCTATTAGCAAATCAACATTTTCACTAGCACAGTGTCTTAAGCAAAATTATAAATGAACTGTAAAGAAAGCAAAATAAAAAATTGAGAAGTCAGACAATGCCAACGGCTTTCAAAAATGTGTTTCCTTCTCAACTAGATTCTTCAACCAATTTTGTGGGAGAAGAAGATTAAATATGGGAGATATTAGGATTGCAGCTGGGATGTGTAGGACTTCCCCTGACAGGAAAAAAACAAAACAAACAAACAAACCAAAAAAAAAGTAAAATATGTGGAAGTGTATGTGAAAGAAACAGCATTTTATTTTGCTAGCTCTGTACTTTAAAGGAAAATGACTTGGATGAAGGCACAGAGTGCTCTCTCAGCAAGGTTGCAGATGATACGAAGCTGGGAGGAGTAGCTGACACCCCAGAGGGCTGTGCTGCCATCCAGAGGGACCTGGACAGACTCAATTACAGGGCGGTGAGGAACCTCATGAAATTCAACAAGGCCAAGTGCTCGGTCCTGCACCTGGGAAGAAATAACCCCAGACACCAGTACAGGCTGGGGACCGACCTGCTGGAGAGCAGCTCTGCAGAGAAGGACCTGGGCGTCATGGTGGACGACAGGTTGACCATGAGGCAGCAGTGTGCCCTCGTGGCCAAGAAGGGCGGTGGGATCCTGGAATGCATTAAGAGGAGCGTCTCCAGCAGGTCGAGGGAGGTGATCCTGCCCCTCTACTCAGCCCTGGTGAGCCCACATCTGGAGTACTGTGTCCAGTTCTGGGCCCCACAGTACAAGAGGGATGTGGAGCTGCTGGAGAGAGTCCAGCGCAGGGCGACTAGGATGATCAGGGGCCTAGAACATCTGCCCTATGAGGAGAGGCTGAGGGAGCTGGGCCTGTTCAGCCTGGAGAAGAGAAGGCTGAGAGGGGATCTAATCAGTGTGTATAAGTACCTCAAGGGAGGCAGTGAGGAGGATGGGGCTGGCCTCCTTTCAGTGGTGGCCACTGACAGAACCAGAGAAAATGGCCACAAACGGAAGCATCAAAAGTTCCACAGGAACTTAAGGAAAAATTACCTGACAGTGAGGGTGACAGAGCACTGGAACAGGCTGCCCAGAGAGGTTGTGGAGTCTCCTTCTCTGGAGATCTTCAAGCCCCGCTTGGATGCAGCCCTGTGCCACGTGCTCTAAGTGACTCTGCGTGTGCAGGGGGGTTGGACTAGATGATCTCTAGAGGTCCCTTCCAACCTTAGGCGTTCCATGATTCTATGAGTTTCATGTTTTTCGTTATTGTAAGGATTTCATGCTGCTAGTTGCTGCTAGTTGCTCACCTAATGAATGATTTTTTATTTTCTCTGATGGAATTGGAAAACACTCTTTTAATATGTTTATGGTATATTTTAAGAAGTGAGCTAATGGAGATACACAGTGTACAGTTCTGCTGCATGAGTATGACTGTGTTTCTATTAACTATGAGTTAAAAAGAGGGGCCTAGAACTGAAAACTTCTGGGCTGTGCTCTTAGTTCAGGCACTGGTTTGTTTTGTAACCTATAGCATGTTACTTCACATGCTCAATCTGTGGAAATAATCAGAAATGATAACATAGCATTAAATAATGTCAGTGCTTATAATGTTCTAACCTTTAGATTATCACTGTCATGCGTTTTCAGCATATGAGCTTTCAGAATGGGCTGTTTCTTTCTATTTTTGGTTTCCTTCTTTTATGCAAAGGTTTCCTGTGCACATTTCTGTTCATTCTGGTATAAATAGTATGGGTTGTACATTTACTTTTTAAACTTACATTTCATTAGAAACAAATAAAGAGCTGTGTGCTATTATAAAGGCTGTGAAGCTAAATACATTAAATATACTGTTAATAGAGAACCTTTAAAAATGCCTTAGAAAGGTTGCTCAGTTTTGGTTCTAAAAGTCTTTGGTTCTAAAAGCCTCTGTGAACCTTTGGGGCATAGAGAAGAGCATAGGCTTGGAAACAGCTCTTTGAGACATTAAATATCTTTAATCTGTCTGTTCCTGTGCATAGGGCTCAGTAGTGGAAAAGGGAAGATGAAAGAAAAAAAAGAAGGTTCTTCAAGTAGAAGAGAGCATATTGAAGATTAATTTCTCGTTTCCTGTTTAGAATTAAAATATATCCTACATTTGAACTATATAAGGGTTCCTAATTGATACATAGCATTTCAGTGATTAATCAGTGAAGCCAATAAGCTAATTCAGTCCTATCAACCTTTGTCTGATGCATTTGTAGCAATAATATCCTTTAAAATTGCTCATCTTCATAATTTTACCGCACCAACATATCGTGACATATTCAATATAAGTTCCATAACTTCCTTGCCCTGAGTAGCTTTCTTGACTGCTTACTCTGATGACATCATACAGGGCCCCAGGTTTGTAAATCTGGCCCTGGTCTTATGAAAGCGATAAGCGAGTACTGTGAAATCTTGGTACGTTTCAGCTTTTTCCAGATAAAGTAAGGCCTTCACCTCTTCCAGTGTTCAGAATATCAGTCTCTTTTGAATCTATTCCAGTAATGTAAAAATAAATAAAAATCAATGCTTCCTAGAATCTAGTACAAAGTTTGGAAGAACAGTGGAGATAAGATAAGTTTCCCCTGTGTGAAATCCTTTCACCTTTGTAAAGTTTTCCATTGTATCATGCATTTCCAGTGAAAAGATTAACAGGAACTGATGTAATGTTCTGAATGAAATGGAGTAGATTTTCTTTCCTCTTCTCATTTCACGTGGCACAGTAGTGGCATATGCTATTTTGCCTGCTAAAAGATCACCGCAAATTTGGGAGAGGATAATTTTATAGCTGTAAATCTCTAGGATTATACCTAGTTGCTTTGGAAACACAGAGCGTATGAGGGTGGTACTTTTTCTCTGAAATTTGATACAAGCCTCTTTGGACTGGTTATACAGTGGGTCTACTATGAGTGGATCTACTATGATATGGAAATTCTTAAAAGGAAGAAACAAGATAATGATGAAACAAACGATGGGATAAAACATCTAACATAAGTCCCATGAGTTGGAAGGGATTTTGTTGCTTACTTTTTGGATGAGCTCCCAACAGAAAAGACTAATATTTAATCTTGTCTGTGGCTATCTATCAGGAAAATGTGTTGCATCATTTGCTTGCTACTTCCAGGTGCTTAAAAAAGCACAGTGGTTGCTCCCACTGAAACTTGAGTGCTGTCCAAATGTTAAAATAAGTCTCTAAAAAGCTCAGTTCATTCTAGAAGGCCATGCCCTATGGGACAAAAACCAAACTACCCACTGCCCTACTTTGTCACCATCGTTCGCACTTCCCTCAGTTTTGCTGGCACAACTCTGTGTGGGACCGTGTGGTAAACTGAATGAAGGGCTGAAAAATGCCTTATTGGCTGTTGGATTATTCGGAAGCAGGATCATTCCCTAACTGAATTTCTGTTGTGATATCCCAAATAGTCGACCAAGACCAGTGAGGGAATACTTCACTGGTGTCCTAAAATGAGTGATGGAAATGTCTCAAGCTGCATTACTTGTAAATAGTAAACTTTATTTCAGAAAAATTTGTTCATCCTGATCTACTGGTTGGATAAAGTTGTTGTACTACACAGAGACCCCAGAGGGCATGTAGGCACCAACATCCTACATGTTTTAAAGTTCATAGCCTAGAAAATTTCCCTAGGGAAAGGGCATGCTATGATGTCTTTAGAAAAGCCACGCATTTTTATGAATGGTTTGTGTTTCATTTTGGATCACTCTTTTCAGACCATATTCTTTTCCCACACAAAAAAAGGAGTCATGCTACTTCCTTCTTAATTTCACTTAATTGGTAAACCTTTTTTTCACTTATTATACAAACAGGACAATGTGATTAAGTGCTGGAAAATGAAATTATAAAAATATGTGTTCTAACTATGACTAACACTGCCAATTCTCTACAGTCATGAGAAAAATGGTCTTTTCCCTAAAGACTTTATGAAACAATTTGAAAGAAGGCATAATGAATGTATGCTTTCATACACAAGGGAGCACAAAAGGGAAGAGGAAGAGGGAAGAGCAGAAAAAGGAGATAGTTTTGTAATCATATTCTTATGAATGGTTTCCCCTCAAAATATCCACCAAAAAAAAACTTCCATTAAAAAGGTAACTGGAGCTATTATGTATGTAAGTGATTGTGAACTTATGAACAGGTCATTCTCTTCTACCAGTGTTTGAAAACAAGGTCCAAACATCAAGTTAGACCATTATGAATGGCAGATGAGGATTTTTCCTCACTTTTGAGAGTTATTGATAAAATTATAAATTAAGTATCATTCATAAGTCTAACGTAATCATGGTTGTCCTTATTTCCCGAAAATATCTGACATTATTTCATAGCAGGGAGCAGACATATTGTCAAGAGAGTGTGGAGGAAGCTTTCCTGTTCAGTTTCCTATATCGTACATGTTCTGTGAATAAATGATATTTCACTCCTTTACGTTCACAAATTTCACTGACCAAATTTATTTGAAACCACCCCTAGGAGTATATTTCTTTCTTTAATATCCCTACAGCAGACAATACTGGAGGAAAGTGTTATGAAACAGATCCTGTACTCATCTTGTAGGAGTTGGTCTCTCCCACCTTATTCTAACTTATAATTAGTAAAGCTGGGGTGGGGAAGTAGGCAGATAATCCCCTCACTCTGGCAGTACAGCTGAAGGCAGTTAATCTTTCAAGTTGTCTTTATTTTATCACCTCATTTCTTAGCTTTGTATACACTTCATTAGAAAATGGAGTACATCACTGTTGGAGTGTTTTTGTCTTTTCAGCTAAAAGACTTTATCAGCTAAAAGACCTAGAGAAAAATGGGAAGTGGTGATGATATTGATTCATGTGCCAGCTGAGGTATGAAATCCAAGAAACTTGGTAGAATGTTTTTTTCTTCTTCAGTGATTCTTTAAAAAACATTAGACTCAGATTATTGGTGGTTTCTAGGTCTCATTTATGATTTGACTGTTGCTACATGTGAAACATTAGGAGAAAAGAGCCTGGTATACTCACGTGTACCATCAAAAAAATATCCTTCTGCGTGGGCACGTGTGCATGTGTAGCAGAAAATTGCTTTACATATGTTAATGTGGATGAGGTGTATTGAAGTACAAAATACTTCACAGTATTTTTTTTCTTCTCATTCAGCTTTATTTCTTCTCTATACACATACAGCTATATGATTTGCTTCTTTCTCCTTTCATATATCCTATGTTTCTTTGAGCCAAATCTGAAGTTCAGTAAGTACTCTGAAATACCACAATGTTGGTAATGTGCTCGGAATTATGTTTGTAAACTGCAAATTCTTCCTGTTCGTGCAATGTGTAAGCCAGTGGTGCTCAGTTCTGATGGGTTTCTGGATGTACTGTAAAGACTGGTCATTTTCAAAGAACAGTTCAATGCGCAGTCTTTTCTGTGTTTCCAAGGGAGTTTTGTTTATTTGTTTTTTACTCTACTTAATTTATGCTGTTCAGAGAGGTAGTTCTGACAAATGTTGAAGATAGACTTTTAAGATGGAAAAACATAAGGCTCTTGAGACAGAAATTTCCCAGATCTAAGGTCTTCACCACAACCATTCTACACAACCTGTGTCTGATTGCCTTGTTCTGTAGAACACTTTTAGATCTCTCTCAGCTTTTTAAAGAGACTCTAAATGTCTCTAAATGTTAAAAAACTTGTAGATGCTCCTCTCCAGGGTCTTTTACTTTCTTGAGTGGAATAATTAGCCTTACACTTGATGAAAGTTAAACCCTTTATAGTATAGACCAAGAGACAAAGATTATATTAAATTTTGCACCGGAAGAGGGAAGAAGGAATAGAAAATAATACAGATGCAAATGTTACTAACGTTTCTGTTTGGATTTCCTGATTTTTGAAAGTGATTTCACAGACCTGAATTAGATTTTAAAGCATTTATGCCTCTATATAACCTTGTATGCATATTGATAAAATTAGTCTTCAAATAAAAGTCTGCTGAATTTAATAGCGCATTTATTTTGCATTTAATTTTCTGGTTTTTTTTCTTAGGAGAAAAAAAAGATTAAAAGAAATTTAAACAATTCTCAGAAAAATAAATCAGGGAGGACTTTCAAGAGAGATAAAGTTCAGTAGCTGGGAGCCCCAGAAGAATCATACCCTGGTGGCATCTCAGCTTCCTGCTTTTCCTTTGGTCTTGACCCAGAACTTCTTGTTGGGTTTTAGGATTATAGGGAGATTAAGACACCACCTCCTTCTATGGAGGGAGAGAAGGTACTTGGGGTACTAATAGCCAGGGCTGAGAATGTGCTTGCCCATGACTCAGACCATCACTTGGTAGCTGTGAGGTATGGTCTCGAGCACAGGTTGCATCTCTAGTCTATGTTTAACTTTCCTTTTCCATTCTTCCACCTCTGAAGTATTTAGATGCTGAGTGCTAGCTTGGTGCTCGTGACTTAGAGCAGCATGAGAAGATGAGAAGGTAATTTTACCTTAACTGAGCTAGATTGCTTGGGGTGGAAAAGCTGTCTTTTTTCCTCATTTGAGTATACTAAAATCTAAGTACCTTTTCTCAAATAGACTTATTAATTTTACTTAAATTAAAGATAAAATAAGCCCCTTTCTCTTTCTAATAAGAACAAGATCTGGAAAAGAAGCTATAGGCACTCTCCTGCCTCCATAAAGGAATCCGTATCTCAACGATCAGATCATTTGAAGAAGATGACTAGAATTAAAAGATTTTTCGATTACCCTCATAATCTGTAGCAAATACAAATGGCTCGCTTTTTCTGGTACTGCAGAACAAATTTGGTGAAGTTTCCTTAGCTAAAAATATCTTTTAGCCAAGTTCTTCATGTGATGGAAGACCTTTTTCCACTCTCACAGCAAGAATAATGTCCACTGTCCATGAGTCCGTCTTTCTTTACAACTGTCAGGGCAAGAAAAGCAGTCTTGTTTTTATTTTTCTGGGAGCCTCAGATGTAGATGTAGATGTAGAATGACCCTTAATGAAAATTAGTAGCAGGTGTTAATTAGAACAATCCTTTGGATGCTCTGATATACTCTAGAGGCAAAATAAGATTTTAAAGCCATGTGTATACATTCACTCCAGTCTCTTTCTGAGCACAACAAAATGCTCCCTGGCCACAGCCCAGAATTCAGATCAAAATAATTAAAGCAGAAAGTTTGACGTTTCACATTTCAGCCTTTACAATGCTTTTGCCTTGCCCGTATTTTTAGATGTATGAATGGAGTTTGTGTTAGCAGTTAGGGATTTCAGCCAGGAGTCATTGTATTCAATTGCTGTGGGGTATTGCCGATAGGGATCAAGGAATATTTTGCTTTTCTCTTTAAACAGAATTTTCTAAAGCTACTCACAAAATAAAGTCATCCTTATACATTTATAATTGATCTGTCTTTGAGTCTCTTCACTGTAGCCTGGAGAAGATGGATAGATGAGAAAAATGTTGAATGTGATTTATTTGGCTACTTTTCAGAGGTGTGATTTATTTATCACTCTTTGCTTCAGTAAATAGGATGAAATATTGCTTTTAATTGCAATAATTGTTGTGTGTTTCATCATACTTTCAGTCCTTCCATACTTGGTTCCACTTTCTGACCTTAGAAAATCAGACCTTTGTACTCGTATGTTACTTTTATTTTGTTTTATTTTGCTCTTGTAAATAGAAGTACAAAGGGATGTGTCTTGTACTCTGTGCTATAAAATTACTTTCATACTTACTTTAGGCTCTGTCAGTAAGTCTTCTGAACAGTGTTTAAATATGAAGGTTTGAGTTTGGCTCTAAAAAAAATCTTCTATCTCTAAACTGAAACTTGTCTTTGTATAGTTCTTTGGTGGCAGCACGTTGTGTTTCTAATCTTAAAATCAATGTTAGACTATCTTCAAATTCTGTGTAAAATTTTCAGACTCTTAACAGAAGGCAAAATGGTACTTTTTCAGCTAATGCCTCATACTTCACCCTCTGTATAATGGAAATTCAGGGGCTTCTATATGATTCTGAACCCTCCAGTCCCGCAGAAGTAATTCCAAGATTACTGTAGCACCTCAAAGAAAAAGCACTGTGAATAAAATTCTACTGAGAAGTATTTAGCTGAGGTGACATGGGTGATGTTCTAATAACAAAGTGAAACACATCCTAATGTTGTGCGCGAATTGGTAATGTGTGGCAATGCAAATGCATTGGAATAATGAGCAGTCAGATGCTTGTTGTAAGCTCCGGGTACACAGTTTTGACATGGGAACTGGTGTGTGAAGAGACTCACGGTACAGTGTTCACCAATGCATTTTTTGACATCACTGAACACAGAGTCCATTGACACACTGTCTGGTTTTGAAAACAGTACAATAGTTTTAAATGTATTTTAAAACAGAGATTTCACTTAAATTCCACTGCTGTTGTGGAGCAGGGATCATGACGGGTGAGAAAAAACTGCACTAAAACCTCCTCCTGTAGCTATCATGCAGTGACCTGCATGGAAAGAAATGGACATAGATGTGTAATTCAAGTCTAGGATAAATACCAAAAAACTTTTTTTTCTTTTTTTTTCCTTCCCGTCTCTCCAGGTGGGGAAAGGGTGACACTAAAGAGGGGAATTCTCATCCTAACTCTGCTACAAAGACAGTTGTAATCAAATTTGTTCATTTCCCATCTTAGCACTTAAGATAGTTTATGAACAATGTATTTTTAAAGGATTTTTACTTTTAGAAAGGTATTACTGTTTATTTTATATTTTTTTTTAATGAAAATCAAAAAAAAAATACAGGAAGTCTGAACCTAAATTACTACATTTTCTGGGGTTTGATAAAGCAAGTTAAAGTTAAAAACAGCATTCTTCTATTAAATAATTCTTTAAAAGGATGTCAGATCATAATGGAGACCAAGAGCCATAACCCTGTATAGCAAATGACCTAAGATAAGCAGTAAATCTCTCCAGTTGTCAAGGGACCTTAACCTTGGCAGTTTTTCTTTGACCCTTCTGCTGTGACTACCAACTTTTCTGGTGTGCTTTGTATGATTGAACACTTTACGGAAGGTCTCAGAATGGGCCCACATTTTTTTTTTTTCTCAGTCCTTCAGGGCATAGAGATTTTGATCATTTCTTGGAGTAATGGTCATGATCATGATGGTCATAAACCACATAAATTCATTACTGGTACACAAGGGTCTACTGTGCTGTTTTGCTACCTCTAGTAGGATTTCATCTTCAGTAAGTTTCTGCACAAAAGTTTGTCTAATTAAAGTCAGAAAGTCAGAAGGCAGTGCCCCTGCGTGGCATTTTTTTTCCTTTTCTTTATTTGTTACAGAATGCAGAGATACAAATCCTGAGTTCTATGTGAATTTTCAGGCTTGCTCTGCTGAACAGGCAACAGTGGTTTTTCTGTCACTGGGCTTACAAAAACTTGGCGACTGGCTATCAGAGGCTGTGCATATTTCTCTTCTCTCTCCTCCAAACTTCTTTCCCCCTCACATTGCATCCAAGGTGATGTTTGGTTTGTAGAGTTGAAGTATCTAATAATCAATGGCAGAAACAGTATGGACATACATTTAGCCATCAAGTTTGTTAAGCTGAGCTAATGCTACTCCACTAGCACACAGGACTTTGAGGATCTAAGAACTTATGACTTAGAATTATAAACAAACATAATCTGTAAAGGACAGTGCTGTCAAAAGATTCATATTTTTTTAATATGGGAGGTGTTCTCATTAACCCTGAGAAGGTCATTGCTGTGAATGTCTGAATGCCATGAAATGGATCAGTAGGCAACAATGCAAACACCTGATACACACAAAAGCTTGTGGGACTTGGTGCTGATCTCCCCTTTCAGGCTCTTTTTATTGCTGCTTTGTTGAGATGAGGGTGGGAAGCAATCAGGTTTCCCTGACAGAGTAGTTTTTGTGCACAGTTACATATACATACAGTTAATGTTACATATCATCTTCCCCTATTACCCATTGCAATCTTACATGTGGAGATTACGGCAAGGGAGAGGGGGAACCTGGCTGAATAGTATGGCAGCAATTCCCAGCCGACACCAGAATTCAGCAAAGCAGCTGGTATGGATTAGAGTAGTTTATGGATTGCTTTCATCTATGGAAGGGCTAGGCTGGCAAAGAACTGCCCCCAGGATAAGAGAAATACATTGGCTTTTTATGGACCTCATCCTTAGCCTCCTCCTTAGTTACATCTAATGAACAATGGCACAGCTGAGAATGAGGCCACACACAGTCTGGAGAGTTTCTTTTCGTAACTAGATCTTGGGAAAGATTTCTCTCCAGTACAGAATTTCATGGATTTCCTTTGTAAGAGTTGTGAAAATAAACAAATAAACCTAGTCTTGCAGCTGGAATGTTTCTGACACCATAAAATGAACTTGATTTCTCTGTGTGGTGATATGCTAAACGCACTGTTCTTTTTAGCGGGCCTTGTAATGGATATCTTTATGGCATCTGAGACCTTTTAGGTCAAGCATGAACCGGAGTGAATGTGTACATTGAAGGTGCATTTTTTTTTTTATTAAATAGGAATTTGGCCACCAGAGCTGAGCTAGTGCTTCAGAGTGTGTCTTCAGGAGATTACCCAGCTGTGGCATATTGTTCGCAAGAACTGCAACTGCTCAGAGCTCAGCAGGTTTCCCACAGCTTTCCTGAGCTGACTGAGCCAGTTGTACCATACTGAAGTGACACTGATAAATGTTTCTTGATTGTTAAAAGGAAACTTGATTCTTGCACCTTGTTCAGGCACAGCTAGTTTTCATATCTGCAAACCCACAGTATGTGATTTTTTTTCAGTATTAATGCAAATTTCACCTGCTATTTATGATAATTTCATTTGTCATTCAACCTCTATTTTTCTCCATTCATAATTTCTTTGCCGTTTGGTCTAGCAACATAAATGTAATATTTTTTCTAGTATGTGCAGTATAGAATTGCATGCCACCATTGACCGAAAGAGTGAACACAGTATGTTAAATATTTGCTAAAGCTTAATAACGCCAGACATCACTCTGAATGTCTTCATAAGTAGGAGTCTTCTAGTTCAATCAAATGCCAATAGTAAATGAGACAGAGAAAAAGAAGTGAGACTTGTACTTCAAATGTGTGGGGATGTTATGCGCTCAGATCTGTGGGGTTGACTCACAGTTCTGCCTCAAGGCCTTTCAGCTCTTTGTATTAGAGATTCCCCCCTGTCAAATTGTCATACAAGGGCTTTATGCAACATATCTATAGTTAACCATAGGGTCATGGAACAAAACAGAAGACCTTCACAGAATAGAAGTATATGAAAAGAAAAAAGAAAAGCCCATGAGGTTGCCTAGAGAGGTTGTAGAGTCACTTTTGGTAGGGATATTCAGAATTCAGCTGGACACGATCACCTGCAACGAGCTATAGGTGATGCTGCTTGTGCAGGGGAGTTGGATTAGATGGTCCCTTCCAACCCTAAAAACACATCTCTTCACATCAGACAAACTGTAGAGAAGACCTACCGAAGGGAATGTTTCAGCACAGGTAATAAATAGGCAGTAAAGGGATAGGAATAACTCTTTCAGCATCCTTAGATTGGCTTGGATAGCTTGTGAAATTTGAAGAGCATGTGAACACATCACAGATGACCGAATGCCAGTGCAGATTCCTTTTCCTGTCCATGTACACCCAGGTCTGGTCATATCTCTTTCCAGAGTGAAAAATAGCCAGCAACCACAACATTTAATCATGTAATGTCTTTGCAGGATGTCTGAAAGAATTTCCAGCTATGATAGCTGTGATTTGACCTTCATCTGTTTTCCATGGCTTAGTGAAAAGCATGATTTTCCAAAACTTTTTCTCTCTCTTTTTTTTTTCCCTCTGTTTTTTTTTTTTTTTTTTTGTTTTTTTGTGGTTAAGCCAGCAAAAAGATTACACCTTCAACTTACTGTGTCCATATTATTATTTTTAAGTGCTTGGAAGGTGATGTAATACAGAGAACTAAAGAGCTTTTCTCAAGAGCTAGAAAACCATACTGGATACCAAAACACTGTGTAAATGAAATACTGGTTTCAGGAGCCACTAGGGACTGTCAGACAATAAAAGAGCCTTAGGTGGTTCATTAGTAAAATTGTGCCTATACACTGGCACAAAACATGAATTTAAATGAGAACTCATTTTAGATCCCAGTTTACCTCTAGTACAGTTTGCTGTTATCTAGTCTTAAAACTGTTGCTGGAAAAATTGAATCATCAATGTGGTTCAGACTTCTTTCGCATGTGGTAAAGATGAAACTCGTATCAACACACAGCAACAAATAAATCTTATGTGCTTTAATTCACTGCGCTGCTGACATACTAGCTGCCAGTTGCCTAACTGTTTGTGAACAGCTGAGTTTCCCTTCTACTGTTTTCAAATGACATGGTAGAAATGGCAGTTGCTCCCTGTTTCATCCTTTCTGGCCAATTTGTTAGCTGTTTTAAAGATAGTGGTCACCAAAAAGAAGATCTGATACTCGGTTTGGAACCTTAAACAAAGGTGAAGTATGACTGTACTGTTGTTTTAAAGGTAAAAGTTGCGTCTAAGTACCCTCATGAAGCATTACTCTTCGAATACAGTGCAGTTCTTATTCCTCAGCACCATCCTTTAGAGTCCCGTGAGATGAAAGGCTTTATTCATTTATATTAATGATACTACAGCTCTGAAATACCCTCCACGTTTCTCCCGGAGAGACTGAGACACTGGCAGGCAAATGGCTTTCTAAACGATGCCCAAGATGCAGGCACTCTCCTCTTTTCTGCTTCTGTGCTCTGTCCCTGTGACCTGCATCTGCCTTTCCGTGTGACAGTTGTTAAAGGTTTGAAGCAATTCCCATCGCAATCACAGTGAGTCTTTCTACTGACTCTTATCAGGCTCTCTCGTCTTTGGTGTTATGGCAACGGTGTGACCCACAGTTGACTTGTAATTATACACTTGAGGAGCAAAGTGAGTGATAAAATGAAGCCGATATTTTATTCCAGAAATAAGCTGACTGAGTAGGGCAGAATTTACTGCAGCTGGCCAGGCCTGATGGCTGCAAGTACTGCGGTGGCTGTGAGTTCTTTCGCTCGTCTGAGTGGAAATTCTGAGAAAAACTGACTCCACCAAGACCGAAACATACTTACTAGTGGGAATAAAAGGGACCACGTGATAGGGGATGTCTGTCTCCAGGCTGGGAATGCTTCCAAGGGACAGATGAGGAGCCAGCGTATTGGAAGACTGGGGTAGGACACACAGGCTGCTGCTGAAAGCGCCTTTCTACACTCCTCATCTGCACATCCAGGCAGGAAATCTCCTTGAAGGAAGAGAGGGTTTTTTCCCATTCTGTTTCCCCTTGATGGTTGCCTTCCAGCTCTTTGAGAAGTGAGGAAAAAGTGGACTTAGTCACATGCAGTGGTGGCTCTAATGCAGCCAGGATCCCCGCTGCAAACTCTCTACGGTGCAGGTGTTGGGTACCGCGTTAGGTACCATGCCCCCAGCACGTGGTGGTACTGGGCTGGCAACTGGTGTGTGCACTGGGCATACTTAGCATGGGAAGGAAATAAAACAGGAAGATTTTAAGGGTTGGCAAGTTCTGGTAATGGTACATCTTGCTTTTCTCAACATAAGAACTGCCCTTGCCGATGTACTGGGTGAAGTTCTCTGTGAAGAAGACAGAGTTACTTGAAAGCTTCTCTGAATTTCTAGCACTGTTTTCTCCTGCAGATGACAATGTTAACCACTCTAAAGTTGTAAATGGCACATGCAAATTTTCAGATAAATCAATGTTTTTTTATGTGTCTATCAACTTCTAATATCTCAGAACAGTTTGACAAGGTATTAGTATTATTAAATATTTATATTACAGTATTACCTAGAAGTGCTGTGTTTCATTGTCAAAGCTGCTGTATCAAAACAAAAGAAAAAGCCTGAGTGCTAAAAACTTTACAATTCATATACCTATTTACATGCTTATGATAGCTTTGCTTGTGTTTACCGGTCTCGGATCAAAAAGTAGGTTTATATTAATCCTGCTGTCATAGCATCATATTAGTCCATTTAATGAGCGCTGAAGGTGCAGGAGACAGAAAAGCACATTTGTGCACAAACATACACATATGGGCACACATGCACACAAATTGAAAGACCACTACTTTGTTTGGAACTGTAACTTAGTATACCAGCAGCAAGTAATCTAGAGAACATGTCTGTCCTCCATGCAGTGTTATATCTAGGAGGAACATCCGTATGTGGAGAATAGATCTCTCCTCTAGACAGCTTACTGCTCCTGTGGTGCTTCCACACAAATAGCCCAGCAGTGGTGTGGGTGTGCATGTGCATCATTATGAAAATAAGTACATTCTTTTACTACCTAAATCCAAAAAAGATGAACACTTCAGTGAGGACAGATGGTATGATTGAGATAATATTCTGAACTCTCACTTCAACTTTGAACGATGTTAGTTTTTATTGAAAGTGGTATTGTGTTATAATTCTTTCCCATTGTCCACATTCCTCATAAATAAGAATCCTGCTTGTAGGGCCAAATTCAACACTCATGTAACTCCAGGGATGAATTTGGCTTATCATACTATAGGCAATTACTGCTATATGAACTTTTATTCTGGTTCTTCCTCTCGCTCTTTTTCTGCTTGGGCTTTGTTTTCAGACAGACTCTGCTTTATTATATTGTTATAGTTCAACTCCAGTTACTGCTTTGATGTTGCTTTTGTTCCTTATTCACTTGGACTTGATTTATATATAAAAAAACTTGCTGTATCATAATAACTTTTGTTACTATACTGTTAGATACTAATGCATACTTGTCAGAAATGTCATGAACTAAACAAAAGCATTGTCATATGTTAAATATCTAAATTTTCCTTAGAACCAAATCAAAGCCAGACTCTATAGTCATATAATATAGTCATATAATCTATAAGTCATAGTCTATAGTCATATAGTTATATGACTATAAAACTTACATAAGGTTTAGTGAGGATCAAGAAACCTCACTAAGAAATCTGTCTTTAATTTTGACTTGGGGTTCCTTCTTACACATGCAGTGCTTCCTGATTTTTAAATCTAATATTTTAAAATTGTCATTAGTTGTACCAACTGTAAGCATTTCAGGATAAGCATTCCAGTTGCAGTTCTCTTCTATGCTGTAATCTCTCTCTCTCTTTTCTTTTCCCCCAAACAAACAAAAAACAAAGAAACAAACTGTAGAGAGTAGCACATAGCACATTTCTTTCTGTGATCTCAGCAAGATAATTCCTGTCTCTTTCAAGAAGATCGTCAGTTTGATGGACAATGTCCCCTTGAAAGATATCCTCAGGATACCCTGCCTTCCTCAGATATTTTTTTCTTTCATGAGGAAAAGTCTTTAGGCAGATGAAGATACATTCTTTTTATCAGAATAAAAGTTTGCTTTTTAATCTGGGACAAGGACTTTCTGTTGGAGATATAATCACAGGAAACATCAACCCAATTTCTTTCATGTGTTAACTTGACTAGTCTGGTATTATATTAATTTCCTTGGGAATATACTTTGAAATTCCAAGGAATTCTGTGATTTTGTTTCCATATTGTTGCTGATGACTACAGAGTTGACACAGACTGAACTTTCTCATGGAAACAATTTTCTTTTCTCATTAGCCTGATCTTAAAAAAAAATCTTATAAAACTAAGAGCAAATGGAAAATTTTATGGCTTAGAAAACATCTTCTGTTTGACACTTCTTGCTTACTCCATTTCCTTGTAATTTCTACTTCTCTCCGTTCTCAGTGAATATACAGCATAGCCTTCCATGCTAGAGATTTCCCCTGGGATGCGTCCTTGAGACTAGTATTTTTAACTTGTTTATGTTGTCATAAGATACAGTGTCCACTGACCAGGGACATCTCACAAAGGTAACACGTAGAGGAGAACGAAGTTTTCTGCTTCAGATCTCTAGATTTTCTTGAGGAGCACCATCTAAATATATTTCCATGGCTTATGTGCGTCGGAGTAAAAGATCCAAGATGAACTATTTCTTTCATCAGATAGTAGGGACAGAACAAACAGTTGGCTGTCCTCCAGCTGGTATACCACTGGTGCTTCTTGACTACTGTTCTTGCAGCCTGGAACACACTTGACACACTGACAAGAAAACTCAGCTGGAGGAATACATGGGGAAGGCATAAGCCAGCAGGCAGTTAAGAAGAAGGGGGAAGAACATCCAGACCACCATAACCAAACACCAAACCCAGAATCTTTATCCAGGCATAAATTCACATAAAGAAGGCCGGGAGGACCTCAAAAGCATAGTCTCTAGAGACTCTAGATTAGTATCACCTAGAGCAATGCATCTGCCCCTAATCATGCAGCTGGTAATGACCCTTGCAATCGTTAGTGGTTTATCTTGCCCTTTCCTTTCAT
This sequence comes from Crypturellus undulatus, assembly GCA_013389825.1. Taxonomy (NCBI): domain Eukaryota; kingdom Metazoa; phylum Chordata; class Aves; order Tinamiformes; family Tinamidae; genus Crypturellus; species Crypturellus undulatus. Next base: position 190,344 of record VWPW01023369.1, read on the forward strand.
TTTGGAATGGCATTTGCCGTTGCTTGAACCAAAAGATCTGTAATTATGTGATGCAATATGAGTTAGTCAAGGGACACATCTGTGTAGGTCAAATTTCCTTGCAGTTTTTAATAGCTAGTAACCAAATCTGAAATAGTTACATAGAAATGTCTTAGAACATTTCTGAACAGGTTGAACAGGGAACTGATAATTTTCAAGTACTACCCTTGAACCTCTACTGGCCTCTTCTTTGGATTCTCTTAATGCTGCAAGAGTACCGTTAATTACAAATTGGTAAATGGATTGCACTCTAATGATATATCAATACAAATTCGTGACAGTAGATACAAGCTCAGTCTGCTGAATCTCCCAGCTGACAGGAGCCCTGTTAATATGGTGCTGAACCAGAATTCTCGTCAGGGCTTTGTTGGATTCCTAATTCATCAATACTAGGTTCAGAAATGCGCATTTAAGTCAGGGATGTACATCCTCATGTTGGACACATTAAGGGGAGGAAGAGCAAAGGGTGGATCAATTAATACCTCTCTAGAATCACTTGAAATGGCTTCTGTATCTGAACAGTGTTACTAAAATGCTAAAACAAATTCAGTTTTCCAGCACATATTCCATGTAACTGCACTGGAGCCAGTAGAATTGTACTTGATTTATAAGAATGCACTTAAAGATAAAGCTGAGTTGTTATCATTTGAAAATGTTCTGAGATGAGACTGTAACGTGACTTAGTTCTAGATAGAGTGGCTGCTAAGTATAATTATTTGAATAGTGGAAGTATCATTTTTCTTTGTTCTGTATTCTATTCTTCTGGGCCTAGGTAATTGGTTTTGCACCTTGAATACTTTCACTCTGTGATACAGAAAGTAAGATTTGTTCTAAAGTGTTTACAGAAGAATAAAAACTGAAAACAAACAACAAAAGCAATATTTTTGTAACATTTCATATTTTGCCTTTCTTTAGACTAATATAAGCTGTCAAACTGCAGAACTGTTGCATGATTTCAATTTTTCATAATGAAAATAAAGGGATTCTGAAACTTTTTAGCATGAAGAAAAATACTATTGTTTTTATCTTTTTATCCTGTAGCAAATAAAGTTATATTTTCAGGTTATAACTTAAGGAGTTGGATAAGTCCATAGCAATAGGAGAGGATTATATGGCCAGCAAGTTTGCCTATAAAAATCAGTAAAAACCTCTGGAGTCAATGAAAGCTGGAAAAATTCTCATTTATTTGTAGCAACATCACTGGTTTACTATCTCCCTTCGGAGAGCCCGTGTATCTCCTACAAATCCTCATCAAGTTGTGCTCTAGACTCTGTTGGTGTTCGGCCTTTTCCTTCTTCTAGCAACCTGTATGCAGAGGGTCTGCCTGTTGCCACCTTCATAGTCGTTAAATACCACACAGCTAACAGGAAAAGACTGTTTTTCAGTTGTCGCTACTGACTCCGCAGTGAACCCAGAGACTTTTGCAGGAAAAAACAGACCATACTCAGCTTTGTCAGTAATGCCATATGCATGAAAAACTGTAGGAAGCTGGGGAAAGGTTTGGCAGGAAAATCTAACAGTCACTTGCACTTCTTAAGACTCACTATAAGAGAAGACAAGAGTTCCAGGTCCCACCCTTAAACATGATCCAGGCCTCACTAGTAGAGCCAGGCCTCATTTTGAACACGATTTGGCAAAAGTAATACAGGAAAGTTTCCTGCAGCTAGTTTGTTTGAGTGGTGACATTTATCTTTCTCCAAATGAAAATGAGAACTCTTTCTACGCTGTGTGACCTCTATTAGGGTTTAGGCAGTTGAATCATAATGAGACAATGTTATATATCAACATCTGTTTCTACTGTGTCCATTTCCCATATGTGTCTTCCCCTGTGGTTAACTTTTGTCTCTTTTCATCTTTCTCTCCCATTTTTGCTTTATTATTATTATTATACCTCATCTGTCCTTTGTGCTTCTGTTGTCTTCTCATTCAGTAGTCTGATAAGGAGGAAGCTGTAGATATGAGAGAGAAATTAAGACTTTTTTATTTGTCCCCAGTTTCTAACTTTTTGCATTTTAATAAGATACCTTTACTGGAAGGGACCTCTGTGATTTTGTGCTGACTTTGTTGCAGCACAGATGGTGTAATGCACTGCAAATTAAATGAGCTTGAATGTGTGAGCAGAAAGCAGGTCTTCAAATGTGATGTTGACAGGAAAGGGTCAGGGAAATGTTTAGATGTAATTGATAATTGGAAAACTAGAAAACCACAAACCTTCCTAAAAATGAATAAATCTATAGTAGGAAGTAGCAAGCCAAGTTCAAGTTGCAGCTTGATTGTTTTCTTGCATTATCTCCCCTAATCTACTTCTTCAGTTAATTCTTCTTGTTAGTAGTCACCTTCGTTGGAAAATACAGTGCTTGAAAAGATCTGCTCTGTGTAAAGAACTCTGATTTCAGCTATTATTTCTCTGATACCACTGTGGGATATAAAATCCTAAAAAAAAAAAAAAGAAAAAAAAGTGTCATGCAGAATATAAGCCTAATATGATTTGAAACATATGTTTTGAAACCAAGTTTAAAAAGAAGAAAGAAAAAAAACTCATGGCAAATACTGAAAGTGGTGCTTAATCATCACCACCACCTACCCTTTGTGAAAGCTAATCCTTTAGAAGGGAACTTAACCACATAGGCTCTTTACTGCAGTTTGGCTGTGGAAATAGATTTGTGTTGTTTGTTTTGGTTTTAATCGTGATTTTGGTGTAGAAAATATCTTTTTTTCTCTTTTTTTGGCTCATAAGGTTCTTTCCTAAAGTGGAAGAATGGACCCTTTGTAATATCTGTTGTTCTAGATCCTATCCTGCACTCATGATAAATTTCTGTATTCATTTTTGGTAAGTCAGGAGTGAGAGATCTGTTATCTGAAGCAGACAGGTTTTCACTGTTATGGGCCAAAGCAAGACAAGGTCAGTGCCTGGGTACATTGATTAAAGCTAATTATCCAGCCCCTGCCTTCATCTGCTTGTGTATTGCATTGTGTAAATCCTCAATTTTGAGAGGGACTTTTCGGCACTAATGTAAGATGAGTCCTTAATAGTAAATCTGCCACAGTGTGTGACTCAGTCTTAGTGGTAAGATAAACATTTGGAACAAAATAGGCTTCTTCTGCGTCAGGTTTGTATATACCTCAGATTCTAAGCTGTATTCAGCCCTCAAGCACAAAGTTCAAGCAAAAACATTTTGCCAGATTGAAATGTTCATGAATCATAAGCAAGTCATACAAAAGTGAAGTTAGTATCGAGGAAAAACATTTTCCCAAGGGTCAGGAACTATCCCGTGGAGCTCTGAGGCATGTGGACAGAAGTAGCTCATGAGCAACAATGGAAAAAATGATATTATGATGCCCTGAGTCAAGAAAGTAAGTTCTAGCAAGTGTCCTCCAATATGTGCAATGGCAACCAGGAGCACAGATGTTCTAAGCCTGATGTGATCTACAGGAAATAAGCACATGGGAAACTGGTCATACAAAGGAGAACCAAAAAGCTTTTCAGAACTGCCCCTGCAATCACACTTAAAATACAAGGTGAGTCCATTTAATAATGGGATCCGGTAGCCCTCAAGTTGATTGTAACTTATTCTTACAACTCATTTTAGAAATGAAAAGGTACAAAAGCAGTTTTGCTTTTGGAAATGTTTACTTACTTCCAAGGTTATGCAGTAGACTGCACAAAATGGCATAAGGGATAAACTCCCTCTCTACACAATGCTGTGTTGAGATAAGAAGTGTGATGCTGGTTGATTTTATCCCCTTGCCTATTCCTTGTACCTCACAAGCATGTGCAAAGATAGTCAGAAGAGCTGAGCCATGGAGCTCTTCAAAGATGCAAATTTGTTTCAAAACATATAACCATCAGGAAATCTAAATAAGGAAATCTAAATAATTTTGCCCCCCCCAACTCCCATTTCCAAAACTGTATCCATCCAAATAGAGAGTGGTGTTAATGATAACTTTGTTTTCCTCCAGCAGATGCTCTTTCTTGCTGTGCAGGTACCTGTGGCTGAGCAGCTGCAAAGAGGCAGCAATCTCAGCATGATGCAGAGCGCTGACTCTGCAACTTTTTTCTCACAAAGGCAGAAATGCCGAGTCTTGCTATTCAAAAGATTGTAAAACTGTTTAATGGAGAAGTAGCAGTGCTAGCAATCTTAACTGTGTTTTTATTAATACATGGACACCTACTTTTGGCAGAGACCAAACTGAATTTAAAAACTGCTTGCAGATGCTTTTTTGAGGATCTAAACCTGAATGTGTCTTTTTTTTCTTTTTTAACGGTAGCAGGAGATTTTAATTATGCTGCAGATTTCACACTTGAAAGAAATCACAAAATGTCCCTTCCATGGGCTGCTAAGGAGCTAGAAAAGCAGTTTGGCTTAACTAGTCTAGTGTTGGGGAATGTGTAATAAGATTTCCATCCAGCAGGCAAATAAAGGTACCTCAGAATGAAGAGGAAATTCACATCCGAAGTGGAATTAGAAGAGAATTTTAGTTTTCATCACATTTTTTTTTAAAATTATATCCTATGCAAGAGCCAAAAAACCCAGTTTCTCAAAGGATTAGGTAGTAAAAGCCTTTACTTTTCAGTTTCTCTATTAGAAGATTATATCATAGTTCATGATGAGTCATTAGAGTGATGAAATCTCCAAAGTCAGGGACACCAACCATCTGCTGATGGTTAGATTTAGTAGTTGTTAATCTAATTTCTCACAGAGGACTTAGAAAAAGTGAACTATTGTGATTTTTATCCTTTGAATGACCAGTGATTCAGAGATTTATTCAAAGGTTCTTGTTCACCTCTCATTAACTCTGTATCCTTCCACTCATCTGCGGCAAAGTCGTTCGTTAAAATGAATGCGTTCTCTTGTTTCCCACCACACTCAGTACAGCTTTGCATCTTACTCAATACCAGCAGTTGTGAAATTTCAAACAATGATCCATCAAGTTCATTCTGCATGCCGGAAACTGCAGAGGAAGGCAGTACCGATGTCACATGTTGTGGCTTCAGTCCACACTTCAGTATTGTGATGTCTTAGGATTTTATTTCTGATCTTTGGTGATCTGCTAACCAAGTGATGCACGAGACAGGATTAACCCAGTCTTGCCCTGTAGAATCTGAGGAATGAGTGACATGAATGTTTTCTTCCCTGTTCTCCTAGTAATCTACACCAGAGAGCTCCAAATATCTGCCTGGAACAAGGCATTAGAGGTAGTAAGATACCTATTAGGAAATGTTCCTCCTTTGTCCTCCTTAGTTCATATTCCACTGTCAGAGGTCAGAGTTCAATACTGACTAGTGTGTTTTTTTGTTAATTTGTTTGGTTTTTAGATATTTGACATGTGGAGTGTATAATGTTTAATATTAGAATTACTTATTTGAATACATTTACTGTTACATGGTTTTTGGATTTAACAGAGTGATACATCAATATACTGAAATCACAATGCAAGTGTAAATGAAAATATAGCAATTATGAAAATATAGCAGTTGCATTCTATAGTTCAATCACAGTAAAAATTTGACTCCCTTTACCAGTCTTTATAACATGCTCACTTTCATGACAGTGAGCATATCCAGTCACTGGGAATGCACTGGGAATGCAGGAATACATGGATTGAAAATAGGCCTAGCCCATTCCTCTCTTTAAAATTCTTTTGTACTTGTTGGATTGAGCCATGTATGCAATCCCACTCTGCTGCTCTGCTTAACTCAGAGAGACTTTCACACGCTTCCGATGAAGTCAGGAAGAAACATTTATTCAACCAATCGATCCACTCAACCCATACAGCTGTTTATCCAAGACAGAGGTCACTTTCTGATCCCCTTTCTGTTGAGTTAAATTCAGCATTCTCTGCAACTGATTGGTCAGTCACTCCCTACATTCTTTCCTGAACTTCATGGGCACATTGCCCTTATCATGTCTTCTGATCCTTCTTCTGTTGTGGGAGTTTACTGGTCAGTCACATCCACATATGCTTTGCATTGGAAAGTTTATACAGGAATAGCTTCACAGAGAAAAGAAAGGGAGACTCGATGCTAAAAGGTGAGAGCCCTTATTGCTTAGATTTCCTAGCAGACGGCTCTCAAAACTTGTTTTTTGAGTGCATTAAGTGCTAGTCCTGTTCTCAAGTTCCTTTTCTATGTGCCTCTGATTTGGAGGGGGTTGGAGCACGGCTTTGCAAACACCAGCAGTGCAGAGGTGTGAATCGGAGGAAGCACATGATGAAGGGACTCACAGTTCTCCCCTGCACTGGAGATTTGTCCCATCATAAGGCCAACCCGTGGGCCAACCTTGTGACATATTTAGAAGAGTCGTATTTTTTGTCCTGATGCTCTTTCACATGAGGCTGTTCCAGATCTATACCCCATTCCAATTTTATTTTTGTTAGATCAAATCACCTGATTTTTATCTGTGCCTCAGGCTGCTTTGCTGTGAAAGGAGGTGGGGACAGTTTTGTTTTGTTTTCACTTTAAACATTCTTTACAAACCGTGGAAGTAAGGCAAGAAGTGGGGCAAATCTCTTTGACAGAGATTTTTGAACTACAGTGAAGAACAAAGCTTTTTTAGAAGATCTGAAGAAATGGGGCATAATGTTCTCAAGCACTGTAAACTGAAAAGGCTCCAGTGGAGCTGTACTGATCTATATGTGCTGAGGGTCTGGCCAAGTCTTTGTGAAGACCATTTCATATTCTTTCAAGTGAAAAAGTGACATATGAGGACATTTGGCTGTCCTCTTACTGTTGGCCATTTGTTCCATGCTTTCAGCAAAGACTTTCCCCACCTTGTGCTCCAAATGACAAACATGATGCTGAGATCATGAAAATCTGGTGTAATCAGAAGTCTGGCATCAGAAGCTGTATTTTTGCAGGCTTTCCAGGCCTTTTGTGATAGTTTTTCAGGACTGGATGCACTAATAGGTTTAAATGTGTCTTAATCCTCTTAAGCACCTCTGGGAGTGGTAGGCATTCATTAAATTATTTGTTATGGTGGGAGTTGTATCATATTGAGCCAGATGCTGTTTTTTCTGAGATATGCTGTTGTGCCTGGCCCAAACTAAGTTGAATAACTCCATCAAATTCGATTAGGCTGTAAAATAGGTCTCTGGTATGTATTAAAATGCCTCATAGCACACCCTTGGTTCTTCTAAGCAACATGAAAAGGTTTCCTGGATGTAACTTTATCAGCCATGCTACAGTTGACACTTTTACCCATTCTTTCAATATTACTTTTGACTTTTTTTTTTACATCATCACCCATCCTACAGACAAATGCTCTTAACAACTGATTTTTTTTGAGAAGGAAAAACACATTGATGTACAGTGGCTCAGGGGGTCTTCTTTACTCCTGAATATTGCAAAAAGATATCCAAATTTGCAAGCAAACCTGATTCTGAAGGAAACAAAAGCTTTCAAGTAGACTTAATTACAGATATAGTCTGTGAAAAGGATTCAAGTCCATATTCTGTGTTATTTACTTATTCATCATTTGATAAATACACTTCTTAGTAACATAGCCCTGCTTATTTTGCAAATGTGGATCCAGTCCTGTGTTTCTCCCATGCCCAGATTGCCCTTGATCTCAACAGGAGTTTGGAATTTGCTAGGAATGTGAGAGCAAACAGTCATATAAGGCATGTGCTCTCTTGACATGGGTTGCAGTAGAGATAAGACCAGACTAACAGCTACATAAGTATAAATAATGTATAGAACTACAGTATTATTTTTCCAGTTCCTTTCTGAAACATTTCTATAACAGCTCCATTTTATTTTATTTTATTTATTGTTGAGATTGTTATTATCTGAATAGAACTTAACTATATTGTCTCTGTGGTTTTCATGATTTGTAATTTGTACTTGAAAAACTGTTTGTTTCTCTTGAAATGACTTTTCAGATTGTAGCCAGTTCCTGAAGTATCCATTACAAGGGCTTCTGTACAGCTTTTTCTCTACCTTTTTGCTCATTTTTCCAAGGCTAATTTGGTATTCTGTATCCTGCCACCTTGCTATCCTGCTACCCACTCAGACTGGGGCACTGGCTCTCTGAATGACATAGGAAGACGTTATGGTTCTTGAAGACTCTGGATCCTCTTCCATGGGAAGTGCTATTTCCCATATTCCCTACACTTTATTTTAAAAATAAAAAGGTATACAAAAGACAGTATGTATGTGTCAGAAATGGCAGAACACAATTCCTGTGAAATATGTCCCACAAGATTCATATGTAGATTTCTGTAGGTGTCAGTGGCCACAGGAAACGCTAAGTTCAAATCCCATGAATCCATTCTTAAAAGAAATCTAATGTTTGACCACAATCCTGATCTATATTCATTTTTTTTCTGACTCAAACAAATAGAAGCTCTTATATCATGATTTTGAGAATTACTCTTCTCAACTTGCAACAAGGCAGGCATCTTCTGGAACCTGTGAAAAATAAAATATTTTTATGGAGTGGAGAGAAAAAACAAGAGACATGATAACCATGCATATCATCTGTGCAACAAAGTGAAAACTAACAAATGGTTTTACTGGAAATTTGGCTAGCTTCAGAAATCCTAGTCACAATTGTCTGAAATGAAGTTGGAAACTGTCACAGAGCAACCCTAAGAGCCTTAAAATCCACCAGGTAGTGCAGACAGGTTTTACCAGAAATGAAGACCATGAGGTGTCTACACTGCTGTTTGCAAGCCCTGCTGCCAACGCCTTTGACAAGGAGCATCAGGGCCCAGGCCTGGCACAGGAGCTGGTGGCTCCTGTTGACTATAAAGTTTAGCTCTGTGCTGCCATCCTCTGGCTGGGCATAGTGAAGTCAGCCCTAGCCACTCTTGTTCCATTATGTTTAATCTTAAACTCACGGGGCCATGTTTGCCCTGGGATACTTTGCTAGTCTAGTCTGGATCATTTTTGAGCTATCTCCCAGTGGAGAACATGGGCAGGAGTCCACATGACCCTAGTGCAATATATAATGGAAATCCAAGGACAGGATTTGAAAATACATGCATATTTTAGGAAACATCTCTGATGGAGGGCCAGTTTTCCGAGGACTGGAAAGTGACAAATGTTACACTGTCAATCTCAAAGGTGGTAGAGGATTTAGTAAGCAATTTTAAAAGGGGTTTCTCAGTTGCAAAGGGAATATCATCAACAGTGCTGAAAGATTTAACAAGGGTGGAAAGGAAGGACGCTACTAAAATGCCTAACTTGGTTAGGACTAAGAACAGTTTAATGAGTTTCTGACATGGGAGGTCTTGCTTCAAGTAGTTTTTCAGAATTCCTTGAGGATATTAGTCCGGATCTGTTTCCACTGGAATTGAGGGAGGTGTCACCATTCTTCTGTGTGAGAGCAGGGCTGAACCATTATTTCCTACCTTGCGGTAGCCAGAAAAGACAGTGTGTTGGTTTTCTTGTGGTTATTTTGAGATTGCAAGTGGAACATTTTGGGTTTTGTTTCTATTTTGCTGTTGTTTTTTATGTCTGCACCAAAATATAAACATGGGCAGAGTGTAATCAGCCAAGGTTTTGTTTCTTTGCTCTAAAGGCAAAGATAACTCAGAACAGACATTTTTGTTCCAATCTAAAAGGAGAACAAATATTCTTTGGTGTTTCCTCAGCTTCTTTGATGTTGAAAACTACTGTGATTTCTAAATGATATTTTATTATTAATACATTAATCCTATACTTTTAATGTATAATCAGATGGTAGATATTCCATTGAAATGTCAGAAATTTCTGTTACCAGTTGGAGTCTGTTTTTTGTCCCACGTGTCAAGTACCTCGGGTAACCATGAAGAAAGGCAACTGTATCTATATACAGGGCTGTGAAGAAACTGTAGCAGCCCTCAGGGTATATCTTGGTCTTAAAAAAGGAGTTTATTCTACTAGAACTTTTTGCAGTGGATTTTGTTAGCAGTCGCAGTTCAATTTTTCATGAGTAGAAATCTTCTGTAGCTAAACAGCCATAGCATAGTACTCATAGAGCTATTTTTTTCTGCCTTTGCTAAGCTTCCCAATTGCCCTCAGTGTGCTCAAGTGCTGAGGTACCAGTTTCCACAATCCTTTCCATATCTGTGCCATGTGGAGTTCCCACCTTCAGACATTATTCAGAAAGTATATATTATTTAGGAGATGTTGAAGGACCACCCCTTAATAACATAAGCCAGTTTAAATGTGTCTTCTGATGAACATTCAACAGTGAAAAGTGTAAATCCGTTCATCCCCAGAAGTTAAATAACGCATTTTGATAAAATAGTAATAGGCAGAAAAATCGGAAGAAACCTACTATGAAGTCTCTGCTACTCAGTAGGGAAGAATCTTCCCCAACATAATTTTGGCAGTTTGTGTTGTAAAAATACAGTATATATACAAAAAAATAAGTAATTACATGAAACAATACTGAATGTTTAGATACAGAATAAGAAGTTGGTGTATGGCTGAATAATGAAAGAGGCAAATAGATACTGAGAAATGACGTATGCCATTACGAATTCTGATGCATCAAGGCAGAATACTAAAATACAGAATACTTGCTAAAGTACATACATATTTAGGAAAACCTCTTTATAAAGAAAATTTCACAACTATTTAAAAGGCTTATTACTGAATAAAGATACGTATAGAGGTAATGATGGAACAGAAGGGTAGAAATTACCTCAGACAACATATTTCTAGTGTAGAACAAAAACAGAATTAATTAAGAGTGATCTTAACTACCAGCTAATACCAGCACTGGATGAACAGTTCAATGGGTCCAATATAGTCATGGGTGATGAGGCCTGAATGGCAGACAAACCTGATGAGATTTTTGTATTGGCCAATTGCTTATAACCTTATTCGTATTTCTACTTATACTACCCTGAGAAAAGCTGTTCTGTCAGAAGCTTTGAGACGTAAGAAGCTCTGAGATTTTACAGAGCTTGGAACAAACCAGAAAACCAGAGTCCTAACTGCTTGTGGTCACCAAAGTTCTCATGGCACTTTTTGTGTGAGTAGGAGTGTTGGCACTAGTGGCCTGGACAGTGTCCAGAGCGGGTCAGCACATTCTGGTGATCTGAAAAGACTCATTGCAGTTTCAGTTCTGTACAATATTCTCATGGGTCAGAAACGTTTAGCTTGTGCTGTGTGCAGCTAAATCACCACAAAGGTCTGCCTTCAGGGTCAGTAAGGAAAAGAATGATGCAATTTACATCTTTTAGATGTGTATCAGTGAGATACACATCAATGACATCTATAGAAAGAATACAAAATGGTTGTGAGGAACCTGAGAACTATATTGTGCTCATAATTTATGCCATTTGTATATCTCTTGGGATTCTTTTTCACATTAAGAAGTGGGTGCATCTCTAGAATGATATTCTTATGATCGTGTTGTAACTTGCTTTAGGAAGATGGAAAAGTTGCAATGGAAAGTTGGATTGGCGTCTCAGCCCCATTCATGTTAATGTCAAAGAAAGAGCCCTGTCATTTTAATAATTTAGGATATTGCCTTTAATTGGTTCTGGTTACACAATCTTCTGTTAATATCCTTCCTCCCACAGACAATATTCCTCTGACAGAATATTATCTAATGAGAAAATGCTCTGTCCATTTTATAAAGTACTGAGTGCTAGCCACAAAGACAGTTCCCATACAGATCACCCTGCAGAGGTGGCTTAAATCATAAACACCAGAGCCAAGGGCCCCAGCTGCTGCAGTCATGTGATTATAATGGAATTCAACCTTCAGTCTTTCACTTGGGTAAAAATAAAAAAAATAATATTGCAACTACTGTGTAACTGAGGAAGCAACATTTAAAAACACAGACAGCCCTGAGAGGTACAGACTGTGTCTGGGTACAAAAGTGGTTCCAGATTCATTGGATAGGTCAGCAAAACAAACCTCTTCATTTGCATGGATTGCATTAAAGTATTTTGGATGCACAAAACAGCCTCTCAGAACACAACTCAAGTGCTTCGGCTTGGGTCTCCTATGTCCAAAGTCCTCACATTCCATTTTTTTCTGTGGATGTCAGAAGTGGCCGAAGCTTTTCTGATGCTTTGCTCAGCGGCATGTCGGGCAGGCTCCTGCGAAGGCCCCAGCAGCAGTGCTGCTCCCTCCAAGTCCTTTTGGGGCCTTGGCTCTACACAGGCTCAGCCAAGAGGGTCTTTCTCTTTAAGGATTTGTTACTTTAGATGATTTTTCCTAAACTTAACCTCTCTTGCTTTCAAAAGGCCCTCAGGAAACCTTGTCAGCAATTCACGGTGAAAACAGAAGGGAGGAAGAGGTAGATGGTCACACCATTTTGTCACCAGTGAAGAGGAGCGTTAGCCCTCACCAGAGGGACTTGCATTCCTTCATGCTTGTTCCGTCACTTTGAGGCTCCTCTACACCAAGGGACTTGGGGCTCGGGGGCTTCTGTTGGAAAGGGAGAAGCATGGAGGCCAGGGGCTGAAGTAATCCTTTGTGGAGGGGGTGAGGAGTAGGAGCAATCCCTGTGTCACTCAGGCTTGGGAGGCCTGGAGCGGGCCTTTNTCCTTTGTGGAGGGGGTGAGGCTTGGGAGGCCTGGAGCGGGCCTTTGCCATGCCCTGTATAGGAAAAGCTCGCGGTGACCTGGAAGGGACTGAGGCTTTCTGCTGATGTGATTGCAAATGAGGAACACAGCCTTTTCTGTTGCTTCTCCAGGACACAAGTTGCCGTTCTCTGGCCCTGCCTGTGCTGCCCTAACAAGCAGTTCTCTTTTGCTCTTGTCCCAACAGGTTAAGGCAAGGGCACACTCTTGCCAGAACTGGAGGGCGAGTCAATGAACCTGTTTCTCTGAGGGGAAGTTTATGTGTTTGTCCACATCTACCCACGAATATGTTTTTGTGTTTATATCTCATGGCTGACACTTTGCTGTGGGGATTAAAAAGTTAAGTCCCTGTAAAGATTTTTAGGGTACGTATTTTTTTATTCTATCATATTCTACCTCTAGCTTTTCTGCAGATGCTGTCCATAGATTATTTTTAGGTGATGCATTTAGCATAAATGATAATTTCAGTAGCTTTCCTCAGCAAGCAGCAGCCACTGCACTGTCTCCATCAGGGTTCTGGACACCTCATTAAGGTCTCTCCCTGCTGCATTTGGGATACCTCCTCTGTGGTCCTTCATATTGGCCTATTGACATGTGCACCTTTTCCATGTTATATATATGTAAAAAGATATTGGTTTAGGTTCCTCTTCTTTGTTTCCTCACAAGGATGCCTTTTCCACTGAGGACTATACAAGGCACAGATGGTCTTGTGTTTTTTCACCTTTAGAGCAACAGATTTATTTTTAAAATATTTTGCCTAGTGAATATGATTCTCAAATACTGTTTCCCGAAAACTGGATGTCAGATCAAAGATTCATATGTAAACTTCAGAAAGCTTAGCTGACACCTCAATTCCTAGAAACATGTTTTAAAACTTTGCTTTGCACTGCCTAGAATGTTGCAGTCAGGAGTGAGTCTGATTTGAGATTTCTGATTTCCTGATAGAAATCAGCACAGGAGGGATCTTGCTTTTGAACACACACTTTGAAGAAGAAAGAACGAGTTCAGGCAAACATTTTTGTTACACAGCAGAACCTGCTGCTAGAGGTCAGTATGTCAGTCCTACACCACTGCAGGGATTTTCCATTGCAATAGTTTTATGTGAGATGACCATCTGAAATGAGCTGTGTTGTACTGTACTAAAGAGATGCTGTCTTGGATCCTTTGCCAGGGATATGCAAACGCTTTCCTCTAGTTTGGAGTTTCTTTGGTTTTCTGTATAAACATAGTGAAAGAATGGTCAGTGGCACAGAGCATGACTTTGATATTGATTGGTGTCACTGTTGCCTAACATTTAGGGAACCTATAAGAAGCAGGGGTCAAATCAGTCTGAATGTGTTCGAATACTCAGAAATAAGGGAATGGAAAAATTTGGGGAAAACACAATCAGATCTTACCAGAACATGATGTTCTTCAGCCCCTGAACCAGACCTAGCTTTCCTTGTCTTTAACAAAGCCACGATTTTACCACCCATTTTAATTTGAAGCAGTGATAGCAGGCAGGCAATGGACACTAAAATCAGTGAAAATTTCTGCATAGCAAATTATGCTTTGCAGATTTAGATGGTCCTTTACTAGAACGTCTACTGGGTGCCCAAATACATGCTAATGGATGTTTTCTTTAAAATAGACGGAATTGCAGCATTTATATCAATGTGGAAGATCTGAGATCATTAAAATAGATAAATTGATAATGTTATGTTGAATATACACACAGGAAATTGAGACAGAGAACAGAAAGGAAAAGTCTGGATAACCTGGCAAATTCATGAGAAAAGCAGGTTATTTGCCTTTATTCCCAGGCAAATGGGAGCAATCTTTAAGGACAGATAATAGGATACAAGGCCCTTCTGTTTCATCATTGTAGTGGAGGATTTTTATTGCTGCATAACTGTCCATTCTGTTTTGAGGGCTTTGGCCCTCTCTGTCTCATAGTGGGAAATAACCTCCTTGATATATGATTTGGTTTGAAACTGTTTTTACACCTGATGATATTCTAGAGTTACTACAACTTAAGTTATTATGTGTACTGGCAATATATACGTGACAATTAGAAAAAGTTTTTTGCTTTTGTTTAAAACCTCAGATGTAAAGATGTAGCTTCAGATTTATCTTCACAGGTTTTTCATGATTCCTGTATCTGTTCTTGGTGTTCAAAGCTTTTTTTTTTTGAGTGCTTCTTAATCATGTATATTGGCACATAAAACATTAAGTTTTATAAGAGAAATTGCAAATTTCTTAAATAGCTTGAGTGATGCTGTTTAACAATCATCTCTGAGTCTGGAAAAGGCTTTTTTTGTGAGCTTTCCAAAAGTTCCTGCCAAAATGGCATGAGAGACATTTGCTTCCAGATTTATCTGGAACCCAGAAGTGCAGACACAACACAGAATAGGTGGAAGAAATGAGTTCACCAACCATTTCTGAACCTTCAAAATAATTTTCTTTTGGTTCAGCTTGAGAAGAACACAGAGCTGTTTGGAGGGACAAAATTTTCTTTCCCAAAACTTTTCCATTCTAAAAATATCCTGTTCAAATGAAAGATCAGTTTGACTAATTAGATGACAATTATCCATTTGCTGGCTAAACAATAGTTGCTTCTGTTGAAATGAAACTGATTTTTTTTCCTTTTGAAGACTAGACTTAAAAGATAGTCCTATTCAGAGAAATGACGGAATAATTGTCAGTTGTTGATTCCTCACCAATATCATAAAAATATGCTCTGTTTTAGAGAAAACAAGAATAAGGGACAAATTCATAAAACAGACAGTATTCCACAGAGAGGAACAATCAAGGAACAATATGAAAAGGCAGACTGAAGTCTTTGACTGGCCAGACAGAAAAGAAACTGAAGGCAAATCTCTCTCTCATGTTGTATAAAAGCGCTACATCAACTAGGTACCTATTCTGGCCTTATCCCCTTTCTCATTGATTTGGTTAAAAATTCCATCTGGTGATTAAAATGCCATTTTTTGAAGTTATTTGACTTTTAAGAAGAGTTTCAGCTTATACAAATGCACATTTTCAGACATAGCACTTTTTAACCAAGAAGTTCATAACCAACTTTACCTGCTTAAAATTTTGCTTTTAGGGAGTTAGATTTTTCCTTCCTTATCATCCTTTGCTTAAAAAGAACTGGTATTCCTCTGGCCAAAGCCTATACAGAGTTAAACCTAAACACATTTCAACAGGTCAGACTTTAGATTGGCCCCATATCCTGAGCTGTGTGTACTGCACAATGCTCTGGTGGGGGCACACACACTTGTGTGAAGCACAACGCCAGTTACTGAGCTGCTTGAACCCAAGGTGATCATTTTGAAGTTCAAAGTTGCTGTACTGACTATGAAAATTGCTTTAGGTCTGTTAAAGGGGTCCTGAAAAAACGTTATAGTTTGTCTGCTAAAATTCCTCTTCAGTATGTACATACATATGCATAGGTGTATATGAATATGTGGTATAAATAGGATTTTCTGCCAGTAACTTGCGCATCGTCTCCCAGGTGCTGGCAGCAGATGCAATGTACACATTGAGGAAAAGGTTGACAAGTCAGGTCCCCATGGGAATGTGAGCATGAGGGAAAAAAAAACATGCTCAAGTCTGACTGCAGAGCGGTGATTATAACGCTGTGCACATTACTTAGGTATGCGCAAGTCAAATACCTAGTGACCTGAAGCAGTCATGGTTCAGACAGCCGGGTATGGCTTCCTGCCTGCTGGGACCTGGCATAGCCCAGGGCAGCGCGAGATTCCTCACGGAGAGCCTGGCAGCCGCCGCTTCCCCAGAGCAGAAACCTCAGCGCGGGTGTGAAAAGGAGAGCAAATGCTCCATGCAGACCTAGCTTTCTGAACTCATGGGAGGGAAGGCCTGCTGCTCCAAATTAATAATTTCAAGTAATAGTTGATCTTCCTTCACTTCTGCAGGTAAGTGCAGGATCTCTCTCCTGTTAGTTGTGGCCCACATCTTAGTGATTCTCTAAATTCCAGGCAAAAAGCAACCCTACCATGGTGCAAATGCTCAGGAGGTGATACCAGACTGCCACAGGAGAGATGTTTTCTTCTGGTGGCTAGACTTGCACTTAGCTTTGCTCAGTGAGATTTTTATAAGAGAACTGACATGCATGAGATAAAGAACATTTCAATTTTTGGAAGAGCAGCAAATTTAGACATTGCCTTCATTTTTTTTCTCATGGAAATCATCTTTTTGTTAATAGCAGCAGTAGGCAAATGTCAGGAAAATTCAAGCTCTTTTTTTTTTTGGAAAGCTAAACACAATAGCTTGAGCACTTTTCCAAGCAATTCAGTTCTTCCTAAAAGTAGGTATAGACCCAAATGTATTACAAAAAAAAAACTTCCTGGGGTGTTTTGGTGCTCCTTTTTGGCTCCAACTGGGAACAAGCAATGTATAGTCAATTATGGACATGAGAAATAGTAGCGATAGTTTGCACTTGGAAAGTGCTCCAAATACTAAAAATAATGGGTTATGGTTTAAGAGGGCATGGCTAAATGACTCCAGTAAAAGCACAGGGGTTTAAAGAGAATGGTGAAGGGAAGGAAAAAAAATCATTTAGAAGAAGATAGCAAAAAGATGGCAATTTAAAAATTAAAGTCTTGAGACTGCAGAAAAGAGAGGGATGAGTGGTACATCATACATTATCGAATCTCATTCTGTTCTGTGCACAGCGATATAGACCATCAAAGGCAAATGATTTAGAAAGACAGCTTCTTTTAATTCATGTAGCAAATTCCTCTTGCTGATTTTGCAAATCCTTCTCCATTTAGAAATATTCTATTTTTTTCACCCTCAAATGTAAAGTGGTGCACAGTTTCTTTAGCTAGTGAATAATGACCATTTTTGTCATTTACGATTAGAAAGGAGGTAGAAGATAATTGAAACTCACTGGCATGATTTACTCTGTAAAATGAATAAAGGCCTATAAGTTCATGCAGAGGAACAAATACTTCCACTTTCACTGAGTATCTTTGATAACACCTGCTGAATTTGACGGGTATCTTGAATCACACATATTCTTGAGCTATATGCAGGTCAGTTTATTGTTCCAGACTTGTGAGCAGTGGCTATTGCACATTCAAAACGCATGGTAATCAGACAATTAGCAGAGTGGCTTCATTTACAGTATCAAAATAAATACAAATTTCTGATAATAGCAAGTGGAAACTCTCTTTCTAGTAACTTCTGTTGAATAAACACCTAATTAAGGCAGTCAGCCCTGAGCGTATAAGATGCTAAAGAATATTCAGAGACACAGTTTATACCTTGAAATCTCTTGCAGGCTCAGTGGAAAATATAAGTTTGTGTTAACTCTTTTTAACGCTAATATTATCCTTGCATCCCAGGAAAATCAAACAACAACTCACATTCACTGAGTACTCATAAATCAGTAAAACACAAAATTGAACTGAACAGCATTTACATGACATGAATCACAAACTGTAAAACGCCCAATAAAATTTCACAACATACCTGTGGAACAAGTTTTGCAATGTGCAAATAACACAGATTCCCCATTACCAGGAAGGAAAAAAAAATCTCTCAACGTACACAATACAAATTCTACAGCGTACATGAAAAACAAGTTCCACAAAATGCATGAGGGTTTGGAGAATAAATAGAATATCTTAATATTCACTTAAACCTGAAGTGACCCATTGTCTCACTGCAAATCAGTATTTGTTTTTCGAGGTCTTCTGTTGCCTCAGGGATTCATTTATGGAGGTGAAATAATGTGAGAGCTGGTCTTTTAAATGAATTGCCGTATCTATGACCTTAAATGGCATCAAGAGGCTACAGCTTGCTTTTTATTAGCCCTATAAATTGCTCCCTAAGGGATTCATGAAAGCTTCTGAAAAGCAGAAATGCAAATAGAAAGAAATATAACCACCTGAAACATAGATACAAATGCTCTGTGCTATGTACCTATGTAACATAGGTAACATACACTTCAGGCTTGTGGCTGGACTCTGTGGCAGGCGGGAGAACGAGCTCTGCACCAGGAGCCAAGTCAAATCTTGCCATATACCTATGAAACAAATGATACAGTGAGCACTGCACACAGGCTTGGGCTTACCCTGCATGATTTTAGGCACCTAAATGAGACATATCAATTAGGGTGATATTAGTTTTTGCTCCTTTCATACTTAGTGAAGACTAAATAGCAAATCTGCCCGCCTAAACCTCATCTCCTGCACCTTCAGTTTTTCCCTTCTCTCTTAACCTGCCATCTGTTAAATACAGATATAGAAATAGGAATATTCACAATTATATGATACTGACTGAAAAAAAAAAAAGAGATGTTCAGGGATGGGCATTACTATTCTCAGTGTATAAGCTAATGGATATTGCCCTGAGTTAGAAAGATGCATCTCCTCTTGACTCGTTATTCCCTTTCTGTCCATATTTCTTTGAAGTACCTGACCTTGCAACTGGGAGGCATATAAATGTTCCTTCAGCCATAGGAGCCTCTGGACACTGATAAGAAGTGTAATTATGCAGTCCTAGTAATAGTAACAGCAAAGATGTGCAAAAATTTGAATTTAAAAAAGGGAAATTTATATGTTTTCTTGCTTTTAACTTGAGCAAGAAGTATTGGGAAAGAAGAGAGGTAAATAGAAGGAAAGACTTGAAACTGAGTAAGGAAAAGAAAATGATAGTAATAATGGTGTGGAGAAAAGAGAAAAATATTAAGACACATCATTCCCAGGCAATCCCTCAGGAAAAGTATAAAGACAGGAAATATTTGGTCCCTGTTAAGTAACAAGTACACAGCGGAGAAGCATCCAGTCTGTCTAAAGTTATGATAAGCATCATTTATATTTCTCCATTTTAAGCAGTTACCATGTGTCAAATTACCACACAATGGGGAATGCACGAGCCCATTTGTACGTCAGGCTGTGTCAACTCAGTACTCTAGTAATATTCTTACTGCTGATGTGCTGTTGTCAGTGCTGGTGACAACAATGATAATGATTTTTGCTTACTGGAATTCTCCACAAATATGAGAGAGAAAAAATAAATCTCCATTTTCTATACAAATCACAGTTTCTCTTTTGAAAAGGATGAGAATTCATTAAAGAACAATGGGCTTTGTTCTTCTCTGATTTCTTTGAGGTCTGGTCTGTTTACCTTCACCGGCCAATAAAAAAGTGATACATATACATCGTAGTTTAGTGATTTTTGATGGAGGAGTAATTTGAACTAAAAATGACAGTAACAAGCAATTAAGAGTCAAAATCTTGTGACTTATTCCTGCCTAGTCTTAAGACCACAGAGAACTGATCTTAAAGAATATACTCCTGGCTATTCTCCCTTATTCTACTCAACAAAGGAGACTCATAGTTTAAAGTAGGGCACCTACTTAAGTTTTTAGTTGGATTAAAGTCCTTCAGACTATTTCCTCATCTCTGAAAAAACACTGATTAATTGTTTAAGCATTAGACCTGCAAGTCCTAGTCTTCCAAGAAATTCAGCTCAGAATCCTGGGTTGGGCTGACTGAATCCTTTTACAATGGTCAGACCTAGAACTGTGCAATTTATTGTCTTGTAAGTGTTACAGGGTAAAGACAAGAGGACATGAGTACTAGACAAGTAAAAGGTTTTTTAGGAACTGAAAGAAGCAGTGGAAAAGAAAGAACAACCCTGAAAAAAATGAAAGCCCGGTTACCCATGAAGTCCTGACTGCATTACTGATACTGCTTTCCAAAAGTGCTGTGCCATGGTAGGTAAATCACAGTGATGTTAGTCTACATATGCCCATTTTTCTCTGTAAAATGATGTTTATTTAATGTGATGACATTTCTGTAACCTGAGACTTGAAAATCTCAGTCTTGAAAACTATGAAGCATTCCTATAGTTGCCCTATGTCTTTGATGCCTTTGTTACTCTTACACATTGCACAAAATCTAGACTTACCTTCCTGCCAGCTTCCACTTATTTTGGATAATTTTAACCACTTCTAGTCCTTCAAGTGTCTTCATTTCAGAATTTGAAAAAGGGTTTACTACATATGAAGTTTCATACAAATCTCACCTTGCTTTGTTCTGACTAAGCCCTCCTGAAATGCTCTGTTCCGCAGAGCATTCCTTCTGCTGTGGTCACATGCTGCTGTGTTTGCTCTGCACTTATTAAACTCTATAATATTCATTCGTGCCTCTGAAATGAATTTTTAAGGGAGGGTTTCTTGTATTCTTTTACCCATTAGTGAATAAATTACGGTCCTCTATACATGCAGAAAAGCTCGTAAGAATCTTGAGTAAAAGAGGAGATCATTCAAGGAAAAAGGTGAATAATACAGAACTTCTTCGAGTGGTGATATAAACTGAATTCATGGTATGAAGCAAGTCAATAAATCTTGCAGAGTATTTGTTTGCCACTGTGAGTAAGCACACTTGCTGAGACAGGTTAGACCTAGGATAACATAGGATTTTTCTAAGAATTGAAGGTTTGGCTGATATGTAGAAGGAGCACTTCTAACCTACTATCCTTTTTCACCTTTACCACCAATTTTCCCTCCCCCGCCTTTAAAATGTCTCTAGCATTGTGTTAATGGAAATATTCGAGCAAAGATTACAGAGTTCTAACTTTTCAGTCAAAAAGAAATTCTGCCAACATTTTTTTACCTGGAAAAAATGCTTTTGAAACAGAAAAGGAATAGTCTTTGTTTTAATCTAGAATTCCACAAATAAACTGGCTGCTCTGAAGCATAGTTATTTGGCATAACATGCTGCTCTGGGAGCTGTTTCCAGGTACAGCATGGAGCAAATCAAGCCTTTTCTTGTTTCTGGGAGTTCCCTGGCCTTGCCATGGAATTGCATTGAGCAGTTAAAATGCTGCGGTCAGTGGCATAATTGGGTCCAGTCCCGGAAATGATGGGAATTAAGCCAAAGACTCTGAGTGAGAGAAAAAGGGCTCTGTAAACAGTTGTAATTGGGTCTGACTTTGAAAAAAATCATTAATGGTGCTGTATCTTCTAAACTCTTAAAGGTACCCTCTCAGCCTAAAAGACCCTCCCAATGTCTGCATTGTATGTCTATTGCTAACCATGGGGTAGATCTACTCCTAAGTGAGTGACAGAGACCACCTTCACTTCCATACTGAAGATACAGTTTGGACTCCTGCTTTTTCTGCATACTTTTTTATCTCCTGCCTCTGACAAGAGAGACAAATATGCTGCTAGGAGGCAGAAGTGCTAAAGATCTCTGCCACACAGTGGGGCAGCCCCCCGTACCTAAGCAGTGAAGCACTTCAGTGCTGAACAGTCCCTGCCCAATCTTGCCGGCACTATTGCAGTTGTGTCTGACCCTACTGGTTCTCTGAACACCCCTTGTCCCAACTGAATTTTCAGTGAATACCTGAACTGTTTGCCACAGGACCTAGAACACAGAGATAGCTGTAGAGAGAGGCAAGATACCAGGAGGAAATCAGTCAAGTCGGATAACACTGCTCTGTGTTATGAAAGCACTAAGTGGGAGACAGGAACAACAGCTGGATGGGTGGGAAAGCAGCTAACAGTTGGAAACAGAATTGAAGCTTTGGTGTCTCTCTTGGAAAGATAGGAAAAAACATTTTGTGCATCTCCATACGCCTTAAAGAAATTCTTGGTGTATGAGTAAACAGGATGAGCAAGGCTCATAGTTTTTCTCAGGAAGAATTCTTTGTTCAAGGCAAAGAAAAGTAATGCTTTAGAGCAAGGGTTCTGCTACCTTCAGTCTACAGCTGAGTGTGTGCAGCTTTAGGCAGGCTGGCCACCCTGCCTCTGCATGTTTCACCAGTTCTGATATAAGGAGCATTATAGAATTTTTGCTGCATTTTCATCTTGTTGGTCCAGCGGATGACAGCTGTAATAACATGGAATTACTTTGCTGAAATGTCTTTTTACACCTGTGCAAAATGACTGTCAGATAAAGTTCACAGTGCAACAAGGTGTCAGTAAAAAAGGAGTCTGGAGATTGGCTTGTGTGCTTGAAAGTTTGCCTACATTGACTTTGTCTTCAGACTTTGTGCTGATGTCCTGGACGGGAGCAAAACAAGAGTCATGATGTAAAAGCAAGTGTAAGATAGAGTTCTCTTCAAATGAAGAATATTGGCATAACTGACGTGTAAGAACCAGAGTGTTAAACTGTTTGTACTTACTTAAAACTGATACTGAAGGCATTCCAGAAAGTGGCTCTGCTGATGCGGTTTAACTGACAAAATTGTCTTATGTTTGGTGTGCGATATATCTAAGGATCTGGAAAGAGTTAGCTGGATGTTCTCCCTGTGGGTGTGTGCCTAGACAAGCAGCTGTATTTTTCAAAAGTAGAGGTTATTATTCACTTTTCACACAATCTGTACTCATTAAAACTGACAGTATTTTCTATCTCATGAAGAGTGGCAGAAATCTGTGGAGCTGGGGAATTAATGAAATCATGTAATACTTTTAAACAGTCCCATTTGTACTAAGGAGGAAAAAAATAACAGGCTACAAAAGATGCAATCTGAGAACTGTTTTCTATAAAATCTCAACTTCAGTTCTCACCTCAATGTTCAGGAAGAAAAGTGTCTAGGTTTCAATGAACATTTTTGGCCATGTCCCTGTGGCATCCGAATGCTTCCTAGGCCTTGGGAATCTTGATGGTTCTGGCGAGGTAGCAGAGCACTATTGTTTTCATTTTATTTTAAGGAGAAAAAGAAAAAAAATGTGAATTGCCAAAGGGCACACAAATATCTATGTGAGAGTCAGAAGTCAAGTACAAGTTTTCAGTGTACCAGCACAGCTCCTGAACCGGCAGATTTTTTTCATTCATATTTGTGTACCTATGCACTACACAAATAGGTGGACAGGTCATGTAAGGATTTTATAGTATATGTTTGCTCAAAGCACGGGTGATTTACGTAATTACTGTGGCATTATTGGAGCATTCCTTGGGCAAACACACACCAAACTGACTTCCTTGAAGACCATTTCAGTGCTCTACTATGCAAGGAGAAGGTAGCTCTCACATCTTCCATCTTCTGGGCTCTGAGTCAAGGTCAAGGAGATATTTCCAATGGTTACTTTTCTCAACAAAGAATATGCTGAAGCCCCAGGCTGTGTGAACTGAGTAAGTGCTCAGTGCACACACTTCTATAAGAAGCTTGCTTGCCTACTAAGTAATTCCCAGCAATGTCTTTGGCTGCTAGCTATTGTTATTTGTTTGTACTGAAGCAGTGCCTAGAGGCTCCAGTCATGGATCAGGGTCTCATTGTGCTAGGTATTGTGGAGACACACAACAAAAAGGCCTTTGTCATAATCTTAAGGCAAATCTGAGGTGGGTTGGGGAACTTTCCCAAAGCCAAAGACCCAAGGCCTGCTTCTAAGCAGTTTACTGTTCTCCAGGCTTTGGATTTATCCGTGGTTTTCTCATCTATGTTGTTTATTCAACACAGATAATAAGTGAACGCTGAAAACACTGGAAAACAAATAAAAAGATAGAAAACTGGTTTTGTTACTCATATTTATTACTGACTTTTTAAGTAAAGAGCCAGTGAGTAGTCACTGAGGACTTGGAAGACTGAGGGATCTTGGAGACTCATTTGCTGCTGGAGTTGCCCATCTTTGGTTTGCTTCATCCCTCAGAGTGTTTTGTTGTAGCAGCTAACGCACATTCTAAAGCAGGAATGCAACTTCCTGAAAACAATCTTTTCCCTGTGTCAGAGGTGTTCCCTATCTCATTTGCCTCATACCTATACCGTAGCTGGGGGTATCTGCATGACAACAGGATTTTTTGCTCCTGGGTCATTCATCAGCTGCTGGCACTTGAAGTCACATTCCTTTCTATATCACATCACATGTAGTTGCTGTGGATACAGTTGTGATGCCACAAACAGAGGATTAGGGCTTGCTGTAGCCCTTCCTCTCCTGGAACAGAAGGTTCTGTTCCTGAGGGTGAGCTCTATCCCGGAGCAGGCGCGGGGAGCATCCCCCAGGCGGCCCATGTAGCAGCGATGTGTGGGGCTCCTCAGAGGGCCCTGAGTGACTACAGTAAGGACGCAAACCTGTGTTGAAACCTGGGAGCATGCTACATCCCCCCTACCTCTGCTCCATTCTGCTATTTACTAGGGGATACTCTAGTGTTATTTCAACATTTGGGATTTTTTTTTTTTATTCTTTTTTGGAAGCCCTTTTTACCGCTACTCCCAAACTAAAAACAAGAATAATTTTCTCCAGATTTTGGAGATACTGTATCTGGGGCACAGAATAATCAAACTTGCAATCACAGAAAACAGGTCTGGAAAGCCCCTTGCGGGGGACTCGGTATCCGTTAGAAAACGTTGTGTAATGCAAGGGAAAGAAGCTCTGAGAGTGGAGTTTACATATTTTTGGCCTTCAAAGTCAACTCTGTAGGAAGTGATCCTATTTCAATATCTGATTTTAGCTAATAAGAGTGAAAAATACTGTTTTATTTCTGGCAAAATAATAATAATATTAAGAATCTTGTAAATTCTCAAATCAATTCAGTATTTGACACTGATAAATCTTAGCTATTCTTATTTATATGTTGATTAATTTAGTACCTTTATACCTCATGTTTGGATGAACTGTTGGAATATTTTTAAAATAAAAATGGAGCTAATAGAAGATATGGGTTATTACACTGGTGTCAGGCATATTTTATCATCTTTCTCTGCAATGGATTAAGAACTAGAGAGGACAAACAATTATCACTTGGAATCAAGGCTTTTTTTCCCTTCTTTTTTGTTGTCTGAAAGACATTCCAGACTTCCAGAGAAGCCACAATAAAGCTTTTATTTTCTATTTATATGCTCATGCATTATTTTCATTCATGTATCCATAATGAGAATAAACATTCTGCAAATTCACATGGAAGTATAATAACTTTGTTCTTCTTTTGGGATAGTGACTCATAATTAAATACATGCAGCTGAAAGATGGAAATGTGGAGTTGAAACTACACTGCTGCAGAGAGGGGAGAAACGTTGGAGATAAAGGTTAAAAAGAAGCTAAGGTGAACCTACCTGATAGGAATGGTGACTCCAGAAAGTTAGGTTAATGTTCGAGGGCATCCACAGACACCCCGTTCCAACTTTAAAACTTACAGTGTTTTTTTTTCCCTTTGTTTTTTAAACGGGGCTAGCTATGAACTTTTCCTGTGTCAGAGAATTTTGTGGGTAACAGTATCAGTGAATGTAAAAAAAAAAAAAATCCAGTAACATGATAATACTCAGGTGAGTATCAAGAAGGAGAACAAATTTAATTGGCACCAACCTGAATGTTGATATTCTGGATAGAAAATGCCATAGTGTAGAGGTACTGAAGACAGCCAAAATTCAGCTCTTGGCTGTTTACATAATGAGCTAACCCACAGTTAGTATTTGTTGTGAATTGCACAGTGAAAGAATTTCATTTAAAAATGCCTTTTTGTTGAGTCCTGAATGTCTTGTCCAAAATGTCTCAGATTTAACAAACTCTCCGAGAATTTGAACCTGACCTGGATTCTGAACCTGGCCAGATGTACGGCTGCCAGGCAGCGTCTGGCTCCGGCCGCCCGCAGATTCCAGCGTCTGCAGCTCTTGGTCCGGCAGCCGCGGGAGCCCGTCCAGGCCGGGACTGCGCTCCGGCCCTGCCGCCCGCACCGACCTGCTGCCCTCCGGCCAGGGGTCTCGCCCACCGCGTGGGCGGCAAAAGCCCTCCCAGGGCTGCATGCAGCTCACACTGCAGGCAAGGGCTTTCCTGTCCTGTAGCGGCACCCCTATCCCTCCTTGGGGACGCAGAGATCAGGACAGGAAAAAGAAATAAAAGGAAAAAAAGAACTTTAGATTTACTGTTTCATAACTTTATGCAAACTCTCTTTGCCTTAATGCAAAGAATGTCCCTTCTGAGGACAAATTAATCCTGTGCATCCAAATATGTGTTTTTTTGTTACAAGCTGGTGGTGCTGTTCGATATGTCAGAGATTATCGCTGTTTTTAAGGCACAAGCAAGAAACATGGTCAGATGAAAACCAAATCTGCTCTTCCTGAAACCCACCAAGTGTAGCAAGTGTGTATAACAGCATCTGAAATATTTTAGTAACAATTTTATATCCCATTTTTACCCCATTTTAAAAATAGTTTTCACCCAAGCAGTTCTAAGCAATTTTAAATCATCTCAGTTTGGATCATAGCAAAGCGTACTTGTATTACTTTGTTTTTAATTACTTTAATAGGCAATTTCCCTGGGTTATTTGAAATCTTTCTATTAAGCTCTAAGGTCTTATTTTTTCATGTAGTAATTTTCCATGTCAGGTTTCAATTTTATTGGAAAGGAAAATTTCTATAACTTGGCTCACACAGTTGCTGTTGCACGCGGTACTGCAAAGGAAAAACAGGTGCTTTTACAAGCCAGATTTACTCTTGAAAACACAATGTCGCCACTTGTATATAAAATGATATTCTGTTGTAAGGTAATAGGAAATTAAAGTTTTAACCAAGCTGTAGGTAGATTCTTAAAATAACTCGTAGCACTTGTGGCCTATCTAGTCTTTTTGATGGGGAAGATCTGTGCATAATAATAATAAATGCACTTTCAAAGACAAAATATATTTAATCTGAAATTGAAATTTAGGTAGTTTTTCAGACATTTACCTTTCCTTATTCTTAAAATGGCCTGTGTTACAGAGAACTTTTGTTAAAATTGACCGTAATTGGTCTGAAAGCCACCAGCACACTCAGATGAAAGACATCAGCAACACAGAATATAACTGGAGGACCTTGGAACTTCTGACTCTAGTAGGATTCCTATGACTTCCAGCTTCCATATCATGGGGCGTCCCTGAAGGTTTCTAGGCTGTAAGATTCCAGAGCAATCTATCTGTCTGGATTATCCTGGTCCAGTTGATCACAGTGCTCAGAATATCCATTTCATTCAGCAGCTGCAAGCTCCAAGAAGATGGTTTAGTGCCAACATGAAAAATGTGTTTCTCAAACAAATTGTTTTGAATCTTTAGCTTGTGAGAAACCTAATACTGGTTTCAGTGTGTTTCAGGCAAACACATGCCAAAAAAAAAGAAGAAATTTTCATTAATCCTTCACTCTGGGTAGATCTTTGTGGGTTCTGCCCTTGAGTAGTTATGTCTACATTAATGAATGTTCAGAGCTGAGGAGAAAGCTATTGAAAGTGAAGTCATTAACTTCCCTAGTCCTTAGAGTCCTCACTTGCAAGCTAGGAACAGTTACATTTATCTGGTAGACTTAACATCACTACTATGTGCAAGGAGTTTTGAGGTCCAAGGGTGTAAGTGTTTTGAAAAGTATAATTAATGAGACTGTAAGTAAAAAAGAAGGGGAAATAAAAGTCCTATTTATCAGGACTGCATTTTAAGCATACCTTGAAACATCTGAACAGATGAAATTAATTCCCTGGTTCAGTGAACTGAACCTTACTCCACCCGTAACTGGTGTAGTGCAATGTGCTATCTTTAAATAGGAAGAAAGCACTAAAAGACATAAAACAAATTGCTCTTTGGGAAGAGAGCAGAGAGATGTTCTTGTCCACCAGTGATAGTTCTCCATCTGCTTTTTGCTGCAATACACCCTTAAAAATAACTATATACCTTAAGTAGCTAGCTGCCATTCTGTGCTTTATTTCAGCTGGCACTCTGAGAGGGGACAAGACCTGGCGCTTGGGCCCTCAGCTCACATGCCATGGCAATGCTGGCTTCCAGGACAGCCAGGACAGCCTCCGAGCCCCTAGGCAGTGTGTGCATCATCCAGGCGCAGACACACTGAACTGCACACTTGCTTACAGTCCTAAGAGGACAAGGGCTTCCATAAACAAATATATGTTGAAAACTTACATCCTTATTTCCTGGGATACTGCAAAGTTAAGAGACAAACATGTGAGTAGAGTCTTGCTCTCTCCTCTTAAGTAGGAGCTCCATATCCTGGCCCTGCTTTTCACAGCATGAGAAATCTGGATATTTCCTAGAAATCTGAACATTTTTTGGCTACCATTTTAAGCCTAACGCAAAGTCAGAAACACTAGAGATTTTCCCATCCTGAGAAAAACCACAGGCTTCTCCAATTACATATATCATTGGAATTCACAGTTAAAAGTTACAATAAAATAACATTTCCTGAAGATCTCTATTCCCAAAGACTAATTTAAACTTGCAGTCATTATCTGGGGAGGACGAGGCTCAACCAGTTCTATTTCTGTGAACTATACATTTCCATAAGTGAAAGAAACATTATGCCCAACTTGGACACACTCTTGAAGTGCAGAATGAGGGATTTGGAATAACCAAGACATTTTTCAAATGGCTTTTTCATCTTCTCCATCGTTCAGTCCTAAAGAGTTCAAGATGCAGTGTCATCTGTCAGACTAAACACTGAAAGGAAAGCATTATTCAATTCTTGAAATATTTCAGTGCCCACACGTCTTCAGTTCTCATGACTTTTTTTTTTTTTTTTTTTGTTCAGTCATTTGTGTCAATGATATTATCTATTCACAGAAGTATGAGGCAATACTATAGAATGTTAAGTTCTATAATGTCTTTCATTCCAAGTCCTACCCCGGACAAACACTTTACCAAGTTAAATAACATGGCTAGAGAATTAAAATATTGCAGAGTGAAAAAGAGGTAAGGGGGAAAAACGGTGTTTCATATGAAAGTAGAAAAGTGATGGCAATTTCTGGAAGCTGAATTGCGGAGGATATTCTGGGATGTAAGAGAGGAAGTCCTTGAAATCTCAATTTCTGCATTTTGGGGGTTTTATTAAGTGCAGGTTGCTCAAGTAGAATTTGGAATAGGGACTTTCCAAGGCAAGAAAATGAGGCTTAAATTTGCTGCAGTTCTCAGATGCAGCCTGCTTTCATATGTTTGTTTTTGCTTGAATCAAAACTTTAAGGGATATAGTTTTCCGGACCAGTGTAACTTGATTTATATCTCACTAGTTTTACAATGTGATGCTGTTTTTTTATGAACTGGAGTTCTAGTAGATCAGGAAAATAAAAATATTAGGAATTTGTGAGTTGAAATTTTATTAAGACAGCTCATGAGATTTTTGGTTCTGTCTCAAGTGTGATCTTGCACTCTACTCTGAACTTAGCTTCCAGTACAAATACAAACTTTACTTCAGGCCTGAAGTCTACCTTTAATCTAGGACTGAATTCTACCTTGATAGTGCTTTTCCCTCTCTTCTATCTCATTCCTACCACATATACAAAATAATGACTCAATATTCTGTTATTCCATCCCAGACACGATGAAAGTGTATACGAAAGTAAACACAAAAGCATAATACACAAAAGTATGCAGCATAATTATATCACCATGTAATCATTGGCAAATGGGTAATGAAAACAGTCTCTAAGGTAATTCTTAAAAGTCTGCATTGTGCTACTATGCTACCATATTTTTCAGTAGTAAGTGACATCATTTTTCTTGATATTAACTGAAAGTTTTACATAATCAAAGTACTAGTCTCCTAAGGTGATCAGATAAATAACATCCCGTGACATTTGGAGGTAGTTTTGTCATCCGCATGAATACCAGCACCTACATAATTTCTGTTTGACAGTTGATGGTCATTTAAAAACACCTCTTTTATAACGCAAAATAGCTTATGTTTAACTTTTATACTAACAAGAAATTACACTGGGAAATATTCTGAAACTTTGATGTCTAATGAAAGAAGAATTTTTTTTAATCATCTGGATTTTAGTGTAGCAGTCCTGATGAAAAGTGGGTGGAAACTCTCCTCTCCTATTTTTAAATGTATTTTCAGTTTTACATTATTAAGTTAGAACTGAGTGAGGCCTATAAAACTTATATGTAAAATTGAAGAGATCCATTTACAAGAAGCAAACTATTCTTTAACTGATTTTTTTTTAATGAGAAAAGATGTTGATGCAATATATTTGTTTACATGTAAATACGAAATAAAGCTTCATACATTCCCAGTACTTGGACATTACTTAACATAGATTTTCTGTAATTTAGTTTAACAAATACAGAATGACATTGCCTGCAATGAGTATTTCAAAGTTTTTTAGTTATTGTTGGGTGTTTGGAGTTATCCAATGCCACCATTAAGTATTTTTGAATTAACTGCCTTGCTTTTGGATTTCCGTCAAAAAAGAATTGCAAAACCTGTAGAAAAGTAACGACAGCAGCAGCTGGCATGAGTCTAAATGATAGTTTTAAAGAAACTTGATGTGGGAATGCCAGCTGGTCAGCAGATTGCATGACCTCACTTGAGCTGACTGCTAGAGAAAAATGCAACAGGAGGGTAAAAAAAGCAAGTACTCCCTGCTGCTTTACCCTACTGTATTTGCCACAAGTATCATTATTGAAAGCCTTTCTGTATTCTTTGTTCATCCCTGCAAATACTCTTCAGAGGAAAGTTAGGGAGCTATAGAACTAATCTTGATACTCTAACTTGATACTTGTTAACTGTTCACTTGTTGGTGAAATGCCAACAGAGAGGAATCCAATATATGTGATAGCCTGATACAAAAAAGAAAATGGTAGGGAAACTACCATGGTAACTAATGACTCAAATCTGGCCCAGTTGGACAGCTGAGATCCTTAGGTGAATTAGAAATTTCCCAAGATATAAAAAGAAAAGCTATTCCTCTGTTCTGACACAATCTGTAAATATCCCAAGAAACTGGAAATAACTGACTGTGTTCTGAATGCATAACCTTGTTTATTTTCCTCTTAGCATTCTCAAAAAATCAAACTCTGACACTGCTGCAACCATTCTCAAAATGTGAGCAAAATATTCTGGACCATATTCCTCAAGCGGAAAATGCAAAGGGTGCCATACAGCCTCCTACATATCTTGCTTTTGGATACATAATGACAACATTCCTTATCTTAAAAAAAAATCCTTAGCTTAATTCTTGTTTATATGGCTCCTGTGAATCCAAGTCCTGCTGGTAGTTCACACTACTCACATATCTGTGTACAACCAGCGATCCCTTTGCATTAAACATCGAAACAACACCTTTAAAGGGCCAGATTATTTTCACTGCTTACTATATGCCTCCTTATTTTTTGCAACCTCTTCATTCCTGAGAGATTTTCTTCTACAGATAGTATTATTTTATTTAGTGATATATCAATGACAATATTTGATAAAATGGAAAGATGGTAGCTTAATATCACAGAATCACAGGATTACAGAATGTTTGAGGTTGGAAGGAACCTCTAGAGATCATCCCCTGCTCCAGCAGGGACACCTAGAGCACATGGCACATAGTTATATCCAGGTGGGTCTTGAAGATCTCCAGAGAAGGAGACTCCACAACCTCTCTGCACAGCCTGTTCCAGTGCTCTGTCACCCTCACAGTAAACAAGTTCTTCCTCATATAGAGGTAGAACTTCCTGTGTTTAAATTTATACCCATTACCCCTTGTCCTGTCACTAGCCACCAACGAAAAGAATTTGGCCTCATCTTCTTTACATTCTCCCCTCAGGTATTGAATTTGGCCTCATCTTCTTTACATTCTCCCCTCAGGTATTTGTACATATTGATGAGACCCCCTCTCAATCTTCTCTTCTCTCGGCTAAGCAGGTCTTGCTCGCTTAGTCTTTCCTCATACAATAGATATTCCAGTCCCATAATCATCTTCATTGCTCTATGCTGGACCCTCTCTAGAAGTTTCATGGGGGAGCCCAGAACTGCACAAATTCTCCAGATGTGGCCTCACCAGAGCTGAGGAGAGGGGCAGGATCCCATCCCTCAACCTGCTGGCAACGCTCCTCCTGATGCAGGCCAGGATCCCATTGGCCTTCTTGGCCGTGAGGGCATGCTACTGACTCATGGTTAACCTGTTGTCAGGCAGGACTCCCAAATCCCTCTCCGTGGAGATACTTTCCAGCAGGTCAGATTAGGATCTGTACTGGTGCCTGGGGTTATTCCTCCCCAGATGCAGGACCCTGCGCTTGTCCCTGCACTTGTTGAACCTCAGGAGGTTCCTCTCTGCCCAACTCTCCAACCTGTCTAGGTCCATCTGAATGGCAGCACAGCCCTCTGGAGCACCAGCCACTCCCCCGAGTTTGGTCTACCCTCTAATAATGGCCAGATGTGGCTGCAAAAAGTATTTCAGAATAGAGGCAAGCATGTTTTGATATTACTACTGGAGTATTTTTCAGCTTACAAAATTCCATGTTTCAAAGATTTCCTAAAGCAGAGGACAATATTTCTCCATTAGAAATGAAGTACCCATTACTTACTATATGAGAACTTGTCTAATAGAAAATAAATACATCCAAATACGCATGTGTATGCAAGCATAGTTGGTTGTTGTCAGAATTTCAACATTTACATGGATACTCTTCATTTTAGTGGCAAACTACACTGTTGATCTACTCAGACCATGGTAGTATACTACATCTCAGGTCATATATCCTTAAAATTTTGTCTAATTGTCTACTGAATATACCCTTGCCAGCACCAAGCATCCAGTCTGCATGCATCAGTCCTCAAAAAGTATGATCAGCTGACAACAAACAAAAGTGAATTCATTACATAAAAAAAAATTTGGAAGGGATATTTTCATTGTCTTCTGATTGTAAGTCCTTAGGGTTGATTTGGGGCACATTTTTGACTTTTTTTTCCAATAGCTTTAAAATAAAAATTGGTTTCCAACTCTCAAGCTATCATATAGCCACTTCTTCAAGTAACTTGTGTTTTAAGCAAAGTGCCAAATATAACTAGCATTGACACCAAGTCATTTTTGAGGCAAAAAGCTTTGTTTAGCTTTCACAGCCACTTATACATTCCTTATTCATGATGTTTGAGAAGTCCCAGACAGAAGAGGAAGTGCTGGAACACTCAAAGAAAGAAGCTTCTTTGCCCCAGGATGAAGTCCTGGCTGAGAGTCAGTGTGAACTCCTCTTCTAGCAAAAAGAAACTGTCCTTGGGTGAGACTGACTTCTGGCATCTGCAAACCTATAGTAGCTAAAGACATGAGCTAAGATGCAGGGCCATAGAATCTGAGCTTTTGTGTGCATTCTTCCCACAACAATGCAATAAAAATATAGATTTATTTCTAGCTTGCTAATTATCAACTGTGAGCTTGATTCTCTCCAAGATCCCAACAAAAACACTTTCCCTACCCTAAAAGTTAAGAATTCAAAAAGTAGGCAAAGATCGTAAATCAGAGATCACAGATAAAGGTGTATGCTATGATTTAGATGGGAATTGGTATTTGTGACCTGGGGAGAAAATAGGAACTTTCAGATGCCTTCAAGAGAAAAGATACATGATGCGTGTTTACCTCCACGAGAAAACTTAGACAGTCCTCAGCTAGGGATAGCCTTTTAAAGGGTCAGAGGATGAATGGAAGTATTTGCAGGCAATAAGGCTGCCATGGCTGACTTTGCAGAAAGTATGAAGTAAGAGAGATCAAGAAGTAAAGGAACAAAGCCTTTTAATTAATGAAATGACATTTCCCAGATGAAGCATTATTAATCAATGAGAACAGGTAACAGCAATTTCTGAGGAGTCATTATGGGTCTATAGGACATCTAATCGTTGTCCAGTCAGAGTAGGAGAAGAGCTCTTGGGCCATTCAGCAATTTTCTCTTTTACATGAAGCTGTTCTCCCCTTGGAGATCATCAGTGAAACTTTTATTGAACAGTATCTGGTATTCAATGGCAGTATTGTAGTTCTCGCTGATAATCTGTCTGGCACTGTTCCTGCACTGTGGAACACAGCTGCTGCTACTGAGGTAGATCTGTGCAGCTCCATACCATGGCGACAGAGCTTTTCCAATCCAATGAGAAGCTCAGAGTTAACTCAGAGCACATTGTCCATCTTCAGGTGTTCGGAGCTTCAGAAGGTCCTACACCACTGTAAGAATTAGTTGGTTTTGTCACCTTGGTCTGGGTTAGCTAGGACTCTAGCATTTCCTGTCAGATCATCCTCAGATGCACTTATGCACCTACGTCTACTACATTATTCATTTTCTCTGCCTACTTCTCAAAATAACTTGTACTTTGCTGTTTTAAAAGGTTGTTTCTGAAAGGTTGCCCCAGTGAACTTTGTCTCATGGTCGATAGTAACACAGATAAGAATTAACAGACATGGCAGGCTGAAATAAGCTGGATTAATGTCAAGTCTCTTAGCGCAGCTCATTGGCACACCAAACAGATTGAGATGTGAGCTGCGTATCTCCTGTGTCCTGGGGTTTTTCTAACATGGACTACTCAAGGAGAAATCGTATTGGTAGCTTTATTGTCTTTCTTTCAGATGCATGATCTAGAAACCTTACACATCATTTTAAAAAGGCATCAAATGCAGAGGGTTACCACCACGTCTGTAAGAAAATTGTTTGTTGTAACCAATGCCTTTTGCAGAATTTTGTTTCTTTTGGTTAAATTTATTTTTAGGTAGATCTTTTAGGTCCAGAATGGAGTTTCTAATGTAGATAAAAGAGAGATTGCAGAGCTGAGAGTAGCCCAGTGTTCAGAACAATCTGCCTAATTCTAAAGGGAAAGCTAAACTTGACTTATGACACCATAGAAACCTTTTGTGTTCTCTCTTTTCATCTTTTTTTTTTTCTCAAAAGGCCTTATTTCCTATTCTGTCAACGCAACTGTCAAAACCTGGAGATTTCCACAAAATGAAAATCTTTTTCTCCATTCTGCCTCAGTTACATCCAAACATCAGAAGTTCCTTTTATTTTATCATAGAATTGGTTCTGAAAATTAAATAATCAGGATTTTGCTTTGATAAGAATTAAATCTGGACTTATACAATGAATTTGTGGAAGTGATCATCTCTGTTGAGAATCTGAACTGACTATAGACAGCAGAAAGCCAAGAAAACTATAAGAAAAAATTATGTCTATTTATAACATGGATTTTGGCACGGAAGGATATGACTGAGCAAGTGCAAAAATAGGAAATAATTAGACTTTATGTTAGCTATTTTTCAGTGGGTTGACATTTCAGACTAGAAGATCTTCTGAGTTTGTGTTGACCTTATATCTGCCAATATTATCTCTTGCCAAGCAAGGCTCATCTTTTCAGTGCTGCTGCTGCCTTCTCCACGTCCATGGTTAGTGATAGGCTGAAAGAGCTGATATAGTCAAGCAAAAATATTTCATGGGTTCTTTTTCTCTTTTCCAGCTTTAAGGTTGCTCCTCAGTCATACTGTAAAAGGAGTCAAAGCAATATAAAAGTATGTAAACAGCCTGTGCATGGAATTACCAGCTAATGGAATTCCCTCCTAAGTTAATGAGAGGACAGAAAATCACAGGAGACCAGCTGTGGTTGGTAAATGTGCATACAGGCTTTGCAAATGTACTAAATTACCTCAAGATGCACAGTTCTAGCCTACTCATTTGCATTCACTATTTCAGGATTCTTTTTCTTATAAGGAGAGACTGATTACTGTTGGAAAATTCTAATTTTAGGACAAAAATATCAACAACTTGTTGGATGAATAAGCATGCCTTTAAAAAGTAGATTTTAGAGGGGGGTTATGTGTTGTGGAAAGATGAAAATCCAAATTTTTACAAGTGTGAAAGGATATTAGTACCTTTTATGAAAAGCATAACTCAAAAAATTTGAAAATGTTTCCTATGGCTAAAATGTAAAATAATTCAGCTTCCTCCCACAAAACTGCTATGGTCCCTTTCATAATAAAATATATAAAGTAGCCTTGATTTTGGCCAAATGAAAAAAGAAAAGCAGTACTTGCAGTGCAATGTGCATCGCATAATATAGAAATAGGAGAGCTGCAAACAGAGTCTTTTTCTGTACACTATTCAGAGATATTCACTAGGGCCCAGTTCTTGCAAACACGATTCTGCATGTGTTTAACTTTTGACACATGAATAATTCAATTGAAGTCAAAGTCACATGTGATTCCACAAACCCTTCCTGAGAAAGCAGTCATTACTGTTGGGAATATTCCATGGAGCTACGTATATAACGGCTAGCTATACTGAGAACAAATGTAGACAGTGTTGCCAGGGAACCCCAGGAGTTTTGAGAGCACAGTACAGTCAGAACAGACTGAAAGGGTCTGTCCTGTACTGCTTACTCCACAAAACTACATAGTGTGGGTTATAATCAGCCCCTTGAGGGCTCTGTGCTTATCCTGCCCGCATGTCACTGCAAATCATTCTTCTCTGCTGTGTACATAGCTGCAGTAACGCCACTGAAGCCATTTTACCTGAGCAAAGATGACAACCCTTCCTGACTAATGACTTCTTTGGCAAAGCATTAATGTCTTTATGGTGAAAGTCATTTCTGAGCACCCAAGGTCCGACATGTCCTTATTCATTTTGGTCTCAGATGTTTTTTAATATCTGCCTACAACACTAAAACTGGTCAGTCAGGTCCATCACATTAGAAAGCAATCTTTTTCCTCTCTGTCAGCACACTCAAAGTCATCGCCATGTAGGGGTCAGAATATTTCTATTCATGTCTTTCTTTCCTGTTGCTTTTGGACTATATCACCATTTGTTTGCTTCTTTTCTCACAGCTACTTAAAAATCAAGATTCTTGTCTTTGCCTTGAAGGCATTTCTAGGTTTAACTCTCCAATAGACTGAAACAGCTGTAGCTGGTATTTAGGAAGTGGGCCAGAGAGCTCAAAGACTACCACTGCGACTGTCCGCTCTTCATGCCTTATCTTCTTGTCACGATGTCATATCTACTTGCACTATTTTTACAATTCTCCTACTCCTTTTTCACGTTCTTCTATAATGCATAGGATGTATTTTGAATACACAAAAGAGCACAAAACTTACTCTTTCAAAGCTCTCTCTCTCTCTCTTTTTTTTTTTTTTTTCCTGCATAAGAAACATTAGCCAATGGACACATTGAAAGGCAAATACTTACACCATGTATGTGCATACAGGTAACTGCTTCCTAAGCTTTTGACTGTTGTGTGGTTTGCTTTTTGGGTAGGCTCATGTTTTCCTCTGGGGAAAAAGGGGGATTCTTTAGATAACATAGTTCAGCCTAAAAAATAAAAAATACAGGAGGATGAATTCACATAGCTCTGCTCTCTTGGCTCAAAGAATTACAGGTACACTCTTCTTAACAATGAAGTTAAAACAAAAAAAAGGAAAACAAAGCTGAAAAAGATGTGGGTGAGGAAAATCTACACCTCTTGTTTTGGCAGCTAATGTGAGGCCTGGAAATCGAAGTATGCACCTTAATAGACTCCTGCTTTGCCATCCACGCTTTCAACTTTGATTTCTCGGTGCCAGTCTTGACCTATATTTGACATACAATATATGTTTTATGGTATTGGTATATAAAATATCTGATTGGCCATTGTTTAGACACAGTTAGTGTCTAAATGCTAATGGTGAACAAATACAATTTTCTCAAATTTGTGTGTAAATAGATGTTACACCATGTTTTTATTCTGTTAGTGAATGTAATAAGTTTCTATTTCAGTCTGACCATTTAGTGAAATGGAAGCAGGTGTGTGAATTAATTCATTGAAGGTGATTGGTAGGGAAAAGATAGTAAGAATGAATTTCTAAGGGGCAACTGCTATAAATGCTAGCCAAGTGTTTCAAATTCTAGCATAAAAACCAGTTTGGTCAGTAAAAATAAGAGAATGCAATTGGCTTTAGTAGATGTGATCTGCTCTTAGGCAGAAGGTTGGTTTTCTTTTAATTGATGGTGGGAAGGAGAAGAGAAAAAAAATTCTGTTCCTTCTTCCATCAGGTTCCTTATTTCAGTCTCCTCTTAATGAAAGAGGTAATTTTGTTTTATTTAAGTTATCATCTCGACTAAATGAAAAACAGAGCTACCACGTAAACCTCTTTTTTTCTGGCATAGATACACTAGAGTGATATTACATATAGAACAATAAGGATGCTTAATGAGCAAGCAGTCTTGTCTTTATTTCAGACACTTCTGCTACGGAATCCCTGGATAGGTAGTAATCTGCAGTACCAGATATGATATCCTAAACATTTCAGGTAGTGGTATGTAAGTGATCCTTGAATGAGCTCCTATGGATTTTATTGAACCACACAGTATTGTTGCAACTTCACATAGTGCTAGAGGCTGTCAATGTACAAAGGGCTGACAATGGGATGGTGCATTTGCATAGTATCTTACCAGGATCTGAGGGAGTATGAGGAGGTGCACATGTGTTGCAGTTGTCTTTCACTATCTTCTTCTCAAATTTGTTTCTCTGTGCTCTAGGGTATGAACGACTGTTTTATTTTCTACATTTGGAACTCTAAAAGGTAAAATTCTGCCACTGGAGAGCTTATCTAGGTACTAATATTCTCATATTTCCTTAGCAACTGCATGTTTCAAAAACAAATAAATTTCAAGCACTTCAGTGTCATAGAGAAGTGTTATTATTCCCACTTTAAGAATGAGACTAATGGCATAGAGTGTCTGTGTGACTTCCAAAGTGACATAGTTTTGATCCTGGCACAGATAATATTCTCTCACTGCATTGGAACTGTTGAAAGAGGTTTTTTATTTATTTTTTACACAGAAATTTAAAGTCTGACTATTAAGTACTTTTTTTCTGTTTTTTTTTCCTCTCCTCTCCTTGTTCAGAATGAAATTCTTCTTTAGTCCAGAAATGCTGTTTAGCTTTTAACATAAGACCACAGAGCAGGATGGATCCTCAGCTGATGTGCATTGTTCCAGCTCCCTTGAAGTCATATGGAGCTCTGACAACTGACAGTAGCTGTGGCTATGTCAAATTGTGTCTGTTCTTTATGGTAAGAAATTATTCTCCCTAGCCTGACAAATGATAAATGAACTCTTTATAAAATCTTATTCATTCTAATTTCTTGATCTCCTACCTGCTTTTCATTAAGCCCTATAGCCCTCTTGTCAGCTTTCTAATTTATCTCCACATAGCACTGCATCTTAACCCTCCTCTCTTACTTATCTTTCTTCTTTTCTCTGGGACTTGTCACCATCAAGGCACTCAAATGGGCCTCCATTAAGGTTCAGTTTGTGATCTTGTCACATACTTTCCTTGTTTAAATGCTTTAAGTTTCCTAGTTTCAGTAAATTGTGAATTCAAGTGTGTGGTGCTATTACACATGGATGAAGGAACTTTATTCATGGTTACATCACAGTAGTACTGGACCAGTGGAGAAATTAATCTTACAAATAATACGTGTGTGAATGTATTATTCCACCTGTGTCTAGATTTGGGCACAAAAATAAATAAGGATAAAGTGTAATATTATAGATCTTGGCAGGCTGAGGGTTGCTATCTCTTTGCGCAATCTCACAAAATTATGATGAAGTGCCGATGCAGGGAAGGGACAATGCCCTGGAGCTTGTTTCT
Source organism: Crypturellus undulatus (assembly GCA_013389825.1). Lineage (NCBI taxonomy): Eukaryota > Metazoa > Chordata > Aves > Tinamiformes > Tinamidae > Crypturellus > Crypturellus undulatus. The sequence goes on from VWPW01023369.1 coordinate 230,199, forward strand.
TGCAAGTTACTTTGTTGTATTTTCTTGTTCTTTTCTGTACTACTGCAAAAGTTACCTTAACCTTCCTGCTTTAATTACTTGCATGTGCACTTATTTAATTAAAATAGCTTCAGTTATGCTGGAAATAAGAAAAAATAAATATTCATTAAAATGATGGTGGTTGTGTTCATATCAAAAAGATTTTAGCAACATATAAAATACACAGCAGAACATGGCATGTCTACTGACAAGGATAGAGTGGCCACCCAAAACCCAATAAAACAAATAAACTAAGACCTGTCCAGGGTAGGATTAGACTTTGTCTCTTGACTTTTAGTTCTTTGTGGTAACTAGATCACACTGCAACCACTTCATTTCTCTGTAGTGAATCATCAACATGAATTATCCTGAGTCAGTGGAAACAAAATACGCTGTCTACAGGGTCCTCTCTTTTTTCTAGAAGAGTGGTATTCTGGATTCCCAGATAATAGTCCTCATGTAAGCACAATCGTTATATGCTTTTTCCCAGGTAATTTGCAGAATTAGCTTGAAATCCCTTAGGCTGATATTGGATTTCTGTCATGCCTGCCCTTTGTAGAAGCTTGAGTATTCAAAGTACAGCCAATTCTTCTGTATGGTACCAGAGAATAGATAATGTGTACTGATAGCAATTTCACCAAATGTTCTTTATAGACTTCTATGACCCTGCTCCTTCAGAGCAGATGGTGTCAGCAGGAGGTTGTTCCACCATGGTGTATTTTTGCTGTTGTTCTTGCAAAAAGCATTCACTTTTATCCTTGGTGATATCCTTAGTGCTTCAGTCACTTTTGCCGAAAAGGGTTTAGGTTCATATTTTTTTTCCTCCTTTGCAATGGGACATGTGGTGGTGTTGAAAGGTAGTGTAGCTGGCATAGCTTACAGGCGTTGTGAAGCTGAGTAGAGCACTTCAGCTCTTTCTCACCGTTTCATCTTGGCTGGAAGTCACATTCACTTATTAAAAACAAAACAAGATGGAAAAAAAGCAACCCACCCAAATATTTCAGCTTGATTTTTATCATGAAAGGGCTTCTGTGCCAAGAAGACACCTGGCTGGTTTCGAAGTGTTGTTTTCTAATATGGCCAGATTTTTTTATTATTATTATTTCTTTTAAGAGCAATGGCAGATTTTTGAGCTCTGAACATCATGTACCTCTCCAGAAATGAAGGAAAAACACATAAAGACTTTTTCTAACTGCTCCCTGTTAGGATTGCAGGGTGCTGATAAGAGGTCACGTTGGCTTTAGCCAGCTGAAGATTTGGAATCTTCCCGAATTGTTATGACTTCACCTTTTCATCAACACACTCCAGGATCTTTATTTTGCTCATATTTCCAGTGTGGTTTTGGATTCTGACTTATGTTTATCAGATACCTCTCAGTTTATGACCTTGAACACTTAAAGGACAACTTCTGAATTTGCTTGTTCCAAACTCTAGGACTGTGGCAATGACGCATGAAATCGGGAGCCAACTGGAAATTCAATTGCCAAAGCAAAATTCACAACTGCAAGCGTAACATGAGCCCAAAGAGGCGTTCCCAGCAGGAGAGCTTGGAAACTGCTATTCGAACCCGTTAAGAAATGAAGCCACAGCTGTCAGTTGCTGTTATTGCTGGCCAAATAATGACAATGGATTGAAGACTGGAGAAAACAGGGCACACAAGAGGTCCTTGTGTGATCTTGCAGCAGGCTGATTTAGCTGTGATCTGCTGGTGTAAATAGGAAACCAGAAGGGTACTGTGCTATACTGCTATGGCAGAATAAGACTAAACTAACTTCTCCTTGATCTTACTTTTCTGTAAGAATAAGACTGGCTGTAGGCTGCTGGTCTGGTGTTTCCAGTGAACTGTGAATGTGCCTCATATTCAGAGTGGCCTTATGAGCATACTTACCTGCCCATGCTCCAGCCCTCCAACCTCCCCTCTCTTGAAGTGCTGTCAGGCACTGTGGTTAAAAATATGTAAACAAGAAGTACATTTCTATAATGTGCAGTAAATCAAGTTATCAGATTGTAAATGTTTTTGTTACTGTCTTCTGTTACTTGTTCTTTCCATACTGTGGAAACCTTTACCTTACTGAAACTCAACCTTAGCAGGATCAGGTGTGTGTTGAATCTAAACATTTTCATCATATCATTACCATTACAATGTGTTTTTCACTATGCCATCTTAGATAACCTCTTTTCATGCTGAAAGTCAGGCAAGATTAAACCTGGCTAGCATTTGGATGAATGCCTTCCAAGAAAAAAACAGTATGACACAGGAAATGGTGATTCATGATAAAATTTTGAATCTTGATGTGTTAAGTGCTTCAGAAATAATCTAGATTTTAGTTTTTGTAGAGATGAAGAGGATGAGTAAATGTCTTCATAGTGAAGCCTGAGATTTTGTGTGTGTGTGTGTGTGTGTGGACTCTTCATCTTCTTTGAATCATTCCAGGCAGTTTTACAACTGCCCATGTAAGTTGTAGTTGACAGTTTTACAACTGCCTCCTGGTAACCTCAAGGCTAGTCTTTGCTGGCCTTTACCAGGCTGTCTTTCAGGAATTTGTAATACAGATTGTATTTGGTCATAAAAGCCTCAGCCTAGCACCACTACTGATTCTGCTAATATTCTATACTCCCTCCATGATGCAGTGGGTGCAGAAAACTGCTACATACATACAACTTGCCACTTCTTACCTCAGCTAATAATAAAGGTATATGATATCTTTAATATGAATCACCTGTGATGAGACTTTGTTTTTACTTTTTGTTAGAGAAGGTATATAAATAAAAATTACTTGCCCGTTCTTAGAAGTGGAGGATAAGGATCAGGTAGGGTAAGATTCTCAGGGAATTAAACTTAAAGTGCAGATTAGAATTAAATCTGTGCATTTGTTTTGTTTACTTTTGCTTAAACGATTGCTTAACAATTGTCATATTTTGGCCAAATTATAGATATGAAGCTGAAAGTCTTACCAACAAACTCAGGGAGAGACATTTCTCAATGCACATTTCTTTCCTAGTTTCTACCTTTCATTGTGCCAGTAAAGAACAGTTGTTCCTTCCAACCCTGCCTCACTCCCCCACTCCTTTTCTGTACAGATTTAAGCAAGAAGTTTGTTTGTTTGTTTTGTTTGTTTTCTTCCTCATTCCAAATTTACTGTGATGGCAAATGGGCATTGGAATAGGATGCCCAAGGAGGCTGTGGAATCTCCATCCTTGGAGATATTCAAAACCAACTTGGATATGATTCCAGGTCACCTGTTCCATTTGACTCTTCTTTGAGCAAGGTACCTGGACTAAACTATCTCTCAAGGTTCCCTCCAGCTTAAACTCTTATGTGACTCTATGTGGCCCACAGCTAACTAAATTGTATAAACAACATAGGGAAAACTACCAGAAAAATACTGCACTGAGGGATCCTTGAGGATAAAATGTATTATTTGAAAGCCTTATAACTGTAGAAGTCATTGGTTTGTAAAATTATTTGCCTGAAAAGAGGCAGAAGTGACATATCTTTAAATTTCTACCAAGACAATCCCTTAAAAATTACTGTAGAGAACAAATCTCTTTTGGCATAGAAGTGCATTGCACAGATCTTTGCCTGGGCTGGCATATTTCTTTGATTCAAATGTTGCAACATAAAGGGACACGTGTTACCAAAACAGTAATTTGTGTTATTTGGAAGTACACGTATACAACAGTGACTAAAAATCGCACTTCAAGTATACCATGAAAAAGGTCTACATCAAGGGGAAGTAGCTCATTTTGTGTTGCTGTTACCCAGAACAATCTGAGTTGGGCTTACTGTCATCTAAGTCTTCTGAGAGATTTATCTGGGTAAATGAAGTAGGTCAAAAGAAAGCGAAATGTGCGAAGCCTAATCTACTAGTCTAGTTTGGCTGTGGTCTTCCAGGTCTTGGAATGCTTATCAGTTTCTTATGTCTTTTTCTGAATTTGGAGTTTTGTACTTTCCATTATTGTTCATACCTTCAAATGTGACTAAAACTTTTGAAGAAAGCTTGGACAGCAATGCCTTGCCAGCACACTGTGTCAGTTCACTCGGTTACTGCAGAGGCCTCAGACTCAGGTTGTAGAGAAGGGAATATGTCCGCTTACCTACTGCAGGGTAAAGACTCATTTTTACTGTATGGGCCCCCCATTAATTTTTAATTAGTTATTAATCTACCCTTTAGCTCAGTTCACTCTAAGTAATTAAAGTGATAAGACACGATACCTTAATAGTCCTTGCTTAGATACCTATTAATACAAATCAGTGGAATCAACTTTGCTGCACACCTGTCCTTGGTAATCTGGGTAAATACTCGTGCATTATCATTATCTATCATAAATAACATCCACATTGACATTTTGTAGGCATTCATGTTATCTTAGACCTGGTAAATCACTTTGCACAATGGTTATGGAAAATACAGTCATTGCGACTGTGAACTGTGGCTGAACTGCATATACCTTGAAGAGACTGCTCTAATTTGCTTGTGAATTCCCATATGTTTATCTAAATTTGTCTTGACTTGCTACATTGTAAATACAATCATATTAAATGTCCCAGTGACTCCCAGTGACAAGTGGGATTGAGTTGCCATCTGTATTTTGTTGACCGTGAACTAAGATCTAAAGGGAAGAATTGGAATAGACAAATTGGGACTTAAAGTCCAGTGACTGAGCTTATCCTTTCTGCAGGAATAATTCACCTGAGGTGCTCTTTGTTTCACTCAGAATCATAAAGGTAGTTGGTTACACAGTTTGGATTCATACCCAGATACCAAATGAAACCACAAAATCCCTTAAGAAGAAATCAAATATTAAACTTGCAACATATGTGACTTTCACTCATGGTTGTGAAGGAGGGAAAATATGCAGATAGTGCTAATTTAGCCTAGTTAAATGTGTAAAATGTAGCTGCCTAATACAGGCTATGTTCTTTCAAAATTCTTATGCAGTTTTGATATATTTTTCCTTGCACAGTAAAAAAAAAATATTGGCAGTATCTGTATTTCCACATATCTATCTGCATCCATTTATCTCTGTTAAAAGTCATTGCTTTCACTGTCCACGCTGTAAGATGGATAGGATTAGGCATGGACTGGAATAAGGTATCCATGTTTGCCCTCTGGTACATGAGGTAGAAAACATCTCTAGTTTTGCCTTTCCGCTGTTTCTTGTGAAAAATCTTACAAACTGGTATATCTTAACTTCTCCAAGTATTTTCAGAATTTCTCATGATTTGTGGTGCAACTATTTCACTAGTTTTGTATGTTGTCACCTCTAATATATGCTCAAGTCTTCAAAGAAAAATGTAAGCATACACACATTGTACATTTTCTTATCTCTTCCATAAATTAGTTCAAAAGGGCTTAAATGCAATAAGCAATTCCTTACTCATGCTCATAAAAATCTGCAGAGGGTAAAATCAAGACTTCACCGCTCTGGACTTCCCTGCTAGAGAAAAGGCATGCTTCCAGAGAGCTGTATATCACCAGTGACCTCAAGAGCAAAATATGAAGAAAATAATACACTACTGAAGGGGACAAAAGGATGCCTTTACTAGCTGGGCTTAGTGTAGCAGGACATACATCAGGTAAAAAAAAATTGCACTTAAAAACAAAATACCTTTGGGGATTTAATGCTATATAAATCAAAACTTATTATGCTTCAAAATGAAAGGCAAGATTAAGAGATGAACCACAAGTCCAAATAGACCTGGTAAGAAGGGGAAGAGAGGAAATCTTCCCTGAGAAGATTGCTCCTAGCAGAGTGGAGCAAAGGGTAAAAAGCAAGTTAAGTAAAACGAGGCCCTGAAAGTCAGTTGATGCAGCTTGTTGCGTGTCCTGCCCCTTTTACAGCTAAATAACTCTCCCAAGGACCAAGGGGAGGCCTCAGGTAGGAGCACAGCAGGCACCCGGCATGCACAGAAGGAGCCAGGTTCTTAGAAATAGGGAGGTGTGGCCGTGCAGGAGAAAAGGGTTTCTTCATTGCATAGCTATGAGCACCTTAGCTGACATCTGAAATGGAATAACTCAGGAAAGACAAACACCTTCTTAGAAAGCACATAATAAAAAGGGACTAAGGGACTGCTCCTAGTGAAGTTGCTAGGACTTTTTGCCTGATATGTTTATTTAAAGGCTGAAATCTCTGGAATAAATAAAACCACAAAATGAGGAGGCTGGAGGTGGCAGAGGGGGGAAAGAAAAATCCTGGATTGTATAAATAAAGACTTTGACCTTACAGTTTTTACTCATGAAGGTAGCTTCACTGATTTCTGAAGGCTTATTTTACTTAGTTAAATTCTTTTTCCATAAGCTTATGTCATAGTGTTCTTTTCCAAATCATTTTCAATCGTAAAGGTGTCTGAGGCCAGATCTTTCTCTAGCTGAGGTAATGAGTAATACTTTTCATTTATTTCAAGGATCCTTTAATCTTTTTGAGACCTTTTTAATTAAAATGAATTATTTAGCATTTGTACAGCAATTTGAAAGTACGCAGAACTGCGTAAGTGCTAATTGTTATAATTAAACTTATTATTATTATCTCTTACATTTCTCATAAAACTGGCTATGACTTGGCAGTCAAGCTCTTAAGGAAAACAAGCATTCAAAATGCTTTGACGTTTTTAGAAAAGTGTGGCAAATTAATACTGATGTTCTTTGTAGTGCTGGTGAGATTTTACTTGCTGAGCCCTAACTGAGCCAAGGAGGGAAACAATTGTAGCTGCACTTTAGCAAACTGTACGCCCGGCAGTTATTGTGCTGAAGTCAGTCGTGATCCTTCTGTTCGCAAGCCTGGGCTCGTAAAAAATGATTTGTCATTGCTCTTTTTACAGTTGTCAACATTGGTGCACACCATGCACTTAAGCTGATAAGCCCTTAGAGACAACAACCGCACACCTCCCCTGTATCGCTGTATAGCTGATGCAGGACAGAAGAAAGTCCAAAAATGGTCCTGCCTGCAGGGCACTTGCATGATGTGTGTGCATATATGTTCAAAAGATTGGACTCAGCCTAATACAATTGTATACAATACAAATAGGAAATTTGTTTCTGTACTTCTGCAAGATATTCTCAATTGCATTTGTAAATCTACGCTTTCCAAGTTCCTTTACTCTTTTGAATAATAGTTGCCTAAAATTAGGTGCAGGCTTCAGTATTTTGGAACAGGTTTTGATGGAGTTTTATGAAACTGACCTAATTTCATTGGAAACAGATACAACTTTAATTTCTTTTTTGAAAAGTTCCAAGGTCCTAAAACACATGCTCTGTCAACCTTCCCCTTGAATAGCTATAGTAATAAATAGAAATATAAATCTATTTGAATATATACACACATTCTCAATGTTTTGATGTAACAAACACAACTTTATTAACAGCAAGGATTTTGAATTAGTAGAAGTGGGTACAGATGATACTGTGAAGGGGGACTTTTATACCTCAAAGGTAAATGCTGTGTAGTTCTGCAAAAATACTTGTCCACCTCTTAAATTATCTTCTGATTGTAGCAGAAGGCATTTCTATCATTATACCTTGAATAGCATATAACGCAGTAGAACACTTCAGCTCTTGAAGTTTTTATAAGAGTTATATTGCAACAGATTGGATAGTCTGCTTTTTGTTTCTTAAATTAATAGTGTTAATCCTACTTTTGCACAGTAAAGATGAGTGCTCTTTATTCACTTATAATGAGACTTAACCCCCTCTCCCACATAAAATCTTTATAAGGTTCTTGGTACTTTGGGCATAAGGGGATAGTAGGTTAGTGCAGAGATAGCTCACAGGAACTAACCCAAGATATTCCTGCAATTAAAGTTTACAGGTGAATGACATTAATTTGTGTTGCTGCTGTATTATTCTTATTACTGCTGTTAGTAATATCCAACACTTATACAGCATCTTCCCTCTGTAGTTGTAAAAAAACTTTAAAAAGCTCGCTTAAGTTTCACAACACCTGTGCGTGATATTCTCTAGGTAAAAACTGATATATAGAAGGGATACTATGAAAGAGGTTTTAAGTGAGTTTTAGTAGAGAGTAGATTAGTAATTTAGAGAGTAGATTAAGGGTCAGAAAACCTGTCCCTTTCCTAGTCAACAAGAAACTCACCCTACATGTTTAAACAAGCCACTTATTTCCACCAACGTTTCTTATGTAAAGGAATGATATTTATCTTTTTGAATTACTGTGTTTCTTTTGAAGAAGTTCATAAATTGAGACAGGTAGAGAGTTTTAAAATGAATGTGGTGTTCAGCTTTTGATAAAAGAAAATGAAAATTAATGTTCTGAGGTCCACGCTCTCTCCAGTTATTGATACAGCCTGTCAAATGAAACCTCTATGCAAGCATCTTTCATTGGCTATAACGCCTTTGCTTTCCTACATAGTGGCTGGAAATTTTTTGCCTATTAAGGTCAGTAAGGTGGTATAACAAACCCTGCAACAGAGATTTAAGTAACTGTAAACAGAAAATTGTACTCTGAGCAATGGACATAATGGGGAAGAAAAGCAAAACCCAAATTCCTGCACTTGTTTTAAATTTCTCCTTAAGACACAGTTTGGTGGTTCTTTATCAAGCTTCCTTCCTCCCTCTCCTTTTTTATCATATCTGCCAATTTTATATATGTTTCAGTGGAAGAATGAAGAAGTTAAGACTCATTAGAATGGAAACACAAGTTTGAATATATGTACACTCTGAATCAGTCTGAAGTAGGTAAAACCTGAAGTAGATTGGAGAGAACACTGAATTCAAATATTTTCCTTCATTTTATTTGTCACCGGAGATCTGGAAAACACTCTCAGAAGAAAAAATTAAAAAAGAAAGAGAGAGAAAAAAAAAACATAGCTTAATACACACCTAATATCTCACTCCAGGGAGTATAGACAACACTTCTTGCATTATCATTTAGATTATATCACAGTATGATAGAATTAATTTTATATAATGTGACCAAGGAAGAAATCTAGGCATTTTTTCAAATGGAATGAAATATAGTAAGAAAAGGCAGGAGCAAATGTTCTGAGCCATTTAAGGAAAAGCTAGAGCCTTGGGGCAAAGGCAGACTGAGTAATAGAGTGCAACTGTGCCCAATGTACATTTAAGAGTTTTTAATAAAGAATCTGGGAAACTGAAATAGTTAATTAAACAAATACCAATCTTTAAATGCCCTGAAAGCAAACATAAAATGCTAAGTTGTCTATAGAGAGTTTTGAACCATTACAAAATGGCTTAATCCAAAGATCTGTTCTTTCTGTCATGAACGTTAAAAAATGTTGAAATGAACAAAGCAGCCTTGGCCTTCAGACTTTAATAAGTTTTCTGTCCTTACTTAGGAAAGTTAACTGCCCATGAACTGCTTGCTGCTTTACTCAAGCAGCCCTAGGTATTGTTCTTGTTGTTGAGGATTCAAAGATTAATAATTCAGCTGCAAGTTTGTGTTTTATAAACAGAATACAAACCTATGATATTACCTGATGACTTTAAAGTATCAATTCAATAAGAAACTAGCTTAGGCTGGGAGTTTGAATCCTTTTGAAAAATGCCTGGTCCGAGACTAACTGTCAATGACACTTAGCAAAACTGCTGCTGAAAAAGAGACTTTGGTGAAAACAGTCATGGCTCTTAGTGGGGACAGTTGTTCCACCATGTTCTCAGCTCATAACTAGGTAGAGTAGGTTTAAACTGGATAGAGTGATGGGTAAAGGCACAAGGATGTGATTTGTAAGGGAAGTGTATATGAAGTGTATAATGAGATTAATGAATATGATTATAGATTAACAAAAACCTACAATAAAGGTTGTTGATACTGAGGTCAGTGGTTTGCTGGAGGGAAACACATTTTCAGTTGCAGAAACTGAGTCTTTAATGCTTTCATAGGACTTTTTGCTCACTTGAAATGAGACCTTATTTATAAATTCCTACAGAGAGGTTACTAAAATTTCATCCATGTTCAAATCTCACTGGTGTAGAAATATATCGTCATAACTTACGTAGCCATATTAGACTCTCAAATACATGTTCTTCATATGGATATTTACATGAATGGGACATCTTAGATTTCAATACCAGTTTCTTTTGGGTGTTTGGGAAGTGGTTTATAGAATCTACAAGAGCTTTGTTGCTTTGTTTTCATTTTCAGTACATCTAAAGTTCTTTTTCCTCTTCTTGTGCAATATTCGAAATATTTGGGCTGACTTTTTTCCAAGGAAGTCTTCTTATTGTCTTTATTTATAAATCAGCTTTCCTGTTTTTCTTAAGAAAATCACCTTATCTTTTGAGGGTGTGTAGGGTGTTTTGTTTTGTTCCAAAATTAAGTCTGACTCAGTCAGGTGTGTTTTACCATCAGGTTTGTTCACTGCAGTTTATTGAAACAGAGAGATTATTTTTACTTTGCATAGAAATTTGGGGATCATTAGCCAAGGGATGTGGGGAATTCTTCTCGCCTCAAACTTGTCGCTGTTACACACCCACACCCACAAGTCAATTACTTCACTTTGCTGTCCTATGATGAATGCAGGCTCTTAGAAGGTGCCAGACCAACAGCTTTGAAGTCTACAGAACAGGTTTTGCAGATGTATCAGCATTCCCACTTCTCCCCCATATGCTTCTATCTTTCTGAACCATTGTGACTCATGGTTATAAACCAGCCCTAGTTTTATGTGAGCATCTGTATATAACTTGCTATCACTTAGGATGTTCTGTTCTTTTCTGTCCAGAAGTGTCCCACCTTTTTTTTTTTTTTTCCCCTACATTTGGAGTTCTTTTGGGGTAAAACCAGCTCTGATTGCTGCCTCATGCTTGAGTGGACATAGAGACTGGCTTCCTCTTCCTGCTCCGGGGATCCCTCTACAAACTGTGGTAGAGAGCTACTAAGAGTAGTAGTGTGTCGGCAGTTTGCATTCTAACTATCTGTATTCTCTCCCACTGCAGATTAGCGAGGAATTAAGTCTTCAGGGTTACTAAATCAGCACCTTTTGCAGCTGCCAATTTCATAGAGCAATATACTTTCAATACTGCAGCATAATAGAAGTGGTAGAATAACCCAAATAAAACCATGGATGATACAAAGGGTAAATAAATTAGGCAGTAAGGATATATTTAATGTGCTTACCTTTGAAAGGCTGGTAAAAGGGTTCCTGTAGAGAACAGAGGCAGCCTTAAGTGGGCAAAATGGGGCTGGATGCCAGCAGGAAGAAGTTTGCTCTGTTCAGATGTCGCGCCTCAGCCCAATGTGACGGTGGAAGGCAGGGCCTGATGAATCTACCCGGTGGGTTATGCCTCCAGGTACCACCGAGACTTGACAAAAATCTTAATTTTAATTAAACAATTATTTCTTTAAGGAAGCATATTGCTGATCCTAATCAAAAAGAGGAAATAGATAAACAGTCAATACTCTGCCACATTTCAAGTGAGGAAGTGTTGCTGAGAAATGGGAGATTTTTCTCTGATTGGCAAGGAGAAAAAAAATGGTGTTTTGTGAGAGGAACAAATTCTTGTTTGGCTGTAAGAAACAAATTTTGCCTAGGGCCAGGGAGGCAAAGGTATGGCTAAGCTTATCTTTCTGCTCCCCATCTCAATCCATATCACTCTGCAGCTGCGCAGTTCTCCAGGGATAAGCTCATGGACACACTGACTAGCTCTCAAACAAAAAGCTTCTTTCTTTATTTTTGGCAATGAAAACAGTGAGAAGCAGCAAAGCAGGCACGCAGGTTGTGCTGAATCCTTTGGGATAGTCTCTCCCATGAATCTCCTGGGGGGAGAACCGGAGCAGCAGCCTCGGCTGACTGTTGCTGTGAGGTTGTCATTCCCAGCTGTGCTGCGAAGAGGAACTGCTTTCAAAATGGTCTTGCTTGGTCTGGGGAAACACCAGTGAGTAATCACAGTATTAATCAGACCTGTTGTTCTGGAGTCTGTAGTCTTATATTTAGGAACCGAGATACTGTGGAATTGAGTGCCCTGGCAGATTACAGAGGTAGTTCAGCCACATCCAAATAAAGACCTAAACAACCCATCAAAGGCTATAAAATATACCAGTTGCGATGCAGAAAGCTAATATGGTTCTAGTGAAAAATGAAATTAAAGAAAGTGACCTGAGCAGCAATAACTCCAGCTCTAATTTCTTCTGTTGAGGCACAGTTATCAAGAGAGTTGCAGTAAACAAACATACTAGCTACCCTGTGTCCTAATCTTCATGCTACTGTGGTTGAAACTGGGAAGAAACATGAAGCTATGGTTTTGATGGCACTGATTTCTATAAACATTACAGAATGTGAACATCTATACCGATACTGTTGACTTTAGCCACATACAAGGTCTAGTAACAGTGAACGCTTTAATGTTGTTGGCTTTGCTCATTCCACCTTGACAAATTATGGATGATATGTTTAATTTCCCATTACTGAACCTGACTGCTCCATAGATTATGGGAGTACTTTTATTTTGTTTTGCTGATGCAGAACTGAGGTAGCTTGTAGGGCTGTACCCAAATTATAAACGAAGGTATGGCAGAGCAGGTAACTGAGATGAGTTTTAATGAATCCTATATCAGCTCTCTAGGGTGTATCTTCAACACTGCCTAATTCTTCCTTGTGTATCAAATTCATCTGGTTTTCCTTCAGGAGAGCAGGGGCTCTCTTGGTGTGAAGGGCCGGGCCTTTCTAGGGCGTACATGGTAGCAGTGAGAGACTGTGGGCTCTAGCACTGTGAATATGCTGTAGATACCCATTTGTACCTCTCTTTCACAAGAAGTGCAAATAGTTTCCCCTGTACTTTTGGTTTCTGATAGAAATGAATGAATTTCTTCAGCTAAGAAGAGAAGGAATATCAGCAAGCAGCAGCAAGGATTACATTTTCATTCTCCTCTTAGGACTGTTATATGCTGATTATCAAGCTTAGAAGCAGTGCCTGTGCCCTGAGGGGTCTTACTGCTCCTGAAGACAGCAATGGCAAGTGTCTTTTTTCATTTTTATTTAGTCAAAGATTTTTGACTTTATGGTTGGATTAAGTAGTTATCAGTATCTATGGACTGAAGCTCTTGCATATGCAGTTTGAGGTAGTTCCATTGAACTCAATATGTACAATCTGCCTCGTGGGCAAGAAAGGTGACAGAATATATATGAATTAGCAGCTGACATAAGTGCTCTGTGGGCTCACTGTTCAACTTCAGATGCACTTCAAGGCTCCAAAACCCTCTGGTTTCTAGCTGTTTTACAAATGACCTCTTCACCCATGCAGTACTCTCTGGTAAGAGCAGTAGTTTTAAGGGAATCCAGAAGACACTGTGTTCTCAGCATAGCTTCTAGCCTGACTTTACCTCTGGGGAACAGGAAGAGGCTGAGCTGGGCTGTCCTCAGAGCTGTTTGCAAGCTGTTCTCGGTGATAGTGGCTCATGATTCATCTGACACAGCGATCAACAGTCCCCAAACTTGCGTTTAAACAAACTGGTCCAAAACAAAGAAAGGGGTCCCTCACAGACACAATGGTGTATGTGCTAATGACAGATCTCTAGGAGAGTAATCTAGGCTTCAGAGTCCTCCTAGTTGAGTGATTAGGTATGCTTGCCTGAGGTTAGGCAGTAAGCTGGTTTCTCAGCTCCGGGGACCCTTGTTCCAGTGCTGTGCTCACAGGACAAGAGCATGATGACTCGTCCATGTGTGGGGATGTATAAATGGCTGTTTATAACTTGGTTTTGTAGGCTGGTAACAACGTCAAATGCATGAGGTTGCCATCCTTCCTATGCTAATGGTACACTGTCACCACCAGCAATTTGACTTAAACATTGTTCTAGATTGAAAAAGAAACTCGATCCTTTCTTATTTATGGCAGTAACACAAGAGGTCACAAATTTACATATATGTAACCTTTGAAAGTTATTTGCGTAAACATTTGCTGGAGACATCCCATCTGGGTGATAACTTTCACAAATGGTTGATATGATGCTACCTAATCAAGCTTTTATTTGGTGATTGCAAGTCGAGAGATGATAAGGCCAATCTAGAGGTACACATCCCAGTGGAGTGACAGCCCAGCTGACATTACAACATCTGAAAATAAAAGACCCCAAAGGAGGGAAGATTGAGGCTGTTTGTCTTCTGCACTTGATAGTAGTTGAAGGAAAGCAGGTGATTGATGACGTCTAAGATCTATTAATGAAGGAAGCCTGTACTACTCATCAAGGATGTGGCTCGTCAGTGAGTTGACAGTGGTTAGACATCACACTTGCATCTCTGGGAATTAAAAGTATCTGGATGTGAGAGCCTACATAAGCGCTTGGGAAAGACATCCACTCAAAAATAAAATTATTGATGTCTGTAACCTTAAAAAAAAACCCCAAAACTAAGGAAGTTAGAATGTAAAAAAGCCAAAAATGAGTCTAGTCCAGCCTCCCCCCCAACCCCCTCTCCCCCCAAACTAAGAGAAAACTAAGAGAACTAAAGCTTGCAAGGAAAAAGAAACAAAAAGAAGCGTAAATGAACAGAACAAACCTACTCCAGCCTGGTGCTGCAGGCAAGGCTTGTGGTTGTGAAAGAACACATGGATCTGCCAGGCAGAACTTCCTTCCGTTTCTTTTTTAAAAGCTTTTAACCAAAGATTAATTAATCTTATTGGACTTGGGGGTGTAAATAGTTATCATCATAGGGGAACACTAAGTCGTTGAAGCTCTGTTGATTAGCATCACTTAAAGATGTAGTATATTACTTCTTAAGTGGAGAATTTGAGCTTAAAAATACCCAACTCATTCAAAAGCTTTTCTTTCCTTTTTTTTTTTTTTCTCCTCTCCTCTCCTCTCCTTTCTCTCATCTTTTTCTTTTACATATTGGTGGATCAAGTCAGTGCTGGGTGTTTACTTATATTTCTTTAAATACCAAGAAGACAACAAAAGATATTTAAAGCATTATGCATACTGTACTTGATGGAGGTAGGAAGCAAGAGAACAGAAATGTGCCCTTTCTTGGGATGCATCGACTCGCACACCTTCCTGGAAAAGACAAAAGGGCAAAGAAAAAAAAAGCCACGAGGGAAAAAAAATCCGCAACAGATCCACAACAGAAGCCTGCAGAGCTGTGTCACCTTCCACATCATATGAAAATACTTTTTCCGAAATTTGAAAGCATTTCTTAAGAGCCGTCAGAAGCGTATTGTTTTTTTTTCCTTTTCAAAGCAAAGTTCCACCCTTGCTGTCTCTCTCTCTCTCTCTCTCTCTCTCCCTTCTCTCTCGCTCTCTCTCTCTCTCTCTCAAAAAAAAAAAGTTTTGAGAATTTCACTTTTCTATTCACTGCAGTCCTGGCCAAAGTAAAGCCCTCTTTTACATTGACGTCAAGATCTTTACTAAGATTAGGGTTTCATTTCTCTATTGCAGCAATTAGCCAGGGAATGTATAAAAGGCTTCAGGGAAGCAAGCGAGGACTCCAGAGGGGAAAGCACTTTGCACCACAGACAGATAGCAAGAGAGAGGGAGAGAGGAGGAAGGCAGGGACAGAAAGGGGTGGGGGGGGAGAGAGAGAGGGAAAGACAGAGAGAGAGAGAGGGAGGGAGGGAGGAACAGAAAGTTTATGTACATAGACCTTTTTTAAAAAAAGTATTGTTGCACCTGGTAGCTAGCTGGAGTGGCACAGAAATGAGAGATCCGTGCCGTGCTTAAATAGCTGGGAAACAATGGGATAGTGCAGGAAAGTTAACAATTAACAATCTCAGCTTAAATTTTGTAACTGCGGGGAATTGGAAACACAGCTGCCTCTCTCTTCAACAAAATCAGAAGGTCTCCTGGTTTAGGGAAGAATTTTTGTTAACATCTTAGTTTCTGAGAAATAAAAAGCAGCTTTGAATTGAATGAGTATCATGCAGGCTGCTCTTATTTAACTATCTCTGCTCCTTTTAAAGGGAGAAACAGCCAGAGGGCTAATGGGGCTAATGGGGCTTTCAAAATGCTTTCTACTTTATTTTTTTAAATGAGGACACAGGGCAAAAAAAAAAAAAAAAAAGGGAGCTGAAGGCATCCGGGTGAAGAAAAGCAGCGAGGAAGATGGGTCTGCTAAGTGTGGATTTGCTGATCACGCTTCAGATCTTGCCAGTTTTTTTCTCCAACTGCCTCTTCCTTGCCCTGTACGACTCGGTGATCCTCCTGAAGCACATGGTGCTGTTCCTGAGCCGCTCCAAGGCTGCGCGCGGTGAGTGGCGGAGGATGCTCACCTCGGAGGGGCTGCGCTGCGTCTGGAACAGCTTCCTCCTGGATGCCTACAAGCAGGTGGGTGCGCGACGGGTGCTCCAAGCAGCCCGCCCGGTCCAGGGCTGTGCTGAGCCTGCTCCGGAGAGTTTCATCCCACGGGGGACACAGCCCAAGCTGGGTCCAGGGCTCAGCTCAAGCAAGGGGGAGTTGGCACCCACTTGCTCTGCCACCCTCTCCATGGGCTGCCATGACCGTGCCACTTGGCTGTGCCTCAGTTTCCCCACCAGTGCAAATAGCTGTCTCCATGCTCATAGATCTATGTTTGGGAACAATTAAATAATGTTCTAGCTCTTTTTAAAGAAGTTGTTTGGTCACTTGCCATGTAGATCCTTTGATACTGTATGTAGACTGCATCTCCAGATAACATCTATCTGTGTAGAACTCTATATGTGTAGCACATAATTAGTTTATTTCAAGAATGAAAATGAGTTTTTGTTGTTACACTGGTGTTTTCTCTTACTTGTATGCTAATTTTTGCCCTGGAGGAAGCATCCAGGTACAACTGGACAGAGAGGAACAGTGAGCCTTTTTTTCCCCCTTGAGAAAGCAGTGACAGTGGGCCGTGTCAGAGATTAAAAATGCACTTGACCAGCTGAGGGACAGCTGCCTGGTGATTTAAGTTAATAAAGCTAATAACAGTTATGTAATATGTACCTTTTTTTTTCCTTTAAGCTTTGTACAAACACTGCCCAGGTCTCATGAAGTAGTTATAGTTCCCTTTTATAGACTGAAAGCGAGGACCCAAAAAGATGAAAAATTCTCACACAGGCCACCCAGTCAGTAAGTAGAAGAGCTAATTCAGAGCCCTGTGGCTTCCAAAACAGTGCCCAGTCTGTTAGAATGGGTTGTCTTATTTAGACCATCTAATTTAACATGCCCATCTGATGCCATGAGGTCGTAGGGGTCCTGTCCAGGCGATAGCTCAGTATCTTCTGAAAGATTTCTTTCTGTGCTACCTTTCCCCTTTTTGCTCCTGCGCGATGGCTTTTGTATTCACTCTTATCTAGAGATGTGTAAAAGTGTTCTGTTAGATTTGTGATATGGGAGAAAAGCTGCCTAGCCTAAAATTCATGTCATAAGCACATTATTTTTTCAGTGTAAGACACATATAAATAATATTAAATCTTGCCAAATGGGTCAACCTCTTATTAGCACTGTAAGAATCAGCCAGCTGGCTACCCAAATAAAGTAATGTTGAATACTGAAGCTCACTATGTTGTAGCCCTTCTAGTTTCTTTTTTAGTCTCTTCATGGACATTAGGTAAGTAAATTTTTTGGTGGCCTTATTGAGCCAGGCAGCAAGCACAACTGTTCCCATTTTGCAAGCAAGACAGGACAGGTAACATGCAACTTGGTCATGGCCCCAGTTCCTGCATCTGTGATTTATATATGGGCCAGGGACTGAAAAGGTGTGAAGTTGTTCATATTCATGAAAGCTCTTCAATTTCATTCTGCTTGAATAATAGAAAATGTTTTAAGATAAAGATGTTGCACCCCTTTCTATTCTTTCCAAGGCCAGCTTTGGGATTTCATCAGCTAGTGCTGATGCCAGCCCTTGAATCTAGAGAGGGGATGGCTCTGTGCTATTTTTGGTTTTGGCAATGAAACACATTGAACTTAGGTAACGGAAAGCTCTCCCTTATTACCTTTAAATGACTTAGTCTGTTTATGTCAGTCAGACTTTAAGGTCCCTATGAAAAATTCTTGGCCTCAGTGAACTCAGCAGAAAAATTCATATAAACTTCAAAGTAAACAGATTTTATAATGTTGTATCAAAAAAGAGGCAAAAATCCATTCATACTGTGTATCCTTAAGGAAGAACTGATTGATCCCAGCAATTAATGGAAAGAGTCCTTTTTTTTTTCTTCATAGAATTATGGGCCATGTCATAAGGTCTTTAGAAAACCTTGATTGTCACAGAGAAAAAATAACAGTAAAAAATCAATTCTTAAAGATTTGACTTGATCCTTAAGATTCTTAAAGATTGAGCAGTACTGGGTGATGGAGAAGAGTTTTGTCTTTCATAATAGTGGAGAGTTTTCTACTGCTTCTGCAAGGAGGAGAAAGAAAAAATGGAAATTCTATGTTAGGGTTGTAAAAATTTCAAATATAACCTGTTTCACAGTAAACGTTGAAAAAGCTATTAAATAAAAGACTGTCCCACAAAACATCTTCTCCTTTAAAATATCTTTTCTTAAATCCTGAATGGGATCATCCAAATGTAATATCTTAATCTTAGCCAATTAGGACAGGCAGGAAAAGAAATTATGAAATCAGGATATTAAACAGCATTGTAAAATGTATGCTCTTTTGCAATCATGATTGCTTATTTCTCTAGTTTTCTAGTTGAAATCAAGCATTAGCACAGTACTTCAGCATGTGCTTAAATTCATTCCTTTCAGGATTATTTATGATATAATCACCATTTTTCAGATAGAATAGCTGAATTGCAGATGGCTGAGGTAGACCAAATCTAGGCTGCCAGATAGCAGAGTGCTCTGGATCAGAACAGTAATTACACTGTTGGAATTCTTATACAAATTTCCACATGATTTTGTTCTGCTTGTTGTTATTAAGTATTATTGCAGAAAATATTTTGGTAACACATTTATTTCATAGGCAAGATGACCAGGCAACATTTGAAGATTTTAACATTCTTAGCGGGTGAATGATGCAGTTTGATAAATTGTATATGCAAATACTCAATATTCTTCATATTGGAACATTTTATATGATTTCCCCACACTTTACTGTCTCAGTGAAATCAAAATACTTGAGTGCTTGTTTGTTTTCCTATGTACTTTTTAGCAATGATTAATATATTGCTTTTTACTTCCCGAGTTCTGAGTTCAGTATCTGTCACATCCAGTGTTGATATGGTCTACCCTGCACCTCTTTGTCATTTATGCGTCCTCCTCCTCCTATTCTTTCCTAAGAAACAGTTATGTTTTATGTTACAGCAAGGGAATC
The DNA here is from genome assembly GCA_013389825.1 of Crypturellus undulatus. Taxonomy (NCBI): domain Eukaryota; kingdom Metazoa; phylum Chordata; class Aves; order Tinamiformes; family Tinamidae; genus Crypturellus; species Crypturellus undulatus. Next base: position 249,396 of record VWPW01023369.1, read on the forward strand.
TTTAAGATCAGGTCAGTTATCATAATATAAACAGAGGCAGTAGTCAAGTAGTCAAGCTATAATAACCATATAATTGAAATGGTTCAAATATGGTGATGGTTTACTATTTAGATAATATTTTTTAATTTACTGTTGTTTTTTACAGAAATGATGAGTGGATTGACTTCTGAAGGGCAAGTCATGTATGTATAAGTGTGTGTGCACTTATAGTCACATGTGTGTGCATATATAAAGATATATATGTGTGTGTTTATGTGTACATAGACACACATTTATGTTTATAAATACATAAATGCACATAAGCATTCCATAAGCCTTGGCTCTTTCAGGAGTCAGTCCACTATAAATATATGCATGCATATATACATACATGTATATGTATATGCACCCATATGTATGTATGCAGCCTATATAGGAGTTAAAAAAATAATAGTAAAAAGATTTTGGGAGGGTATTCAAATACCCCCACCTTTAGATAAGCCATCCTGCAACATATGTATTGAGTATGCCACATAGCTTACAGAAACCCAGAGGAAAAGCTTTTTTTCTTCTTGTTTTTAAAAGCATTGTGTTTATTTTAAATGATTTTTTTTTCAATAAGTTCTATGCTTTAGTACTGAGATGAATCTACTCATCAGGGTTCTAGAAGAAAATAGATTATCTCAATATGCTTTTTAAATGGCCACAAACAAGATGAGTTTCCCACACCAGTGACAAGCGTGGAGGTGCAGTGTGCAGTGCCAGGGGCAAGTTTTGTGACAGTCCTGGCCAGAGCTGGGGCTGGAGGCTTGTCTTAGTAGGCACCCAGCACAGTGCTCTGCAGGACCAGAGCTCAGCTAGGGATCTATTTCATGCTCCCTGCTTCCTGGAGCAGCCGAGGGTTGAGCCCGGAGGGGTACCGTGCGGCGAGCATGCAGGTACTTGTGTGCACAGGTAGCTCGCGGTGCTCAGGGGGACACCAGGATCTCAGCAGGTGGTTGGTACCAGGGATCTCCAGCATTCTGCCGTCTCTCAGAAGGGCCGACAGCAAGCTCTGGCACGGCAGAACTGAGAGAAAGTTGGGCACAGGATCCCAACTGCAGAGCACAGGCCCATCTCTGGAGAGAGGGGCAAGCACATTGGTTCAGTAGATTCGCAGTGAGACCTCTCTGAGGCATTTTGAGGAGGCACAAGTAAATTGCCAGAGATAGCTCTGGCTACTTATGCCTGCCTAATGGATACATTTATTCTTAAAAACCCTGTTGTGTAAAGCAGTATAGCTTGAAGAGCTGCCATAGCTTTTGGTAAGGTAAGTGTATGCTATGCAATGTTATCACAAGCAGTATGTGAAAAGTAATATAAGGACATGATCTTTTACCTGTTGTTCAGCAATCTAGTGCCTCTGCTTTTGGGAGATGTCTTTTAACAGTTGGAACAAAGGCACAAACCTTCTCTGCTTATCACTTGTAATTATTTTGCCTGGCGAGGTAAGGAAGTGTCTTTTCCCACCTTTCACTATAATGAAGGGAATTTGTGAAGTAAATGTTGTCCTGAAGGGCTTGCATTGTATAGCTTCATAGTTTTGAACCAGACATTGTGTGGTATTAAAAATATTTAATTGGTTTTACAAAGTTCAGAGTTAGCAGAATTGTTTTCATTGACATTTTCAAATAAAAACAATCATGAAAGAAGTGAAAAAAAAACAAAACAAAACCACAATTAAAACCTTTCCTGCAGTGCTTGGAACGTAAACTCAACAGGATTTGTGCTCGTCATTGCCATTATTATTAAAACTTTGTCATTATTATTAATACATAATCATGTTTGTTATAGTAGTGTCCAGGGACCAACCTACATCAGGGACCCATTGTACTAGGCAATGTCCAAAACAAGAGAAGCAGACAGTCTGTCCCAAGGAGCTTACAGTTTAAACATTCAAGGCAAACAAAGGATACAAAAATGGAATATAATAATTCCTACTCTGCATGAGATCTAATCCTGGCCATCTTATTTTGCAGATCTAGCTTCTCCCACACCATCTCTGTAAATTTCTCAATTTTCATCCCTGTGTGCAAAAGAAAAAAAAAATCCTTGAACTGACTGAAAGGACTGCTTCCGTCTTTGTGAAATCTTTATGAAAACCAACTCAAGCTGTGGTAGCCACAGACTATTATAGCTAAATTACATAAGGCAGGAAAAAGATTGTACTCAGTCCTTTCACCCCACCTTTACATCTCCAACGACATCATTTCTGTGAATTTATACAATGCTAAACCTTAGGAAAAAGAATAAATAAGCATTCAAATTAGCTTCAAATATCACTCAGATGCCCAGAGAGCGGTGACTAACAAGAAAGTTGAATGCTTCTGGCACCTCTGGAAAGTGGCCACAAGGGCAGCAGGTGCTCCAGGACCCTGATATCCTTGACTGTGGCTCCCATTGGTCATGCTTCCCTCTTCAAAGAGCATGAATTAGGAAGCTTGCTATAGACTGCCTGATCACAGGAACTAAAATTCTCCTTTTCCTGTTATAAAAGTTAAGGCAAAAGGCTCCTTTATGCTTCCCCTCTGGTATGCATGCTCATTTGTGGGACCTGCAGATTTTAAGGAGGACAGCTTTTGACTAGTTATTTTTATCTGGACTGTGTCCTTTTGATTTTTTCTCCCTGCATCAACTTCACACACCTGATTCTAAGTACTCTGGACGAACTCTAGTAAATTCCAGTATCTGCTCTCCAATTTGGTTACTCAGGTTTCTGAGAGCAAACTGCTACCCCCTTATGACAAAAGAAGAGTTCCCATTCATACAGACTTCTTTTTTTTTTTGTCCACTGCACGATTCTGGGTCATGTAAATAAAGAAAACAAAAACAATAATATGTATACTTCTGCAGCCAGAATCTGATTATGATTTGGATGAAGCACTGAGGAATATCAGACTCTTAGGAGGTTGTTATATTTAGCTGAATGGAATCAAAGCAAAGCAAAGCAGAGAATTTTAAAAAGAGCAAAAAGCTCAAAGGATTCAGTCCATAACCAATTGCTGGACTGCAGTCCTGAACACAGCATGTCCATATTTAAATGGCTAATATCACAGACTGCTAATTGTCTGGCAACACCTATTTTCCCTAGGGGCTTGACATAGCCTCATGAGTCTGCCAAATTGTTTGAAAATCCTTCATACAGAGAATGAAAGCCATATTCCAGTCCACAGGATCCCATGAGGGTTTTGCTGGAGCTGATAAAAGCAAAGCAACAAAGGAAAAAAGGTAAATGAGGAGGTGATGTTTTTTCCATGGGGCTTTCCCTAGGCCTCATAGAGACTGTACAACAAGGTTACCAGTATGTGCTATTTCTAGCCTGCAGTTCATGAATAGCGCTTTCTTTCCCACTCCCAAGTCTCCTTCATTTTGCAGTCTGCGTGCTAAAGCATCGGTAACCTGGTTGCCTTTTGCTTTGCGTGCAAGCTCCGGGATGGAGAGGCAGCATCCAGGCTGTCAAGCAAATGAAATTCACCCAAATGATGCAAATTACTGCGTTAGTGTAGGGTTGGGGCTTGCTATGGATAATGGCCGGACTGGCTTGCCCTGGGCAGACTGCGCAGGAGGGAAATGCCTGGTTTCCACCTCAGCTTGGGATCCAGAGGCCAGTATTACACGCTGGAATATTCATACACATAAGTACGTGATTATAGAAATGCTGGATCGTGTGTGAGGGAAATTCTACTGGTTTGTTTCTCAGAATTTATATTTTGCCTGCCTTTGTGTAAGATTTCAAAAGCGGTTTGGCTGAATACATGTTTTTTTGTTTGTTTTTTCATTGTGTTGATTTTCTTTTCCAAGAGCTATTTTTTATTTCAATAAGTAACAACAAAGAAGACAGCCAAGGCCCACAATGCAGATGATCAGCAAGGATGATATTGTCATCCTGTAATCTGTTCCCGAGCAGGGTGAAATAAAAGAGTCCCTTTGGGAACGTCAGTACTTCATCAAGACCAATTAGTGGAGATGCTGCTGCTTATGTTTAAACATTAACGACTGGGCAGGGCTGGATTTTGGAGTGCCTGACACTGGCATGGAACAAGGCACCGACCTAATTACTCCTTTGCAAGAGCAGAAAATGCCTTGTGAATGCCTGCTTGGCAAGGGTGTCTCATTAAGGGGGGAAAAAAAAACAACATAAGCACTCCTAGAAACAAAAATTAACATGATAGGTAACCTGCGGCCATGGGACTTACTTTGTGGCTGTGGGAAATAAAGAGAAACATCTACAAGGTGACATAAGACACATTTGTTGGTTGTTTCCTAATTTTCTCTGTTTTTTTTTTTTTTTTTTTGGTTAATAAGACAGAGTGACATTGCATTTTTTGGAGAACAGTATCGACATGCTTGATATGCTTGATATCAATGCTTGATATCAATGTTAAATGATATTTGAAGGGTGTTCCCATATGAATGTTCATCAATGGTAGTTGCTTTATTGGTTTGTTCCTCCAAGGTTTGCAAACTTGTCTAGGAAAAGCAGGATTTGGTAAACCTGAGTGAATACTTGGTAATGAGGAACATACAGTATTTAGCCTCTCTTTTTGCATAAGTAGGCTGTGGTTTCTCAGCTAAAGATTGTAGTGTTTGTTAGAGTATTTTCAGTCATAACAGCTTTGCTAAAATAAAAATCAGAACAACAGGGGAAACAGCTGCTTGGCTGTTGTCTTCTGAGCGGTTCTCTTCATTGTTCAGTTTTATTTTCTTCTGTCCTTTTTACCTTTAATTTTCTTGTCCTCTGAAGGTTGCCAACAAATATCAGAAATTCAGTGTGTTGCTTAATTGTGATTTATGAGATAAATCACATATTATTACTTCTTTTACTTGACTAGATGAGTACACCCTCCTAAGTACTGAAATAAATTATTCATCCAGAGAGTGGGTGCAGCACAGATACTTGCATGTCAGGCTTTGCCCAAAAGACATATTTTGGGCAACCTGCCTTTTAAAGGGTAATGGTTTGGCAGCAGCAGAACAACTAAGCTTTCTAGGTAGAGGGCTCTAGCATTTGTGCCAGTTTTATGTGATGTGCCCTTTTTTGGTACTCACCAACTTAAAATAAAATGCTGAGTTGTCTCTCTTGTCTGTGGACTGAATGCAGCCCTCTGTTAATTTTATCATCTCCAAATGATCTGGGCCACTGTACAAGAACAAGATGCTCCAAAGGCATCCTGTACAGCCTCCGACCCGGGAGGTATTCAGAAGGCAGCTCAGCATCTCCTGGGCACTCTGTTCTAGCTGCCCCTCCTCCAGCAGGGAAGGTTAGACCACCTGATCTCCAAAGGTCCTTTCCAATGTCAACCATTCTATGATTCTTCTAGTATCTGATTTGTCAGTAAGTGGTACCTGATATGTATAGTAGAATGAGCAGTGAACCAAAAATCAAGTATTATTCAGTTTTTACAGGATTCTCACTTAGTTTTATTGATATCAGTAGAGGTGTAACTCGAGAAAGAAGTGCATAAAATATGATGGACTTTCTGATTTGGTCCTATATGGATTCTTTCAAAACAGCATTTCTGCATATTATGAAACATACGGGATACAGAGAGAGGTAAAGGCAGGCAAATATGGCAAGATAATTGCATTGTTGTAGTACAGCCTGATGTTGAGGGCAGGTATGCAGAAATTACTGTGGCAAGGCTTGTTAGAAACTAATTGTCATACGTAGTAATATCTTGTGGTTCTACAGTGAGTGTCAGCCAAGGATCTTGGAGCCCTCTGCAGGCCTCACTTTATTCTGGCAAACCCATTTGTGCAATGCATACATTGCCTTCTTTCTATGGACAGGAAAATTAAAGCACGCACTTTCAAGCAAAATGACTTTCTCACAACTGAGTATTGTGTTCTGGTTAGATCTGAGGGTAGAGCTAAAAAGAGTTAACTTCGTCCTATTTTCTAGAGAAATATTGCAGTAAAAGGAAATGTGTTAGTCATTGATGAAATTACTGTAAAGTGGTTAGAAAACCTATTGGAGAGTGCAACCTTCAGTGGTTTGTTGTTAAAACAGAACAGTGTATTGAATCAGATAGATACTGCAGAGATCTCTTTTGTATCTGGTACTCTCTATATTTTCATTCCTGGTATCCAGGATTGAATTGAAGATGCATTTATGAAATCTGAAAACTTCTCAAAGGGGAGACAGGAAAGAATGCACAGCGGCTATTGTGGCAGTCAGGAATACAATTCAAAATGATTTTGAAGAATTAGAAAAAAAAGTCCCTAGGTTTAGACTAGATTGATGAAATGCACAAATCCATGATGAGGAGTAACTAGATAGGAAGAAAAGCACCAGCATTATAGCTGTCCACAAGACCACCAGCAGTCAACAGTGTTCATGGTGTTTTGGAGAAATCAAATGTCTCCTGGAATGAATTGACAGGTGTAGCCTTTGAGACTCATAAACTAGTTATATCATTCTTCCCTGAATCAGTAAAAAATCTACAGAAGTAGAATCCGCTTTTGAATACTGCTCTTTAAGAAAGATGTAGAGCAAGTGGAGAAGGTCAGTGAGCAGTGAAAAATAAAAATTATACCTCAATGAGTTATGAGGATATGAGGATACCTTTAAGAGGAAGAGGAATAAAACTGTCTATTCATTCACATGTCTGTGGTGGACAAGACAAAACAGGACATCTTAGGACAAGTTTTCTAACAGTAAGCTTAATGAAGTGCTATACCTTCATATTTCCCTGCACCAGGAGTGGAAGGGGACTTGAAGCTTCCAGACAGCTAGAGAGACTAGGAACATCTTGAAGCGTCTTCTTTTGATGATTTGATAAATCCAGGGTTCCTTTGCTGGTTCCCATGTATGGAATAAACAGCACTATTTGAACGGATGATTTCATTTATTTACAGAAAATTACCAAACAAATGCTGGAGAAACAAGTCACATATTAACTTTTTATGTTTTCATTTGTTTTGCTATCAGGTCAAACTGGGAGGAGAAGCTCCAAATTCCAGTGTAATCCTTGTAGCCAACGGCAGTGATGGCAGTACTAACAGCTGGAAGAGTGTTGGTGGGAAGTGTGGAACCAAATGCCACCTTCTGGATTTTGCCAACTCAGAGAGGCCACTGGTGGTCAACTTTGGTTCAGCTACCTGACCACCGTTCACAAACCAGCTGTCGGCCTTCAGCAAGCTGGTGGAGGAGTTCTCTGGTGTGGCTGACTTTCTGTTGGTCTACATTGATGAGGCTCACCCATCTGACGGCTGGGCTGCCCCTGGAATCTCCCCTTCTTCATTTGAAGTTAAGAAACATAAGAATCAGGAAGACCGATGTGCAGCCGCTCACCAGCTCCTAGAGCGGTTTTCCTTACCACCTCAATGCCAAGTAGTTGCTGACTGCATGGACAACAATGCCAATGTGGCCTATGGGGTTTCATTTGAGAGAGTGTGCATTGTGCAGAGACAAAAAATTGCCTACCTGGGAGGCAAGGGCCCCTTTTTCTACAATCTCCAGGAAGTTCGGCTTTGGCTGGAGCAAAATTTCAGCAAAAGATGAAATCCACTCTACAGAAGGTATGTCAACAGATGTGTCCCTTTAAAGTGTTGTAAAAGGGAAAAAAAGAAATCATACTCTTGTTTGAGTAAAGCCTTTTGGATGACTGCAGGAGAACACATTTGATAACAAGGTCAAATGAACATAAACTAGGAAAACAAAATAAAGAACAAAATACTAACTCCACAGAAATGTTAATTGTAGGCATAAAAATCCCACTCCTGCATTCCTTATGGAACAGAAGAGGCTGCTGTGTAAAGGTGCTGCTGCTGGGCAGGAGGGGTGGTGAGATGAGCTCTGTCTCCAGAAGGAGCGTGTTGGATGAAGGGTTGGCCTGCGGGTGAGTCAGACATATTGTTTCCTGGAAGACACCTTCCACAGAAAAGCAAGACCATGCATTTCATCAGAGACACTTCCTTACCCTCTGGTGGCCAATGCAAACAACTTGGGAGGAGCCAGAGGGTTTGCAATTAAGTTGCATGGAAAAGCAGTGGAGGTTGGCAATTGTTCTTCTCCTGTAGAGGTTTTGTTGCTCAGAGACTGCAGGAACCTGCAGTGCACCCTGCATGCAAACAGGCTGCTCAGATCAAGATGAAACATCATATGCTGATATTTATACTTTTTAGGGATGCCTCTCTGCACAATCACTATGTAATTCTATTTGTACGTTTGCCTCTGTGTGCCTTTTGAGAAAGATGTTAAAATCTATGGAGTTGGACCAAAAAGACAAAGACCTTAGTGATTCACTTTGAAAGTTGCAAAAGATGGACTATTTGTCACAACACACCGAGAACTATCCGGAATGTGCATCAACAGACAATAGCTTAGCTGATGCCAACCCTCAGTTCTCAGAACGGACAACGTGCATTTATCAATATTTTCTGTTTTTCTTCTCTTTTTCCTTTCCCCCACCCTCCCGAGTCTTTTTCTGTCGTAGAGAAACAATAGCAAGAGGCTTAAGAGTAATTTCATTTTTAGCTTTTTTTAAAAAGTAACTTATTTTTCACTCTCTTATTTTTATTTGAGATAATGACCGTACTAATGTATTTTGGGGGATGGGGGAATTTATATACAACTTTACCTCATTGTAATGGAAACCTATCCAGTCATTTACCCTGTTAAATGTGGTCATGCTGTTTTTTACTTAGTTACCTGTAGTTGGTTTACAGCTAGATTAGTTTACAGAAAGTTAAAGAGCTTGCAATCTCAGAATTGACTAGCTGCAATTCTGCTACTGGATGTGATTTGTTTCACCCATGTTCTCAGAGGCCTTCCAGTAATAGTAATGACAAATAGAGTAAATTAATGTGAATATGTGTAAAAGATGGCAGCATTTTCATAAGAATGTGTTTGAGAAGTATTTTTAATTATGCTTAAAGAGATACTGTCAATTTAGAGTAGGCACTAAGTTTAGGTCTTTTAAACTAAAATGTTTCAGTCAAGTGGTGAAAGTTTGCAAAGAACTAGACTTAGAACTGAGAAGTGAGAATCCGCATGAGGAGGACTACCCAAGTTTTCTCTCAACTTTGGCATAACAAAACAGATAAACAGGGGTAAGTGTCAAAAATTACATTAACTCAATTTCTCATCCTGACAGTTATCAGAGATATGATATACTAGTACTAACACAAGAAATAACAGAAAGTATATATATATCCTCACATATATAAAAATATATATTTTTTGCTATGTCCCTTTAATGTTGAGCATTTCTTTTTGTTTGGTTGTTGTTCTTGTTCTGAAATACTGACAGTAGCGTGACTGATGGCTCACATATTCAGGTTCATACTTCTCACATTTTCTTCACATTTTTCACACACTATTGAACATATATGCTTACACAGTTCTGCAAAGAGTATAAGGGAAGGTGGTAAAAACTGTTTTTCAGACATCCTGGTGAGCCCTGCTTGTCAGATGTGTGTGAATGTGAGCCTGCATAGATATATGCACATATATATACATATGCACATATAATATTTGTGTATATGTTTGTATCTATGCATATACATATGCAGACAAACATAAGTGGATGTTTAAGGCCAATAGTAATAATTATCCTACCTTTCCATTCATTATTATTACTGTAACTAAATTTTCAATTTAAAAGATAATATTTTGTTATTATATTAATATATTTTTATGACTAATTGGGATATATAACTAAATTTCTTATCCTAATACCACAGAAACAGTAACATAGCCATACTAGGTGGTTCCCTTGTTTTTTTTAATCCACTGTCCTGCCTCTGACTGTATCAGATGCTTCAGGGGAAGGTGCAATAATTTCTTTTGGAAGTTTCATTAGCTTCGGTCTTTATGATTTGTATGTGCTAGTTGAAGTGTTAGTCATCCTTGTGAAAGGCTAATCCAGAAGTTCAGTTCTTTAATATTTTAAATATTTCTTGAGAGGGTGAAGTCCAAAAGCAATATATATTCTGTTTAAAAAAGGAGGAGAAACAAAGAAACAAAATAGAAAATCATCTTTTTTGCCAAATTTAAATTGGTTGCTTTTCAGTGTCGTTCACTTGCTCTTAGATACTAAGAAAGTATGAACAGGAGTGATCCTTATTTTACTCCTTATGTCAGTCATTCTATACTTTATATAGAGATATACATAGCTTTTCATGACTTTTCTTATGTCAAAAAGATTTCAAATTCAAATACTTACAGATCTCCGTGTTCTTTGTCTGTCTCTGAACCTCTTCTGCTTTTACTGCACTGTCCTTTTATCAAGTGAGTTAAGCTGTAGACATTATTACAAGTAAAAAATATACCTTTTGGTGTATGCCACACAATTGACATCTTTTTCTTATTTATTCTATTCTTTAGTCACCTGAAACTTCACCAGGGCAACTCTACTTGCTCTGTAAAAGTCTTTTCTTTCTTTCTTATTTTCCCCATCGTATTGGGACTTTGGAAGATTTGACTGTTTATCGGCGAAATGCTAGCCAGATGTTTAACATACCTTTAGCTCAGAGGAGGGACTCTGAGTTAGTAATTCATTTAGTTACTACTCTTTTACACATCTAAACTTACATTATTTTTTCTTTCGGATTTCCACTATTTTGTCTTAGTGAAGTATCTTGTTAGTCATAGATGCCTGTTCATCACACAGTATAAAAGAATTATAAAATTGGCTCCTGTAAATCGGAAATCCAGAAGGATTTTCCACAAGAAAAAATACACAATAACTTCATTTCTTTCTTGGCAACATGAATACCCTACCCTGCCCAAAACCTAGCGATGGTTCGGCCTCAGTGGTTATCAAGGCAGGGATACATTTTGTAAATCCTTAAATTTTCCTCAGCAAATTTGTGGTTTTCACCAGAAAATATTTTCAACAGAAATGGACTTAGAAGGAAAAAAAATAGCTTTTGGAAATAGCTGATGGAAATACAAGCTCTTCATTTTTTGTTGACAAAAAGAATGCATTTATAGAAAAGGTTTTATGACATATGTCAGATACCTGAAATTATTATAACAGTGGGTTGTTTCAGGTCCAGGAGAAATTCTGCTACCTTGCTAGCATAGTATTGCACAACTGGTGTGGTCCCTTGTGAAGCTGGATTTGTTTTGTCTCTCTGTCATGGTCTGAGGGCACTAAACCATGTTATTTGAGATGTTTCAGTAGAGTATACGTATTGAGTTCACACAATAGCTTCCTGAAAGTGTTCTGGAAAGCTACTATATGCATATATATATATATATAAGCTACTATATGCATATATATATATATATGCATATAGTAGCTTTCCATATATATAGCTACTCTCTCTATATATATATAGTAGCTATATACTATATATATAATCAAGTCCCCAGTCTCCACATTAGAATGGGAAACTTCCAATACATTTCTTTCATTTCCAGCAAGCTAAAAGTTACTCTGGGCTATCATTTTACATTTTTTCATGTTTAATATTGTTATTTATCACTGTATAAAATGAATGTAAAACATTTCAAACAGATGGAAATATTTGCATTTTGCTCTTGCTTGTGTAGGCAATGACATAAATTTAAGGCAGCAGAAAAACATGCACTGCCTTTTAAAAAGAAAAATATCTATTCCAGTATATATTGTTGAATGGCCATCTAAACACTCTGAAAAACAAAACGCAATCTTTTTTTATGAAGGTAATCTTGTCAGAAAAATCCATGAAGCTTCTCAAAAAGATGTCAGTGCTATGAGTTGTTCAAGTGTGCATGGGGAGGGAGGTTTCCGTATGTGTGCAAGTGGCTTTTCTGTGATGTGGAGTGTAGGTTTAAGGGTTTTTAAGACTTTCATTCAGTACTATAACCAAAGCAACAGAGGTATCAGGTGGGAAATACTGGCCAGTTTTGTTCAACTCTACACCACGTGAATGCTGGATCTATATTCAGTGAGGTGTGGGCCCAGTTTAGAGGCTTCGGAGAGGAGAGATGGGGTGAGACATGGATGTCCGTGTGCTTATGAAGACCGCTAACAAAAGAGCATCTAACTCAGTTGGCGTTCAGATGTTGCCACACTGGCATTCCTCTGTGTACCTAGTGTCTCTGTATTTGAAAAGCCTCTTGGGTAGCCATGAGTAAGAGTACCGAGGTGTAGATGCTGTGTGTCCTGACTCCATGTGTCATTGTTTAAATGTCAAAAATACACTTTGTAGGAGAGCCAGCAAACTTTTGTTGCAATATGGTGCTCCATGAAACATGTGCTTTTTAGATTTTTCTTGTATTACAATAAAATCTAAAGGAAAACCTCTTGCTCCTCTGTGTCTTTTTATTCTACCTAATACGCAGTGGAATCTTGACCTCACACCAAAGAAACTTGAAATAATGCTGCAGTTAGGAGGTGTCAAACAAACCCATCCATACATGCTGAGACTTATGTTTTTCCTTATTTAATATTCAACCACTGCTCAACATTTAAGGAAGATAGGCTGGAGAAATTTGAGAGCTACTAGGACAGCAGTTCTATCAGCATAGTATGGTAATGCATGGTTTCTGCAATCTCAGAAATAAATTCTCCTAATGATCTAGTTGTACTTTAGAAATTTCTTCCTCTTTGTAAAGGATTATTATAGTCAGATTTTAAGGATCCTACATGTGAACACTGCATATATACATCACCAAATCACCAAAAGGGCAAACCCAGAAAAGTTTACATCTAACTGTCCTAAGCAGGAGAGCTCATTACAATATGCTGGGCAGGCCACTGAAACAACCAAACAATAAACTTCCTAGATTATCCACTTCAGATATTAAAAATATCCCCAAAAGGACTGAAAAGAGACTTTAAAGCTTTGTGAGTATTCCTGTAATGTGGCCATTGTTGGTAACGAACATTATATTGGTAGTTGATATAAGGAGGTACTCAATAATCCAGAAAAAGAAAACAGCCTTTCACCTTTTAGGATCTTACTCTTTATTTCATACATGTATAAACCATGGGAAGACAAATACAATTCTCCCTGCCAACACTGCCAACTATTTATACTCATAGATAGGTTTAAGGATATTTTTTTTTCTGAAAAGACTGTCCACAGCAGAAGAAAACATCTTTTTCAAAACAGGACTGTTTATAGACTAGTATCTCAGAGGACTGGGTACTATTCAAGATCATCTTTTTGATCAAGAGGTCAAAAGATTATTATCCTGAGGCATAATAAACGTTTCACACATACTAACTTGAAACAAAAGACCTAACTGCTGGCTAAAGACTTTGATCACAAACAAATGATCAATTTTAATAAAAGTGATTATCACTTCCATGGTTCAGTGCATTAATTGACTCACTGTAGCATGCCTGTCCACTTCTGATTTGACAGTCACATTAATGAACTCACTGGCTTAAATATGCCTTGAAGAGTGTAATGTATAGCGAGATATTCTCAAAATGCCTAGAGAGAGCATCCTGGTCAAATCCTTAAAGATTTGTGGTCCTCACTATGTCACTTGATTGGAGAATCATCAGCTTCCATTTTATCAAACATGAATATCTGAAGATTTTTAGCTATCTCTAAGTTATTGCCTAGCATAAAATTAAAGAAATGGTAGAAAGTGAGAAAAAATGCTCTTCATAAATCATTTAGTATTCCCCATATTTACATATACATATGTGTTATCCATAAAAAGGCAGCTGTTCCTTTGCAATTGATTATGTCTGCCTGCAGGTGAAAGGCGGGAGGGTTATCTTTCTCCTAGAGATGCTCTATCTTCTTGAGATGATTCTACTTTTGAGTTCCTTTTCCCTAATATCCTTCCTGCACCTGATTTTCTATCTCTGACTCTTTTCAGGCTATAATTCCCTTGGCAGTTGAGATTTCCACATCTCAACTTTTGATTTTGTGGAGATTATTTAAGGATACAGAGTAGCTGAGTACTTAATTTCAAGTATGAGTACTTTTAAAAGGATGCACATTGTCAGAAGGTCAGATTAGATACAGCAAAGGGAAAGATTTTTTTCTCATTATCTCTAGATTCTAGGGGGATAGCTTGATCATTTGTAGGCAGATTTTTTCCTATGCATAGTTTTCTACATTATGACCTACTGAGTTAAACACTACAGGCACTGAGTTAAACACTACACTGGGCAGAGTGTAATGGCGTGAACAAGTATTTTAATTTCCTGCAGACAAGAAGAGGGGAGAACATATGGTTTTTAACCTCAGCATGGGCTGCCAGAGTTAATTTATCTCCATTTATGGCAGTAATTTGTAAAAAAAAAAAAAAAAAAAAAAAGTCATAGCGCCAGCTCCCCAGCCTTGCCTTGCACAGGATGAAGGTCTCCACCTGGGAGGAAGCTAGCAGTGAGCACTGGGGAGGGCCACAAGCTAGACCTGACCAGATGTCTTACAAGACAAATCTTTCTGAGGTCTCCTTAGAGAGTCACAGGAAATTAGACCAATCCTTCCAAATCAGAAAGTGGTGGACCATGTTTGTAAATGTAAAGTACTCACTTTGGGAGTAAAGGAGGCCCTGCAGCTGATGGTACTGAGGAAGGAGCAGCAGATCCTACCAGTTGCAGGTGTTTCTCTCTCTAGTAAGCCTTGCAGATCTTTACAGACGGGGCTATCTGCATCCTATGGGACACAGGATTTCACAGTGCTAAAACTGTCCACAGCCTTTCACTGAAACCTTGATGGAAAATAGGACTGCTTGGCCACTTGTGCTTCCAGTTCAAGAAAAAGAACCCAGAACCGAAACCACCCCAACTCCCCCAGGGCCCGCCCGCGGGACTCCCGGGAAGACTGAAAACAAAATAAACTGTGACCCGACGCGGGGTACTCGACGAGATCTCCTTTACCCTGACTCCCTGGGACACTCGGGTTCCCAGGCCGCCGTATTCTTTTTATCCCCTCAGTCCCCAAAAACTTTATTCCTCCCCAAACCACCCTTCGGGGGGAGGCTCCCCTTACCACTCCTGGCGGGATGAGGCCTGGAGAAACAGCCACCCGACACGATGTTGCAGGAGCTCTGCCTCAGGATCTTGGGTGAACAGCCAGTTCGGACCGGTTCGCAGAGAAACGCTCTCCCGACCGCTGCTATGTTATCTCAATATGAGATCCAGCAAGGCTGGCACGGGATTGAGAAGCCAAGCGACAACCAATCACACACGAACACAAGTCGAGGGTGAAAGGTCAACGGCCAAAGCCAAAAGCAAAAGCCGGTTTATTAACTCAAACATAACTTATATAAACTCAGAAAGGGGAGGGAAAGGGGAGGAGTAAGGGAGGAGCAAGGGAGGAGACAAGGTGGGAGCTAAAGGTGGTTGGTCAGTGCCCCGTTGCTGGGCGGGCGGCCAGGAGCGGCTTGCCGCTCCTGGCCCCCACCCTTGGGGTTCTAGGACCTTCCAGATTGGGGTCCCCTGCCAGGGTCTGATCCCTGACTGCGCAGGCGCGGTCCCTAAAGGTCGCCCAGGGGACAGGGAGATTGACAGGGGACCCCTGTGTACAACTCTCCACTGCGCCTGCTCAGCCTGGGGGTCACCCAAAGGACACCCTGATGTCTAATGGAGGCCTAGAATCCCATTCCAACCTCCAACATCCAGTGAATCTAAGAGTACCTACAGGGCCAGAATTGCACTTCCCTCACAGACTGCTTTGACTAAAGGTGAGCATGTTTCTTTAATTGAAAGTGCATGGGAACATCCTCACTTAGGAGGTTATTTCTCTTGACTGTCACTAGCACACATATACCTTCTCATCATATTGTTTCTCTATAGTCTGATATTATGGGCAAACTGTCCAACATAAAATACCCAGTTCCTCTTAAGCAGCTTACAAGGACTCCTTAATTTATCCTACATGACACTGATCATGAACTGGTAGTTTTGAAACTCAGATCATCCCACTTCTTATTATTGGGACACATATTTCTGACACTATATATGAGCAAGTTTTCCCCAACACTGTTTTAGCAGTGTAGCTTTCACACTCTGCATTTCAGATATTTTCAGTATCTGAGATAGACAGCACTTTACAGCACAAATTTCTTTTTTTTTTCAGGTTCCAGAAACTCTTAACTGTAGCAAAGTCAGGAGACAGATACTCTTTGAGGTTTACAACAGCTATTTGAACTTTTCTGTGCGTTGTAAAGGAAAGAGGAAAAACTGTTGTAAGATCTATGTTATGATCCAAATCAATGTGAGACAACAGGAAGGTTTTTTAAGGGCACACAACAGTCCTTCACGACCCCACAAGCCTTCCTTATTCCTATTACCGTTATCTGTAGAAGCAGATCAGCACTCCTCGCAAAGAGGCAGGCTAGAGTGACCCAGTGATGTTATAAGATCATTTTTCATTATGGGGCAGAATTTCATCTAAATTGTCCACTGGAGCGCAATAGCGGAAAATAAAGGCATGAACCATGAGAACAAGGTAAGTTTCCATTCCCAAACAAGCTGAAGGGAAAGAAGATTTTCCTGCTGCATTTATACTGTTATCATAAATTTCTTCTGCTACAGAAGTGAATGGGCTGCCTCAGTGATTTAAACATTTACTGTGCCAGAGTAGTCTAGGCCAGTTGAATCATTTCAGCTTTTTTTTCCTTTGTTTGAGGCCAGGTAAATAGATAGGACAAGTCATTACTGAGATCACTGCAATCTGGATCATTACCCAGAATACCATCTGTCAGTATTTTATCAAGCTTCCTTCTGTTAAAATGTCATTAGATGATTGCTTCTGATGTTCGCTTACAGGAAGTAGATAAATCAGTATCCTTGACACATAAATAGGAACTGAGTATCTGTTTTTTAATTGTCTCCACTGCCGTCCATTGTCACTCATGATATATTTAATCACTGATAAGACTTTAATTAAATATATCCTAATTAATAGGATTAATATATCTTAAATCTGATTGCCTTGTCCATGAAAGAATAAAACAGACTCCATCACTTGATTGGTCTTTCAGAGTTGGCTGTAGGCTTATTTTTACATTGGCATACAATTAAGAACACAATATTAAAATGTATGCATGTTGTGTTAAAATGTAGTGTATGCACAAGTCAATTCTGCTAGTAGGAGAATCAGAACCACCAACTAAATATTTCAAAGTGAAACTAAGTACTGGTGTCTATATTGTTAATAAAATGGTCTTCTTTTTACTCTATAAAATCCTTTTATATGTGTTTATTACAATAATTGTTTTGAATTTAGCAAGGAACTATTACTTAAATACGAAATAATATATTCCTGTTGAAGTGTGTATGCTTGAACTGCATAATTTTCAGTTTTAACAATGCCAAGTTCAAAACTTAAAGACTGCTTTATATCACTGGCTTTTTAGTTTTCATATCTTAGTGAGTTAAAAATGCTCTGGAGTGCCCTAAGGATAACTCTACTGGAAATTCAATCACAGTTCATACAAGATCATACTACTCAGTTTTTTTTCTCAGTCCTGGCAGCCTGAACTAGAGATGCTCATGAGTCACTACAGAACACAAAAATTGGTGGCTCCTTCAGGGCATTATGTAAATTTACAAACAAGTCCATCTTAAGGAATTATGAGCTTAAAAAATTAAATGTGGTTAACCTAAATAAAACAGATATAATAGAGCGTCACAGTTCATACTTTCCATTATTCATCACTCTTTTGAAACATAATCTTCTATGATTTTTTTTTTTTCTGAACCATTCCAGGCATGAACTCATCCCAAAGTCGTGGGGTTTTTTCGTTATTGTTTTGTGTTTTTTTTTTTAGTGAAAAACCATTTATATAGCTATTTCAGAATGTAGTAAGGAATGGACATACACACACATTTTTTTTCAAATGAAAAAGTAATCATACCTAAACAAAATGGAATTGCCATACCAAGCATGACTGACATTTGCCACCTCATAGGTTGCAGATGAAAATTAAGTGGCAAAATGATCAATATGAAAAATAATTTTAGTGTAAATTGCAAAAAACTTTCAGGTGAACATTCTGGCCAAGTAGACAAACACATAATTTAAACTCTGCTAGTTAGTGCTTGCCATAGAATTTATCAGTACTCTAAATATAAAGATGAAGGAGGGGATAAGTAGGCTGCCCAGAGAGGTTGTGGAGCCTCCTTCTCTGGAGATCTTCAAGATCCGTTTGGATGCAGTCCTGTGCCACGTGCTGTAGGTGGCCCTGCATGTGCAGGGGAGTTGGACTAGATGACCTCTAGAGGTCCCTTCCAACCTTAGGCATTCTATGAGTCTATGAAGTATGGAGGATGACTTCTTTAAAGTCAGTTTTCTAAAAGAAGCCCTGCCACGCTGACGGACAACATGTGCCACCCAAAGCGTCTCTATTTTCAGAAGTCACCGTTTCCATGGATTAAATCAGTGCCTTGGCTTTCCAGACCCTCACTGGGACTATCTAGCTGTTTCCGTGGAGTTGTTTAGAAACCTCCTCCTTTTTTTGTGGTCTCCCTGCATCTTTAATTTGGCAACTGTAGTTACCCTGCCCTTTAAAAATCTCCTTCTCTCATGAGTCTTTGCAAACACAATGTGCTTCCTTTCCCACCCATCTTCTGTCCACATGGCTGCCTTGCAGATAATCTGCTCAGTGTGAAAGTCGTACATGTGTTTCTAGGGCCACACCAACACACCAAGTATACTCAGGGTCTACATACTCCGAAGAGCATGTTCTGGCTGTGCCGATAGTCGTGCGCATTGCAGCATGTGTGCAAGGTACACAGACCCGTGCCGCAGCACGTGTGGACAGTACACAGATCTGGGCCATAGCACTGACACAGACTTTTCTGTGCAGAATGCCACATGGAAGTATTTCTTGCAGAAATATGGGAATTGTCTCATTTCATCTCTTATTCTGTATCAGTGTCATGATCTTACATCCTTCAGTCTATGTATGATCTGGTAGCACCTACGACATAATCATTCACACAGATGAAAGATTTAAGACATCAGAAAATAAACAGACTTTCTACCTGCATAAAATGTTCTCCCGCATCCAACTGATTGGATTGATTGAAAGAATTGAAAGAAAATCTGGCTTTGAACATCAAGAGTTCAAAGGGGCAGTGAGCTCTGACGATCTCTAATGATTCCTGAATGCTTACACCAGAATGAACTTCTCTACACTCTTTCTATCATTGTTGGATGATCCCTCTGCAGATAGACACCAGGTCATCAAGATGTTCTGTAGGCATCCAGCAGTTAAATCATCTTTTATATTCATATATTTCCAGCAATTCATTCCTTGTATTTTCTCCATACTCCCTACTTACTTTTCAGGAAGGACAGACAGTATTTATTAAAAACTCCAAATAGAGAAATCAAACAAAATCCTAGCTTTTAATTAACCGCATGATCCGCCATGCTAAACTCTTCAGTTCAACCTCTTTCCTTTTACAACAAGAAAGACAAAATATCTCTTACAGAATAACTGTGTGAAAAGGAAGCATGGCAAAAGCTTAGACTTTCTCTCTTAAGTTATTCTCTGGAGAGTGCACTAATTTAATAGTTTTCCTAACTTATTTGCAGCTGTTATTAGAAATATCTGCTTTATTTTCTCAGTAAAAATTTCTGAGTAAATATTAATGAGTATGTTCAACATCATTTTTTTTTATTTTTGTATTTTAAATGTTTTCATCATTTTTCCTGCATTTCTTGTAACATGACATGCAGATTGCATCTGAAAGAAAAGAAAGATGGATGGAAATTTTAATTTTTGTAGAATTTATCTGGAGTTGCACAATTCTAATACTTTCTCCTTTAGTCAAGCAACTTCTTATTGTTTGACTGATGTTTCAAAGACGTAATACCTTCTCCATAATACAGCGGCTACTGTCCTGTAGGAACTGCCTTTATCCACACAAAAATCTTGAAGGTATATTTGTAGTGACTGTCTTCTGTCCATTTTCTGTAAAAAAGTTTGGTGGGGTCAAACTAAAAAAAAATGCTGAGGGAGCATAATAAAGGTGCTAAGTTTGACAATTTGATCAATAAAATTGGAGTTAATAAATTATGACAGAAAGTTAAAATAGATACTCTGTAAAAGATAAAATTTTTGGAACAAACTGATCTGACTTTTCCTTCTGAAAACAGTAACGATATCTCCAAAGAAAGTCTAACATCCAAGCAGCAATACTTACTTAATCAATAATGTTTAAGTGATTAAATTAACACTACTCACAATTCAAATTTGTATGCAGGAATTAAACTACTGAAATTCGGTGTTATCTAAATAGCTGTTGATTAGTTTTATTTTACGGTCGTCTGCAGAAAAGATTGACTGTACCTTTCAGCAACGTATATTTCATTTAAAGGCTTGAATTCACAGTGTGGCAGTATCTGGAACAGAAACAATACATGAATCAAACTTGTCAAGCACCTAGCACTGGTTTGACTGCACTACCACCATCACCTCAAGTCCAAGCTGTCTCCATATAGCTCAAAGCATAAGGGACCCAAAATTTAAAGCTGTTTGGCAAATGATTTTCACAGTGCTGTAATGCTAACATAGTTCCTGCATATGTCAGTTAAATTTAATAATATTTCTCATATAAGGAAGTGGTTTTATTGACCTTTGCAGTCTTCAGGTAGAGGGGATGTAGAGATGTAAAATTATCATTATTGACTAAATGGAAAATTTCTCAAGCAAGGAGCAGTAACTTTTTGATGTCCTAATTCCAGAGTTTATTAATAAACGCAGATAAGCATCCTGGTAATCCAGCCTCAGGGAAAATAAGAACTATGACTGATGACTGCCCCAGTTCCTCTACATGCTTAATTGAGTAAACCAACAAACTTTCAGATTTTTTTTTTTAACTGGGAAGTTTTAAACACAGGCCAAATATTCAAAAGAAAATGGTAGCCTCATTCTCAGCAGGAAACAGATGTGTTCTATCTGCAGCATTCACCAAAAGGTCAGAGCTTACCCTTTCTTGTTCTTGCCCCCAGTCGCTTGGAGTTTATGTTATTCTGCAGTTTAGGAGAGGGGTGAGTATCAGAGAAGATCAGAGAAAAGGGTTAGTGCTGGAATCAGCAAGAGAACAATAAAGTACTTACCAATTTAGCCCTTTCTTCACCTCAAATAATTGGATGTCTCATTCCTGCAGACTTATTTATGAGTACTCTGTTTACACTTCGGAGTGCCTCTTAAAAAAAAAAAAATTGCCTTTAATTAACCTCTTGGCCACCTCTCCAAGCATTTTTAAAAAGAAATGTATCTGAACTTGTTGGAGCAAGGGTAACAAGCACTATGAGGCTTATAAGTAGCTTAAATGGCTGTGCAGACTTGCACAAAAACCCACCATCAGATAAAGAATAGTTTTGACCATTTCCACAATGCATTGAAAAAATTTTAAATTCTTTTTGAATCATTGGTTAGTATCAGTGAGAGGACAAGCACATTCAGCTGGTCACAGGGTGATTCTTATCCACAGTTTCATGGTGTCTCAACATCTCTGTAATTAGAGGTAAAAATGTTCAGCTGCTAAGGGGTTGTCCCCTGCAGTATATTATCTAGGGCCTTCTCCATTCCAATTTTACATGATAAAACATTTACATACCTTCCCTTACTGTCTACAAGTTCAGCTCCCTTCATATGAAGTTTCATATGAAGTTTTTTTTTTTAATTGGAAGCATGAAACTTTATTTCCCTTTTCTAAATTTTCTGAGACATCCAATCTCCCTTGTTATTAACTCAAAATCATGCAAACAAACCACATACATTTACCCAGGCTATCATCCAACTCAATTCTCCCTAGCTTCCTGTTTCTCAGCCCTTTGCTTTAAACCTTAGACCACACTGCCTAGTCCAAAATCTATTTTAAAAATTACTTATATATAAATAAAGTTTAGAGTGGTCATAGGATTTTGAAAATCCCAGGTATGAAAATCAATAGCCAGCATTCTCTCTTGGACTTTTGTAAATCTAAGGCCCATTTGCAAATATAATGCAGGTTTTGCTGATCCAAATTTTGCTTGGGAAAGGTACAAATTGGCATTTTGTGTGAGCCTCCATTTAAAGCAAGAAAAACAAGATATGTTAAAACTGCCGCTGAAAGTTTTGGAGGAAATTGGAGATTCAGTCAGACTACTGCATAGTAAATGCTCGCTGAACATTTTGTTACACTCTGGAGGTTACTTGCAGGGTGCTGATATTGCTAACATTTATAAGAAGAATGCAGCCTTTCTACCCTATTACCATAAAAGAGAAGAATCTTTCCTTTCCACGGTGACTTCAGTATTATTCAGACAAGCATAAAAGACAATTCTGCCCCACTGAATTACTTTGGTATTTCAAAATAATTTTTCCCTTTTTAGCAACCCAAGATACCTGCAGTTTCAGTGTTAAACCTGTACTACTTGCTATATATTTTTGTTGGTAGGGATCTCTACCTCTCCTGCAGCAGGCACATAGGGTCCTTAGCACCTGACAAGCATTCAGATCTGTTACCATTTTTCTAGGAGTCTTTTTCAGCAAGGCGGTGTAGCTACAGGAAGTTGTGGGCTCGCTGGACCTGCAGCTAGAGCCACACTCTGAGTTCATATCACCCTGGTGAGCCTCTAACGCACATCCAGGAGCTGCAATCCAGCAAGCCTCTGTGATCCCAGACATGTGTTAGGCTTTCAACAGGAGGAGCGGTGTTTTGCCACTCTCTTTCACAGAATCACATAATTGTTGAGGTTGGAAGGGACCTCTCAAGACCATCTAGTCCAATTTTCCTCTCAAGCAGCGTCACCTAGAGCATGTTGCACAGGGTCACATGCAAGCGGGTTTTGAATATCGCCAAAGAAGGAGACTCCAGACTCCTTCAACATATAATTCTGTATAAGTTTCTTTTCCTTTCCGCTGGCAGTTTTTGATGAGGTGTTTTTCCTCTGTTCCCCTTGTGCAGGAGGTTGATCACGCTGTGCCCAGCAGCCCCGGTCCCAGTGTTGGGGGCGGAGGCAGCTGCCACACAGGGGATCCCATGACGCCTGCCACGGTTGAGTCCTGGCATCGCCACCCTTCATGTGAAGCTCGGGCACGGGCAGCTCCCGGCGTTTTGGCAGCAGGTGCTTGGAGGGTAGTGCCTGATACAATAGTGCAACGGTGCTGTGGGCGGCAGGGCCCAGCCGCTGGCCTTGCCGTCCAGCCGTGCAGAGGAGAGCTCAGCGTGGGGGAACTGGCATAACCCTGACCGAGAGCCTGGTAAACAGTGCAGCCGAAAAGCGCCGCCAACCTGGAGAAGGCTTAGTGAGCGTATAGTTCATGGCATGAAAACAAACAGTACTACTAGGAGTCGTGGTCACATACACTGACCTAAGTAGCTTTGTTTACCTTATGGGCCCTCTGTTTGGAAGGATTACAGGAGGATTACAGGTTTTGTTATTTTTAACTGACTCTTGTGAAACTGCCTGACTGGACTTTTTTTTTTTCTCTCTCTTTTAAATCTGGGCACAACATCCTCAAATGTTACGTGCTTTTTACTCCTTACCGTCATGCACATTTCAAGATCCATACTCCAAGAGATTGTTAATGCCCTTCAAACACAAAAGGGACTGACTTTGAAAAGAGTTCTGCTCCCATAAGACTAACTCCATACACGATAGTTTCCAAAGAAGCCTCACACCAGAATTTTGGCACATGGAAAGAAGCGGGACTAAGTTTCTGTTGTTGCAGGTTTGGGAGCTTACTGAGTGTGCAAAATCAGAGCCATGCAGAGCTTTTGTTGTTGCAGTAGCAAACCAAGATTAAGCCACAATCTCAAATATTTGGAAATTGCATAAGAAGAACTGGGGGTCCAGGTGACTGACATTGATGAAAACTTCCTAGGCTTATTTGTCTCCTTTAAAATGGACTAAAGCTTCTTGCTTGGCTTTGAATGGCAAAGCCAGTCTGGACCAGACATTTTCCTGGCTATGCATTGCCAGCCCTATCTTGACTTTCTCCCGAGATGTAGCTGTAGTTTAGGAGAAATTGTGCTGACATGTGGAAATCTCATCAAATGTGCTAAATCCTTCCCCTCCCCTATGGGGCTGTTATTCAGCAGCTGCCCCTCCCTTTGGGCTTTCCCTATCTCATCTAATTGCTTTGTTCATGACAGAAACTTTTTTTTTAATAAGAGGTAGGGTAAATTCTCTTGTTTTTACTAGGATCTGATCTGACTTTCTATCTTCTGCTTCTTTAATGAGTGAAAGGAGGATCATGTATATGCATTACTTTGATCAAATGAGACATCCCCTGGTACTAGTACTGTAGGGTTATTTTCATCAGACTGGACGGTGTTGTTGATCGTGGACAGACACACGGTTCTTGTTGCCAGATTTTCATCCAAGCAGGAAAAAGACTAATGATTATTGAATGTTTCTGGTGCATGGGCCAATTATGATTTTTCAAGACATAAGGAAAATTTTGAAAGAATGTGGATTTGCAGAGCAAAACATCAACGATAGCATTACCAAAGCTGAAAAGGGAAAATACTGAGGCATCTTTGTAAGTCAAAATCTAAAACTCTACAAACCTGCCCTACTCTATTTGGCATCCCAAAGGGAAAGAAATAAGATGCTCAGTTCATCTAGAACTCAGTTTCTCTCTTGTTTAATATTAGTCCTATTTCAGAGTAAACTCTCCTGCATTTTCTAATTTGTTAATTAATTCCTAATTGCGAATTTAAATTCTGAGGCAGGTGTAAATTTACACCACCCCTGACCTAGTGGGCACAGTCTCAAACTGGGGCATTATTATTTTCAGCATGATCACTGGCGAGTAGGTGGAATACTAGCTATGGAGCTGCCTCTGTTGGGCTAGCTGTAAGTCTTCTTCCTTTTTTTTTTCCTTTCCCTCTTAAAAAAAAAAAAAAAAAAAGGCAGAAAGAGGAGCCCGGACATAGTTTCAGGTATTTGCTCTTTAGGAAGACCTGGACTGTCTTTGAGGAATAGAGTGAATATCTTGCAGCTGTAAGGTTTCTTTCAAGATCCAAGAAGGCATGTTTTTATACCACATAAGTTATAGATAGTCCTGCATGTTGGATAGGATCAAGAAATTAAGGGAAAGTAGGAACTTTTATTTTTCTTCATATGTCTGTCCCCAAGTACGACTCTACTGCATTCTGCGAAATATTTGTTTAATCTCTGGTTTATACAGGTTGGTATATACAGTGTTGACAATCCTGAATGCAATATAAAGGGAATTAGAATAACAATCTTAAAAAGAGCGTTTTGTACTCAAGCATAAAGGGACACAAATACTTAACAATATAGATACTCAATTACCATCTCTATGCTGCAGGCATCTGTGCTGACTACTTTGACTTAAAACTGTAAAGGTCAGGGCCTGGGATGTATCCCCTGGCTTCTCAGAATAAACAGCAACAGTTTTGCCATGCAGGAACCATGAGATGGTGGAAAAGGCTGCTTAGCTCTGGGATAAGACTTCTTTGCCACTCGTACTTAGGTCTGGAAATGATGTCACATGAATAGACCCAATAATGTGGCCACAGTTAAACTGAATGTTTTTCCTCTTGTATAATAAATGAGAAGTTAGATGCTCTGCCAGTCCATTTGCTGGCTATAGAGAATTTCAGGTCTTCAGCATGCTAGGTGTGTTGACTTAGCTAATAGTCCCACTATGTCAAAGCTAAACAGTGAATTGGCAGGAGTGACTGGTTGCATCTTGTTTCTTGGTTCCTGAGCAATTAGAGAAGCACTGGCTTGCAAAGTATTTCCCATGTCTTCCCTCTGTTTCTCCATGCTATTTTCCCACAGACCTCTTTGAATGTTCAAAGCTGGACATGCTTTCCAGCCTGGAGTCAAGACCTGCAAAGAGCCAGTTGTGTGTATATCATTTCTGCTGTTGCTCTTAGACTATTGGTGGTTGTGTAGCCTGGAGAGCCAAATCACTCTGAGGCAAAGTAATCTGTCTCCATGTACTGACTGCAAGTAACTGTGAAACGGAAGAAGCCTGGAGCACTGGATATCTCTTTCCAAAACAGTAATAGACAAAGTAGGACATATTTGGGATGTTCCAGCTTCTTAATCCTGAGAGTCTACCTGATAAAAATGCTGCAATAGGTTATAAGATGCAAAGAAATCTCCAGTCTTCCTCTGGTGCTGTAGTTTTTTAACACTTACAGAGTAAAAAATAATCGTGGTATCCTACACTTGTATTAAGGAAAGTATTTGCTGTGCCCTCCAAAGGAAAGGAAAAAGCCAGAAGGACAATGTTTTTCAAATTAATGTGTCCAAAGTGAGGCTTCTGCCTTTTATTAAGACGGCTAAATTCAGTGATGTGCTTTTCAGAGACTCTGAGCATCAATTTTTAACAGGCATATTTTCATGAGGAAAAAGGCAGGGAGTACATAAAAGAATTGTTCTTTACAGTTGTTCTGCCCAGTCTGGGAAGACCTAGGCTGTGGGTTTAACAGGCTCCCAACCCAAACTCTATGAAAGAATTGTCTTTAAGAGACATATTGATTTTTGTCAACGTGGGTTTGATTTATGACGGAAGATTAAAGAAGCTAAATCTGACTTAGTCTAGTGATACTAAAATATAAAGATATAACAGTCTGAAACACTGCAGTACAAATATCAAGGAGAGGTGACAGGGAAAGGAAATATTTAGGCTGGTAGACAGAATAAACATAAGCAAAGGAAATTTAGACTGCACATCATAATAAAATCCTGGCATTCAAATGCATTCAGCTGAGTTGCAAGTTTAGTTGCATAATCCTGGCTGGTTATGACATAGAGCACTAGGCTAGAAAATGCTCTAGAAATGTAGTTTATATCTATCCACAGATTCTATTGATAGATGAATATTTGTAAAATTCACTGCATTTTTAAAGCATATCTCATTGCAATATCAGAAAATAGTGTAGCGGGGAAGTCTGTCCAAGGCAAGGAGATAGTCTGTATGGCCTATTTACCTCTTCTGAACATAGCCTGAGGGGGTAAGTTCTCTTCCTTTAGCAGGTCACTGGGAACACTCCCATAATAGGATTGCCTGGGAACAAGCCCCCGTAAAATCTCCCCCCACCATCCTGCTAAATTAGTGTTTTCAGGTAACCTTCCACTTCTTAGGGTCTAACTCAAATGTTGTTAAATCTCCAAATCTGAGTGGACCCAAACGAAAGTGGCATCACGTCTTCCCTCAGCTCTATGTAGGAGGCACTCCTAGAACATCATTATACATTACAAAGCTAAACATCTTGCACAGTTTTCCTCAGAGGCTAATCCAGATGTCTGTTTTATATATAGCAGGGGTTTGTCCTTGCTGTTTTCTGTCTAGTGAGGGCAATAGAACTTGAAGTTCCCTCTAATACTAATTTCTTTTTTTCCTTTTTAATTTTTTTCAGTTGTCTTCAAAGTAGTGGCTTTAAACACAGGACAGAAGGTAAATTTGGGTCTTTTCCAGATGTGGATTGCCAACAGATTTGCTAGACTTCTGTAATCATTTTTTTAGTTATTAAAGCTGGCAGGCAGAATTCAGCCATTACCAGGATTTCATATAGTATATCTATTCCCTTACACATTGCCATTTGCTAACAGCACATGGAGGAAATCCTAGGTGGCCAGGCTCTGGAAGCTGTAGGCTGAATTAGTTGAAAAGGACTTGAGACATACATTCCCCAAATGACTTTTCAAAGCTTTTTTTGGATGGTAAGTCATTCTACAGCTTAAAACTAGAAATGTATCCGGACAAACATCCCTGAATTTGGGAGGAAATACGGATGCAAGTTTTGAAATTAATATTTTTTTCTACTGGAAAAGAATCCCCTATTTTTTCTATTTATCCCATACCTCCTTTCACTAACAAAGCACTATTTTTCAGATCATGTGATTTTTTTTTTTTTATTTACTGACTACCAAGTAATTATATGGTGAGTAATTGGATGGCTTCACAGGACTGGAAATGGAATACTAACTGCTTAACCTGTAGGTGAATATTTTTGGTTCTTGGCTATCTTGGCAGTGAGTGAAGGTCAACACCAAATGTCCGACGTGTGCGGTATGGTGGGATCGAGCCCAGCTGAGTCAGGTGTCTGTGTCACAAACAACTGCCAGTGTAAATGGCGGCTGTTGGCAACTTAAGGAAAGCAGCAAGGAAAAAGTGGATCTGGGGAAGAACGTCTTTAATCTTTGCCTAGATAGTCTTTATCTATGGATATTCTGAGAATATGGAGGTGCTTGGGGTAATCCAAAGCTCCAAGTGTTCACGCCTAGTACCTGTGAAGCTCTGTTACCTTTCACTGACACTAGATAAAAACCTTTTAAAAATATTTAAATGTAAAAAATATTTTCTTTTCCAAAAGTTATTCAGTTGGTTACTTAAAAGAAAAATATTGTAGTACAGAAACTGCCAGAAGAAATCTGTACATGGTGCTCTTAGTTCTGAGAAGAAGACAACTCCTGCTGTTTCACAGCAATGAATCTTTTCTTTATGAGCCAGCAACAGTTTATTAGTTAGCCTGAGCTGTTTTAATCTGCACTAAGTACCATTAATATACCCTATTTTTTTTTTTTTTTGCTTAGGAAGGAATGGTGAAAAAACGCAGCCCAGCTGTTACAATATAGAAATTTGAAAAAAGAGCAAAGCTTGTGAAAAGAAGCCCTGCTCAGAGAGAGCACTTATTCATAGGGATAAAGAATTTTTCTCTCTCTCTTTCTTTTTTAATTCCATGGAATTTTTTTCTCCTATAGTTTTTTTTTTTTTTTTTTTTTTTTTTTTTTTTTAATTTTTTTTCCTTTTTTTTTTGGGGGGTTTTAAAAAANAAAAGTATTTCTATTTTTTTATTTATATTTTTTTTTTAAATCCATTGAATTTTTTTTTCCTTTATTTTTTTTTTTTTTTTTTTTTTTTTTTTTGTAAATTTTCTTCCGCTTGTTGCTGGGAGATTTAAAACAAACAGCCAAACAATCAAGAGCCTTTAATGAATTCTGAATTGCCTTGCTATTAACTGAGAGAATTTCTAGGTTTCCCACTTCCCCAATTGGCCTAAAATCACAAAAATAACCTCATCTTGTTATAATCCTATTTCACAACTCATTTCTCACTGCTCAATTCCACCCTAGACTGGATTTTCTTTCTTTTTAGCTCTCATTTTTCCCTACCACACATGTATCCGCTCTTTTCCTCTCTCACAAACAAGCTTGCTCACACACCCCCACACATCCACACTCTCATACATCAGGAGCAGTTTACAGCTCAATTTGAAAGATGGTTCTTTACCAAAAAAAAAAAAAAAAAAAGAAGTTCTTTCATTGTCTCTGATGTGGAGAATAACTAACAAAACAAAGGAAACCAGAGTGGGCAGTAAAACACTTGTGGTCTGCAAGCTCAGTTGTGGGAAATGTGGTGTTAATTTTTCTTATTTTAAAATCCACTAGTGCCTCTCACAGAACTTGAAAGAACATTATGTTTATTTAAAAAAAATAATAATCTGATGATTTGGTTATATGGGATTTATCTGGGGCTTTTCTTTTTCAACTAAAGTTTGCAGGAAAACAGGATATTTGTCTTTAAAGAGGTTGTCTGCTACTTATTTCCTGTATAAACTTCCTGTTGTTGCTACTTGAGAAACTACTGTAGAATCTGCTTATGTCTCAGGCCTTTCATTATGCACCTGGTTCCCTAAACCTGAGCTTTTAAAGTGACTTTGCCTTCTCATATCTTCCCTGCCTCTACCTTTCTTAGTGCCCACTCAGCTGTGGGACATAGTTTGCCTTCACAGGAACAAGAGTTTGCTGAACTTTTGTTGTAACTTTAAAAAACATTCTGTGATCCGTGGAGTACATTTCTTCCCTTCATCAAGGATTCCTCCTTCCTGTCATGCTCTTCTTCAGCACACCTAACCTCTAACCATCCCTGGGCTGCTTCCTGTGTCGTAGTTATGGGATGGAGTGTCATCCTTTGGTGGCCATGTCTGCTCTTTCCCACATGTGCAGGAAACTCCCACAGTCACACAAATCTCCCTAGAAATTTGATTTCCTGTTGTTTGCCCAGCTCACCCCTTTCATATTCCTATTAGCACACCTTTTATAACCTTCCTGTCTCTTTAGGTTAACTATCTTCTCTGTAGAATGTCATAATGCTAGGCCAAAACCTGATTTTTGTTGGAGCCAGTAATTACATGCTATTTTCTTCTGTAAGGGCACATTACACAGACAGCTTTGTAATATGTACAAAACCTCTTAGAAGTATTGATCAGCCTGGAAACCAGTGATATTTTGGTAATGTCCTTATGACACATTGATTGAAATGATTAAGCCAGAAATGATGAGGACATCCAACTTAGTTACTGCAGCTCCTGGAATAGCCCTTCCATCCCAATCTCCCAGTGTTCTGGATAAATGTGCTTGGACTTTGTTGTAAAATCCCAGGTCAATGGACTGCCGAGTAGTTACACAAAGCAAAATGTTCTAACCACGTGCAGAGCTGGCCCTCCTGCTGGCAGCCCCAACAGGTGAACTCAAGGCAGGGAAATGCAAGTAGTGGCCAGACTTACAGCAGATGCCATCTTCACTGCTCTGTGATTGGAGATCAGTTGTTCCTTCTCAACAGTAGCATGATTTCTTGTCCAGTTTGGCAATTCAACCACTTGGATAAGCTGTGCACAAGGTCTTTATTGTACTGGGCAGGATTCATTTTATGATAATAACTCTGGTATCTGGATTGAAAATGTGTTAATGAGACCAAACAGTAGAGGGGAGACCCCAACCCCTATTTTTCTTTCCGTCCCTGCCTTTGGAAGAACTCTCTGCATTGCAGCTGCACTGGCTATCTCTTTTTTTTATCACAGTTCTAAAACTGAGATGACTCATTAGCCCGATGCACAGTGCCATGTGAGGGAGCAATAGTGGAAGCACCTCTGTAGACTGAATAACTTCAATCTTCACATCATACACTTCAACTTTGACATCTCAAAGTGATGTATAATGAGATGAATGTTGTCCAGTTAGACTTTATCCGATATATTGACATTTCTGAGTGTTACAAGCCTTACTGCTAGAGAAAACTGAGGTACAGAGATAAAGAGTCTTTCTCATGGTCACAAACTGAATTGGAACAGGATTATTACACAGGCAGCTGACCTATATCTCTGCAGTCAGTAGTACAGAGGCATGCCACTCCCAACAACAGCCCTAGCAATAGCCAAACTTTTCTTGGCTGGGTAATTCTGGCTAAATGCAAGTTTTTTTTGTATGTGTGTGTGGTTTTGTTTTGTAGTGGGAACACAAAGGCTGATTTCTTTTTCTAAAGATAAAGACTGCATAGCCTTTATCAGACAGTATCTCTGTGTGTCTTTCACCTAAGAAACCACAACAAATTGGCCTTCAGACCAGGTAAAAGTTAACTCAGCGTTGCCCTTTGATAATTATTATGCAGATATTCTCAGGTCTGATGCAATTTGACTTAGAAAATGTTTCCAGCTAATTCTTGCAAGGAAAATAATCATGGTGCACCAGCTTCAAAGAGGTACCCTGAATATGTCCAGCCCTAACTAATGAGGCTGCACTAATGGCTCTAACTAATGAAGCTAAGGCTTGAGACCATCGGGAGGGGGAAGCCAGTGCAGGCTGTGGTGGCTTGCTTATTAAAAAGTCCCACCAGCAGCACAACACATCAGTGTTGTGTGATCCAAGCGGAGGGCTAGGACTCAGTGCCAAACTGTATAGCCTTGTTCCTGGCTCTGATTTCCTGGGAGATGCTCCTTGTGTGCTGTGAGACGCATCCAGCACTGGTGACGGTGGTAGCCCTGAGCAGGAATGCGTCAAAAATACGTTCGTGGCAGCACATTCTGTATTACAGCTTGCATTAGCTAACTTGCTAGGCAACCTCTGAACGCAGGCTTTCACAAGTGGTCAAGGAGGAGGTGAGCAGCTCCTCTTTTGAGCTGGGGTAGAACAGAGCGGCTTTGGTCCTGAACCATTATTCTGCCACTGATTAATTAACAATGTGAACAGTTTATTCATTAGCTGAATTTCTCTCTTTTCTTGCTTTAATTTGGGAAAAGCAATTAAGAAATAAGGTTGATGAACCAGAATGCAAATATATAAAATTCTAAACCCAAAGCCTTAGGATGCCTTCCATAACAGAAGGACAGTTACACACCTGTAATATGAACTTTTTGTAACACTTTCCTTCCAGAATTTGTAGGGATTAGGATATGGATATTGAGCATTGTGGGGACAGTGCCAGTATCCACATGCTACAGAAGTAGGGAGCTGGGCCAAAATTCACATTGAGATGAGGCCTATGAACAGGCCCTGTGTGGATTTAGCAGTTGCTATGCATCTTATCAGCTAGCAGAGGTGCACAGTAACCTTATGTGGTAGAGATTTATCTCTCATCTTTTACCTTCATAAGGGCCCTCTTTGGAAGTGCACTACTCATACTTGTTGCACTAGTCAGGCAGATTTGTTGCTACATATACAGAATCACATATACCAGAACTACTGAACCCATCACTGACCTACAGCTGCCTTCTGGATAGAAGACAGCACCCTTTAAAGAATGCAGAGCAGAATTGCACAACAATCCCAAAAAGAAAGCAAAGAATAGTCTTTGCCCATTCTGAGAAGATGAATAATAGCTGGGAACATGTTTGAAGATCAGTTTTAAGATTTCATCATGATTCAGGTTATTATTGTTTTCTGTGTATGGCATTGTGCTCCCTAGCCCATCTCCAATTCCTAATGCTCAGTATGGATAAGAGAATTGCCACCAGGTGAATGAGTATCCCTTCCAGGCACTGTTTAATGTTATACTCATAAGTATTTCTCTCTTTCTGTGAATCAGTTGGCCTGTTACAGGCAAAAAGGTATTCTAGATTTGAGAGGTCTTGGCAGCTGCAGAGCTAAGCCTTGAATGGTCATTAACTGATGCAAGCAGACAGTGGACTCTTACAAGCTATAAAGCAAAAGAAAATGTAACTCAGAATGTATTTTTCTTTGATTTTTTTTTCTTCAGCTGCTGTTTCCTTTCACAGCCCCCTAATTCTGAAGATTTTGTAGTTAATTTGCAAACTCAGGTCTTGTTTTTCAAGTAGTGAATTCAATCATTCAGACTTTGTCTTGGACTCTCATGTGACAGATTATGTGCCTAAATCATAGTTATGACCAGACATTCTCTTTTCCGGAAGACCTTTTTTGACTCTTTCTCACTGGTGCCAGGAAGAGCTTAGTTGGGGCCGTAGGGAGTTACTGACTTAGCTGCTAACTTACTTTCCTCTTCAGTCCTTGGTGAAATGAGTTTGTGAAATTGCAAACTTGTTTTTGTGTTGTTATCTATTGATAACAAGAATGTGGTGCCACCTAAAAGAGAAAACGAGAATATAAGGCCAGTGTCTATCAAATGCCCTTAGTTCTTTTCTGGGAAATCAATCTCTGGAAAAAGAGAAAAAGAGTTGAGGCAGAAAGAGATGGAGGTAAACAGGGCATTAACAGCAAAGATGAAAACAGATATTTTAGAAACAAGTGGTCCAGGTCCATCTGTGAGCCTGGCCTTCCACTTCAACAAACACGCTTTTAGAAAGGATCACCCTGGCAATTGAATTAGGAAATGTGGCAGAAAACTGAGCACATGATGGAACAAAATGGCAGCATAAAATCTTGGGATGCTTCTCAGTGTCACCAAGAAGAATTGTCACGGGACTCCTGACAGAAGGAGTGTGGATTGACCTCTGAGAGCCAATGCAGAAGGTAGAAGGTAATGAAGGCTCTGAATCTCACTAACAGCTCTGACACTGCCACAGCTGAGAGGAAAACAAAACATTTAATTAGAGAGGATTTCAATTACATGAGATGCTAGCACAATGTGCAGTCAAAAACCTGTGTGGAATAGGTTCTCCAGGTGGCTGAGCTCACTTGCAAGACAAGATTTTAAGGATAGATAAGATAATTATCAAAATTGTCCTTGGTGAAGATACATTGCTGGGTGTCTGGCCAAAGGGAAGATGATATTTGTAAATAGGTAAATAGAGAGATTCCCTCTGTGAATTAATTTCACTTGAGACAGCCACAAACTGCCAGATAAAATGCTTTCATAGATCTTTGTTGAGACAGTCTGTTATTGAAGAGCCTTTAAAAAAAAAAAGTAGCGACATACTCTTTGCATGTGTGAATAACACGTTCCTTTTCACTTGGATTTTATGACTCCTCTTCCCATACTTTCTGGTGTTTACACAGCAGATGGCATCAGAAAAGTGTCAGCCACAGCAAGGATAGTCAGAGCTGCCTGCTGACTTCTGCCCTGGAAATCCACTGTACAGAATAAGCAAAGGGAATGAGCAAAGGGAAACTTGAGGTGTAACTGGGCAATAGGACTTGAGGAAAATAAAGAATAAATGTTTGTCCTAGAGCCTACATGCTAATGTCTAGCCAAGACTTAGAAAATACCAAGCTCAAGAGACTGATCAAATGTGACAAACTCCTCTTTAACTGGGGAATCCAAGGCCTTAGTTTCTCAGAACCAGATCCAAACCAGGATTTAGGCATCATAACATTCAGTACAGCACTTTCCCCCAAATTCATATGCTTGGTTACAGTACAGGAATTTACAGAGCTAACTTTTGATCATTACAAAATGAATTTAGGTGTCTAAGAATAGCAGTGGAGGAGATGAGAGAAAGTCTAACCCAGCCAACTGGAAATGCTGATGAGACAGGAGAATCTTACTCTGTATTGCCTAGATTTAGACAGTGATCTCAGAGGTAGAGGTTGTGAAATGGAGATTCAAATTCTGAAACTACTTCTGGCAGGTAAGTTCCTGGCCTGTGTTTTTATTTTTCTCTTAGAACTTGTATGGTGGAGGAGCTATCAACTCTGCTTCATGGCCAGATTACTCATTTGGGAAGTGCTAAATGTGAGTATAGACCATCTTCTGCCTGCAGGGATTTGACTCCACAGCACTCTCATCCTTCAAGTGTTATATAACGGAGGCCATAAATAGTTCTCATGGGAAACCTCTTAGCATTTCTGAAGCCTGGGTCAATGTACACCACGTCCACAGATTCACTGGAAAGCAAGCAGGAATATACATAGATTGAGTAGCACGGTGACTACATCCTGAAACACTGAACTGTTCATGTTTTCCAAAGATTTCTTATTCTACCTATTGTGAAATCAGCTGCTATAGATTTATACAGTATCATGAAAAAATATGGATGATGAACCTATCAATTACAGTCATACCAAAACTTATCAACTTCAGGATTGCTTCTTCAATGGCAATTTCCTATTTTGAGAATCAGAGTGAAGGACAGAAATGTTCCTTTCGGAGCACAATAGGTCCTTACTAATTATTAGGCTAGTAGGATGCATTCCTAGTTCTGTTTCAATTTCTTTGCATGGCTTCAGAGGCCTTGAGGAAGCCAGACTAAGCAACAGATGGCATAGAACATAACATGGTTCATCAGAGCACACAATATTGACAAAGCAGAATTCAACAGGAGAACAGTAGCCTGGTATACAGTTGGGTTGCAACAATTAAATTGTGTGTGAAAACCAGCACACCCTCAAGCTGTGTTGCAAGCTAAACCAGTCTTATTCTAGGCCCAGAAGCAAGGGTCTGAAAAGAGATCTTAGATTCTTTTTTCATGTTCCTTTTCACCCGAGGAGTTATATAGACACTTGATCATTATGATTTCCAATGACTCATGCTGAGGAACACAAAGTTAGATTGATTACCAAACTGTCCACCAGGAAATACTGGTGGGTTTCCTCAGGAATTTAGGTTAGGTTCAGGTAAACATCTCTTACACTGGTTCTTCTGATGGCTAGAGAAATTTGGTCCATCCTGCTTTCTGTTTCTAACAACAAAGATCCTGTCTTCAGTCATATAAAAAGCTTATACTTGGTAATAGAAAAAAAAAAAAAAAGAAAGAGTTAAAAACATCCTCTACCAGAAAATATAATGATATACCAGAAGAACCATTTATGCATTTAAAGCTCTTCTCAATTTTCCAGGAGGCATCCGAAGCTCATTAAAAGAGACTTTATTTTAGTGTGGTTGTGGTTTTCATTTTCTCTCTTTTTAAAACAGTGCTTCTGTCACAGACAAATCACTTTCTCTGGCATTTTCAAGCAAATATTTCCTAGCAGTCATGCTAATACCATCACAGGAGGGAAACATTTAACTATTGCTGTTTCATCTCTGCCTCAGAAGTGAGCAGTTCCATCTTGCAATTGCCCATTCATTAGAGCTTTTAATCAGGAAGGAAAGTGTATCCACGATATAAATATTCACTTAAATACTAAAAGCAACTAAGTTACCCTCTTATTAGTTTCTGCACTATGCAAGCTTATTCTTTTGCTTGGTTGAAATGGTGGGATGTAGAAAGACCTCTAAGTCAAATACTTAAAATGGACCCAAGATGAATAAATGAGCTTGGGATTTTGTTCTGAGCTATGCTAGGGACCAGATAGGAATATGGGCTAGAACTATTTCTCTGCGATGGTTTGTCACAGAGGAACTTGTGATGGGTCAAGTTGGTTCATTGCATCTGCAGTCTGTCCATGCTGTGTGGATGCCAATCTCCAGTGGGTTTACATACTATGTTTACTATGTAATAGCCTTATCCAAAATGTTTTCAAGTCCATGGAAAGTGTCTCATTGCTTCTAATGGGTTGTGTGTCATGCCTAATTTGAACACATATGGGAAGCCTCAATTATAATCTTCATCTCCATGCTCTAAAAATGCAGCCTTGACCACCCAACTTGAAGGAGACTTCCTCAGTGCAAACAGATGAAGTTTTTTTTATTGCTGTGTCCCTTGTGGACAGTATCACCCAGTGAAGTTTGATTTAACAAGGTATTTGAAACACATTCTTAATTTCAAGTCATCTTATGAGCCTGTATAAATCAGGGGCACTAATTTGGCACTAATTAGAAACAGGTAGGTTGTGATTTGATGCCTAACACACAGAGTTAGAAATATTTTACCCACATCTAGCAATTCTTCTGTTACTACTACTGATGATTAATGCTGTGTTATTGAGGAATGAAGATGAGGCAGTTTTCTCTCTGAGACATTTCGAAGAAGCTGCTGAGACAAAGCACACACTCACTTGGCAAAGGAATGCAAAAGAAAAAAAGAAGATGCCTTGAAGTGGTGAAGAGAGTGGGACTGATATGGAGATAGCCACTGGCAGAAATAAGCAAATCAATAGAGAGGAAGTAGTTAAGAGAGGACTTGCAGCCCCAGGACTGGATGCTGGAACACAAACCTATACCTGAATTACTGCTATGGATGTAGAAAGTTGACAAAAGGCTGGATCTAAATGTGCTATTGCACAGGTCTATCCTGATGTCCATAGTGGTTCCATACCTAGTGTTTGCTTCACACGTCTCCTGAGCTGAAAACCCATAACAGCATTATCAAGAGAGTCTGCTTGGCTTATACAGACTCAGGGTGCTCTCAAGGCACACCTAGATGAGCTTTTGTTGGACACTTGGGCTGGCCTACCATTTTATCCCTTCTGCAAGAGGTGAGCTCAATAACTATTCACTATTAGCTTCATTTTTAGCTGGTTTGGCAAGCTGAGTCAGCTCACAATTTAGATAAGCAGCAAGACTAGTAAAAAAGAAGTAACAGCAGCTGTCCATAGCTGTCCCCACCAACTGTCTCCTCATCAACAGTTAAGATAAGGTAAGAACAGCCACTGCTTCCCTAGCAGCCCTGATTGTTACACAGCCCAATGATCTACTGTGGCTCAGGTACTTGCTCCCTACGTAGGGTAGCACTGCAGAAGAACTGAGACATTCTTGAGGATTACTGGGGGTATGGAGGAAAGAGGTTAATGCAGCACTTAGATTGAAAGTATGTGCTAGGAAAGAAGTTGTTCCTAATTTACTTCCTGTCTCCCCTCCTGCCCTGCCTCCAAGTCCATTTTGCCTTTTAAGACTGTTTTCTTCTCTTCACAGGAAAACAATATCTTTCTACTATCTGTAAGTTTTGCAAGGTTGAATTATTTATTTTCCAGAAAAAAGTAGTTAGTTTCGGATTCAGATATATTTTATGGCTGCTATACATATCCTTATGTTTTCATTTTTCACTTTTTTAGAAAAGTATGGCAGATGGGAAGACTGGAGGGTAATGCTCCAAAACAAATTTCAGTGGTTATTACTGTAGCAAATAGTTGGCTTTTGTAAACTATGAACAAGACTTTTTTTTTATTTTCACCACTTCTTTTTCCCTCCAGAAAAATGTGAGACAGTTTTTATTAGGTGTAAATTGTGTATTGCTGCATCAAGAGGATGATGTGTTTTACATGGGATCACGACTTAGCTTTCTCAAGCTCTGTTTCACCTCACTGGACTCCTTTGTAACGGCAAAGTGGCATCCTAGTGAGTTCTTCTGCAACCCTATTCCTTGCATCTTCCAGGCCCTGGTGTTAGTGTTTCCTGATCTTACTGTAGTAGAGTATGTACTACAGTAAGATCAGCAATTGATCATTGCTATCAATGTCCAGATAGCGGGACATAGCTATCTGTTGTCTTAAGCATTGTCAGAGAAATGTCACAAAGTGACATCTCTTTTAAGTGCAGTTCTTACTTGGATTTATTTCAAAATGCAATTATAGGAAGGGAAATAACTATGCAAAAATGGCCTTTTCCTACTAACAATGTCTGCTACTTGCATATGTTTGAGTCAGTTCTGCAGACATTTGCTGGCACAAGTTTTATAGTAAGTCATATTTATTTTAGATTCCTTATTACAAAGTAGTCTTGCAGCAAATACTGTCTTCAGGGAGTTGAGAAGGATGAAGAACTGCAGGGACAAGCAGTATAAAAGTAAGACACTTCTGTCCATTGCTTCTCTTCACAGACAGCCTTTCCTGCTGAAACTGTTAGCTTCTCCTGCCCCCTCGTGCAGGCTGTGAATACTGCCTGTTATTTTCTCTTGCAAAAATCCTGGTCAAAGAAAATGCAAAATAGAATAAACATATAAGACCTTTTAGATATAGGAACCATTGAATATTGCTGTTTTGTAAAGGCAGCTGTTTGATAGCTGTGAGAGAACAGTCCTGCATTGGAGAATCTCACAAGCCCTTTGGAAAGAGAAGCTACCTCTTGAAACTTTGGTTCTTCAGGCCTGTAAAAAGCAGAGGTGTCTGAAGATGTTAGATTTGGAGAAATTCTCTATTTATGTGGATTGAAAGATAAGTGAGTCCAAAAGCTTAATCTGAAGAATGGTATCTTCAGAGATTAAACTTTGAAAGATCAGTCGAGCTATCCAGTTTCACTGCTTGCATCTTTGCAAGGCAGTTCTCATCAGTTCTCCTAGATGTGTTCAGCATCTGGTCACTACTGTGCCATTGGTCCTGGTTTTACCTGTTTGGTATCCAGATGTTTAGATGTTTATGGTGGTCAAAGGATGAGAGATGCTGAAATAACTGAGTTTTGCGCTGATATTTCAGGAAATAACTTTATGTATCTACAGATACAGTGGACCAAATTCAGAAGCCTTTTTGATTTGCTTTTCCAAGTGCTAACTTAAGCAGAACTTCACTAAGGTTAATGAGAGTTCATCTGTGCCTCTGCACTGATTACGACTGGAATCGAAACTGTGGCATATGGTCATTTTTTTTCTACTGGTTCATTTCTATAGTTCATTTTTCTCCTACTGCAGTCAGAGTCTGAATGGAGTGGATTAATCTATGTTCCAAACACGTCATAGCAAAGGTAACAGATATTGAAAAACAGCACCAGCTTTCTCACCTGCTTTTTGACAACCAAACTGTTTAGGGCAGAGACCACTTTAGATAACTAATACTGTATTTTGAGTGCAGTTGAACTGCCTTATAAGTAAAAAGAATAAGTGGTAATATGTTTCTGCTAAAGAACAGAGAGAGAGAACAAGAGCCATGGTTAGGAATATATTTCCTATTCCTATATTTCCTATATTTCTTTTTTTCTATTTCCTTTTTCTAGGAATCCCTATAAGCAGTGATTGAGCCTTTTTCATTTTACTTTAGGTAATATATGCTAAGTCCTAAGAAACTGCCCTCTCACGCTGTGAAGCAAAGGGAGTAAGATGCTGCTACCATTACTGTGAGTAGGCCCATAGGAGTAGATACATAGGGTCTCCTCTAAACTGGCTTTGACTATGGGAAAATTTACATGTAAATAGCAGAATATCCTCTTGCTGTACAGCAAGACTCCTTAATTAGTCAAGACACAGAAGAGAAATCCAGTAATGATTATTCAACGCAGGGATACAACCACTGTGACAAGAAGTCCTTAAACTATGGGTTGCTGAAACCAATAGTTTTCTCAGGGTAAGTATAACTGTAAGTTTGTTATACTGTTCCTCTGTCTACTTAAAACCACTGTTAGAAGTAAGAAAATCAATGATGTGGATCTTCTATATAAGCCAGTAGCTCTTTTCTTGTGTGGTCTTGTCATCTGAAGCTACATCTGACGTTGTGATCCACAAGGAAGTTAAGGGAAATCAAGTAGGAAGTAATTTACACATTCTTTCCAGCATTTGGGCAGACCTAGCTGAAACTGTACAACTAGATATGAAAGCAAAAAGTTGGTTTTTTGTTTCTTTTTTTTTTTTAATAAAAAGATGGGGGGAGGAGACCAGGATGGGTTCCTCAAATCGAAATTTTAAATAATTCAACCCAGAATGACAAAGTGTTGTTGTTATTATTGCAACTTTCTTTCTTAAGGCCTCAATTAAGCCTTGAGAAAGAGAGCCAATGCACCTTTAAAACTTTCTGCTTAATCAACTATAGCGAATGCTCATTTAATGATTGTCTTTTTGTACCAACAAGAAATAACAACGCTTTTAGCAAAAGAAATGGAATGAGAGAGAAATTGCCTAATCAGCCCTACTCATGCAGTGCTTTGTGAGAGAGATTATTGAATTTTCAGTCTCTGCAGAATTTTAATGAAGCTCTGTCTTGCTGGAAAATCCAGCCCTTTGTCAATAGAGTTCAATAACTCGACCACCCATGTAATAAGATGTACTGGCTGAAATCTTTCACTTGCCAAAGCCAGAGAGCCCTGCTGGAATCTCCCTGAAAGTTAGAAGTACTTATTTGTGTGCATATTTTCCTACAGACATGCAGACATGCAGTGGAATTTGTATTTACTGTAGCAAAAGTCTGTTTACAGTGAGGTAGAGAAAGAATTCAAATCTGCCTCAGTGTGCTGGTTGCTACTCTAATAGGAGCCTTGCCCTGCTGTAAGGGAATATAATCAACCTGTGTTTAGGACTGTATCTGTCACACAGAGAACTGCAAAATGCTTCATAGAGTTAAGAAATATGTAACAAGAAAGAAAGACAGAAAAATAGGCAGGGAGGTGGAAGACATTTCAGTAAGATCTGAGGTGGAAAGTGGGTATGCAGAGAAATTTGGAAGGCCACTGAGCAACCATGCATCCTTTCACCACTGCTGGTGAGACAGGGGGTCAGTATCAGCGAAACAGGGTAAACATGGTAAACTGCCTAGAACAAATTCAAGTGGGTTGTCACAACACTCTCCCCTGTCCCCATCCACCTCCTCCCCACCCAAAACAAAAAGGACTGTGTGTCTATGGGGTGCCTTTGCCTATTCCTCCCTCAAACTTCGTTTTGAAAAAATCAGAAAGATTAAGTTTTAAATAGAGGTTTCAACTGAATAATTAGCCACTTTAATCTTCTCTGTGCAACTAGTTTTGAGCAGAAATTTATTTCTGGATTAATAAAACTTTTTATAGATGAGCCTTTTCATT
Source organism: Crypturellus undulatus (assembly GCA_013389825.1). Taxonomy (NCBI): domain Eukaryota; kingdom Metazoa; phylum Chordata; class Aves; order Tinamiformes; family Tinamidae; genus Crypturellus; species Crypturellus undulatus. Next base: position 291,037 of record VWPW01023369.1, read on the forward strand.
TTGAAACTGTCTTATTCCAGTAAAACTTGGAAAACTTTTGATGGAAATATTTCCAATCTGATTGTGCTCCTAACTAAACTGGATTCTGAGATCAGCCAGATAGGACTTACAACTCCTGAAGTGGCATTTGTAAAAGAAAAACCATAGAGATCAGTGGGGAGCTGGTGTTTGATAATGCCAGGAAAAGGCTGCTCAGCAGTCCAAGTGAGAAGACACAAAACCACAGAGAGAACGTTACCAGAAACCAGTGTGATAGTATTCAGAGGGTATCAGCAGGGCAGATATGCAGCATCAGAAGAGTTGGGAAGGAACAATAATACAATTTGTGCTAGAACTAAAGAAACCTTTAGAAGCCATTAAGATCTATGGAGAGTTAGAATCTTCTTCTTGTCCAGGTGAACAATATACCGTAGCAGCCCGGAAAGGTTTAATGAAGATCTTGATAAGCTATGGCAATCTGTCAGTCAAAAGAGGATAAGTCACTGGAAATTTTGCAAGGGGCGTTAGAGAAGAACATTTGCCTTCTGCTTAACTCAAAGCTTTGTGGATCAATGCCGAAAGGACATTGAAAGTTCCACAGTGATTGCCCTGAAGCAAAGAGAGTTAAAGACTGGTAAAACACTGATTTGGCTATCAGTCCAAAGACTACAGTTTTGAACTGTGTAGGAGCCTGAAGTTCTTGTTACCCTGACCAATATGACTCACAAATCATCCAGATAAAGGCTATAAGCAACAAAGAGTTGGTGGCTAATAGAGATCCCAACAATGTCATCTGAAACCTGGTCACAGGCAGCATTGTGGGACCTATGGGAATCTTAAGGCATACAGTGGTAAAAATTGAGATAAAAGAATCAAGAAAGAACAGATAAGAGGTTTGATAATAAATATTCAGAAACAGCAATAGGCTGTGGAGCCTTGAATCAGTAGCAGAATTAGAATGTGAGTGGAGGAAAGCAAAGAGAGAGAGGAAGAGAGACTGAGAAAGAGAAGTGATTCTGGAAGAAAGTGGAGATGATGGCATCGCTGAAGAATGATTTAGCAAAATGTAACTGTCCATCATATTGAAAGCTAATTTAAACAGGAACAAATTACTAAGTACTTGCAAAATAATTGTTTCTGTGTCCAGCCAGACTGAAACCCAGAGAGAAATAAGAATTTTTTGAAAAGCAAAAAAAACTTCAAGCTCTTTCTGGAACAGAAGCTAGAGATGAAGCAGGAGGTAATGAGCTGGAGAAAGGAACTAGACTGTAGAGACTACAGGAACAGACTGTAGTGTGAGTTAGCAGCTGTTTGCAAGTTTGTGTGTAACAGGATAGATCTAAGTGGACAAGTCCTGGAAAAAGAAAAAAGAAGAGGAAAAAAAAAAAACACCAGATGAAGAAACACATGAAAGTTAGTGTCTGAGGCATAAGGAATGTCCTAATGGCAAGAAAGAGAGAAGAAAGGATTGCTAGCAGGACTAAGAATCAGAGGGGATGTGGAGAACAATGAACTTGCATGTACTAGTGGTTTTTAGCTCAAACCAGTTAATTGCCAGTATTTGTGGCTTATGTTTTAGAACAAATGTCTGGGAAGTGTCCAGGCTTAGTCTTTCTGAGTGTACCAATCAGCTGAGCTTAACTGCTTGCTAAAGAACTCAAGGTAAAAAAAAATACCACCTCCCTTGTACTTGTCAACTGAAACTCTCCTAAATGTGTAATTTGTCAAACCTGTTTTTAAGGCTTACATTCTCCATTTCTTAAAGTTACCGAAAAAGCGTACAATGTACCATCAAAAGATACATACTGGATCAACCGCAAGATATGCTGCTGCATGCAGGGGTTATTGGGTGAAAATCTACATTTTTTGTGGAAGGAGAGTCTGAAAGCTGGTTATAATGATCTCCTTAAGTTTTGCACTTCATTAACCCAATATAAAGTACATCTCACCTTATTCATTTGCAGACAGTCTTTACAGAAACATGGCCTTGTATGTCTGGAGTGCTTAGAATGTTCTTACAAGAAAGATTTCCTACAGCATCCCTTTTTATTAGTGTGCGTCCTTAATAAATGATAAGTTACTATTTTGAGTAGGTGAATGGTTAATTTCTAGGTGGTACAAAGTGATTGCACCTTAGCAAGACATTTTAAGGGAAATGGGTACCAAACAGAGAGAATGTATGCTTGTGCCCAAAACTTCTTTTGGAACCAGGTGGTTCTTTCTGCTAATATGCAGTGACTCCTTATCATAAAGAGTAACAATAAAGTCACAACTAATGGAGAGTAGAAGCCAGGTAGTAGTGTACAAAATGCTTGTGTTTCTGAGATGCAACAACCCTTACTTTGAGACTCTTTGGAGAATCTTTGAATAGTTCATCCAGTTGGAACTGCAGGGATAGTAAGCTTTTAAGATTTACACTAAGTGTAAGACATTGCAACCTTATAAGTAACCTATGGATAACTAAGTAACTCAGAAATACAGGATTAATTCCAGTCTTTCCTATTAAGAGAAAGTTGTGTAGATCTAGACTTTGTTGCTTTGTTTACTCTTGATGAGAAATGATGCTAACGAGCCTGCAAAATCCATCTTGTACTGAAAATAAACAGCTATAAAAATGTGTCAGTGTGAAAGTGGCTAAAACAGCGTCAATGGCAGATATATTATGCACCAGGTCAGTGTAGGAAGATGAAATTTGCACAGATATAATTCCATCAAAGAAGCTGCACCACTGGAAAAATCAGCTCTGCAGGCAAGAGCCCAGGAATACAGCTGGCTTTTATGAACTGATATTTTTTTGCCTTGGGTTCATTTATTTTCTGCTTGAAATCAAAACCTTTTCATTTTAACATAGCTTAATCTATGCTATTAGAAAATACTGTGAGTTGTGTTACCCTTCTTAGTTGTTCTTTTAATTTTCATTATCCACAACAGAATGTCATTTTGTATTTTTTTTTATAGAAAGAAGCCTGAGAAATACTTCTACCTGTCTGGCCTTATCTTCTTGACATCCTCACATTCCCCCTAAAAGAGGCCATTTCAACATACTAGCTCTTTCTCCCCATGTAGTACAAGAGCCAGATGAATCAAGGAGGCTAAGAGAGAAAGCTCTTTGAAGTTGGTAGGAGTGGTTTCAAGTACCAGCTTGCATTATATAACTGCTGGCACACATCATCACAGGTATTTCACATCTTTCATTTCCTTCACTTCTGTAAGTATTAGAGATTTCAGAATATACAGAGCAATGTGAGTTCCATTATGCTGACAAAACTCCAAATCAAAAAACCTCATTCTTCCTCTTTGAATGCCCATCCCTGTCTTAACCACATAATGAATGTATCTTTGTTTTCAGGACACAATATGAAAGAATGTTTAAAAAAGGATTCTGTAACAATGACAAAAATCCTACTTGTGAATTTAGCCCTTTTAAGTTTGTTCTTGCTTCTTTTTTATATTTAGCATATACATATCTCCAGTATTGCTTAATATCTACCCATATGATTATTCATCTCTGTACAAGTGTATGGGTATTAGGTGTCTGATGAAAGCCAATGACAAAGAAACTCAGGATAGAATCACGTGAGGGGTGTGTGTGTTATTATTGTTATTTATTATTACATCTCAACTTTTCTTGATTAATCTTATGCTAAAACTAGAGAAGGATCTTTTATTTCCTTGGCCCGACTTCATCATCCTAAAAGGCGCTTTGATTTGCATGGAAGAAATTGCAGTGGAAAGATTACACAGAAAGGGGCTTACATGAGTGAAAGCTGATTGAGAAAGCTTCTTTTAAAAAGTCTGGTCCTTTTAGCTTTGTATTGTGCATTAAATTATTTCCTTACTCTTTTCTGCTATATCCTGTGCCTTTGGTATGAAGGAAAAAAATGTAGCATACCATGCAAGAATGTGCAACTTTGAAACTGGGGCTAGATCCAAGGAGGAGTTAGTTGGCTCTGGTCCTGCTGATTGCTGGGGAAAGGTTAGCAAACCTGGCCTCACTCTTGCTTCCACCCTGGGGCTTCCAAGAGGGCAGCAAGGAGCAACTCATCCAGAGCAAATATGCTGGATGCAACTGCTGTTGAGGGTTGGATGAGGAATTCTGAACCAGTCCCCAAGGGAATACCATGTACTGCTAAGAGAAGATAGACCACACTTTTATAGGAAGCAATGATAGACACTAATGGTGAAATGACGTAAATCATCCTCAGATAGAGGCATTAAAGGTCAGTTTAACTCAGAGAAGCTACAGAAAGGCAATCCCATCCTCCTCATTAATCATCAAAAAGTCTGTGTTAGGCAGCTTCTCTCTCTCTGCAAAAGTTGTACACATTCAGAAGATGCAGGAAACCATCTGTTTTCTCTGTTTGCTGTATTTAATATTGTATTTTATATTTTTAATGCCAAGAGGCATAACTTGTACTTCTGTTATTCTTCCTCTAAAGTCTCTTTTATCTGATGCTTTCAGAGAATGACACTTCTGCCCTCTCCAGAGTTTTATTGTATAAATGGTAAAGATAGATAAGAAAAAAAGAAAAAAGAGAAGAAAGAAATAAAAAGGAAAAAAGGAAATCATTTTGTTTCATGAGGTTAGAGTTCTGAATCTCACACCTTGTCTTGAGTCCTTGCTGCTAATGAAAGTGAAGCTTGCCACAGGAGGCTTTTGCTTTGTCATTGAGCCAATTATCTTCAAATTCATGCATGTGTTGAAGTAGCTTCCTGTTTTCCCCAAGTTTGGGTAAAGCACATGCTACTCCATGACTAATGTATGTCACATACATAAGTGCATATTATATGTATATTATACATAGCTTGTATGCACTGATATGTCCTTGCTGAATGACTCGCCCCTGGAAATGTGATACTCATATGTTTGTCATACTAACCTCAAATTCCTCTTAATTCTTCTTAATACTCGATCAATTCAATGAGACAGTTAAAAAGCAGTTTATTCTAATAAAATGTAAATAAAAGGAATTGGCTTCTGCATGTGAAAAGAAAGAACAAAGATATAAACTTCATAACCACTTGAGCTGAATTTTAAGTCTTTTCCATTTAATTCATTCAGCAGAAATAAACTCAGCAGAAATAAAAGGATAGTTATCACAGTTTGTGAGACCAGGGGCCAATTTCTTTCCAAAGTGAAACTTCTGGAAGAACTTAATTCTATAAGCTCTTCCTAAGGTAGGTGAGAAATATACTAAGCTCTTTCTCAGTAGCGATATACATACTCCAAAAGATTTCCTATGACTTTTAACTTTGATGAGCAGTTTAGTCAAGATGCTCAGTTATAACAACTTGTGATGGATTAGGCAGAGGATTTTTCAAGGACTTTTGCAATGAACTTTTCTGAGGAGTTTTATCAGACAGCTTGTTGGTAAACAACCCTCCCCCCATCATACAATTGATAGGTGTGTCTTTCTATAAACTCTTCAGTGAGAATAATCATTTCTGAATTGTGGCAATAATTTCAAGTATATAAGCTTTTATAGCCTCGAATTTGAGAACAGCTTAATCATGTGCATTTTGCAGTGGTAATAAGGAAGCCCACTTATTGTGAGCTCAGAGCAGAGATTATACATGACAAGTAATGAGACAAAGCTGGCAGAGACTAGCAAGCTCGTCCAGGCAGTTCCCCCTCTGATTCTGATGGATTTGGAGAAGTATGGGCATATAACTGTTTTCATGCTCCTAGGTGGAGGTCAACAATGAGGTGCTAAATCATGAAATGAAGTCAATAGACAGAGAGTATGCTTTGTGCCTCTTTAGGGCAGGACCTAAGGGAGGCATTACAGCATAACGCCTTAAACTATTATTTTCTTACAGAAATGTTTGACTTAGCCATCATGTTTATATACACAGTATCAAAGAAGTGGCCAGTGTTAAACAACAAGTCAGCAGAAGTGCCCACAGAAGGCAGTGGAATTGCACAGGCTTGCAACAGAACCACATTTGGCTCATACACTGCCTTTTCTGGCTTGTTTTTCTCTTTCCTCACACCAAAACTGTGACTCTCCAAAACTGTGAGAAATGATTCAACATTTAGGGTCTGCCAAAAAAAAAAAAAATCGTGCACACATACAATATGAGAATAAGGGTGTTGCTGAGAGCCTAAAGGGATGCTGATCTATGCCTTCTGATGTGATATATATCTATGTCATTTGGCATTATCAAGAGACCAATTTTATCATGGGGAAAAAAAGGCAATCATGCTGCACATGTGTAGTAAGTCTCAGTAAGCCATACTCAGTAAGGCTCCCTCTGCCCAGTGCTGGCTCTGTGCTCTAAGATGTGCACTTTGTACACAACCATTTGAATGTGCATTTCATACTACTATTTTCAGAGGCACGTGTGAGAAATGGCCTGAATGCCCTTATTTCATCCTGTCATTGCCTATTGCACTTCAGAAGGTGTACAGGGCAGGAGACAATGTGACTTTGCCCTGAGTTTCCAATTCGTGCTGCCTAATGTCACCTTCTCGTCAGTTGTTTTGGAGAAAAATATGTGCAATGAAAGAAGACTGTCTGTTTGCAATGTGATACATCTGCTCAGACCCCATCCTGTCACACTGACTTACATGCTAAATGGAAGAAGGTATACTCTTTGCACATCTTCACATCCTCTTTCTGTTCTCCTTTTCTTCTGATGTTTTGATGATTCACAGATGAGAGCCTGTTGTAAGACAGGGCCCACAGGGCCATGAGGACGATCCAGGCAGGGTAATTCTAGGCCCTGGGCCTCTCTGACTGAGCATAAGCAGGTGGATACAGCTGCTGTCCACAAAAATGGCAAGCACCTTGAGAAACAGTGCACAGAGCCAAGCAAGAGGGTGGTGTAATGTATTATTCCTGCTAATGCCTGAGCTCAGCAGAGCAGTGGCTGTGAAAGCACGCAGCGTGCAGATTGAATCTTCCTGAATGTGTGCAGTGGCACTCTCTGCTCATTCAGACCTGATGGTGAAGAGCTCTCCATCTTTTTTTTTCTCCCTCTCCTTTTGCAGAGTGCTTTCTCTGTGCTTTCCACTTTGCAACCTCTTTGCAATGCGTCTTTACCAAATGGAAATGCCCCATACAATGGTTACAGTCAGAAAAAATGTTGTAGAGTTTAATAGTCCTTCTATGCAAAAGTAAGCTAATATTTTTGAAAATGTGTGTTCTGTTCAAAGCTGGGTAATATGCCAAAACCCTTTTCCTCCTGGAATGTGGAACTGCTGATATATCTTCTCCACAATGGAGAGGCAGCAACACCAAATAAATTTGCTATGTTTATTTCATAGTGGTCTTTTGACACTGTTTGTTAATATGCTTCATCTTTGTATTTATTTATCATTAAAATCAGCGTCCAGAAGAGCAGAATGACAGTATATATTTTGCTGTTGTTGGGGAGGACTTTTTTTCTTTGCTTTTGGTTTTTAAGTTCCTTATAGTGCTCCCTTGCTGAACTGCATCATTTCTGGGTTTTGTAGTAATAGACTTCCTTTTTGACTGCAGACAAGTCATTTCTATTTGCCTCACTTTCCCTAGCATTAAATGTGAAACACAGCTCTTTTCTACCAAGTAGATAGTGAAGGTTGATTAATATCTGATTAGCACTTTCAGAAACAGTGCTAGTTATAACGTGCATTCACTTTCTTTCTTGTGTTATCAGTCTTGTGCTTCTTGTGGAATGTTATCAGTCACCTACAACTGAACAACCAACTCTTGAAAGGTAAAATATGACTGTTTTCATATTATTGATGTTATAGACCATAAATATTAAGAATAGATGAAATGAGGTTGGTTTGGTGTGGGGTTAGTGGTGAAGGCAGTGCAAAAATCATAGACTACATGAAAGTCTGTGATAAATAAAGCCTTAAGAAAAATAAACTAAGAAAAGAGCTCACAAAGGCACTCCCTCAGCTTGATCTTCTGGGTCCAACTCCAGTGCTCCTAAGAAAAAAATGGTACAAGAATGATAATGTAGGAGGGAGCCCAAGGAGAGACTTTTACTCTCAGAATCAGGCCTGCTTCTGGAAAGGGCTCTTTCTTAGCCAAGGTTTTATGCCATATTTTTTACCTCAAGATGGATCTTGTCCACTTTACTAGACATATATGCTGATTTTTTTTCACTTGTGAAAACAACATCTAAACTCGTGATAATGAATCTTAGTTTAAGTTTTCAGAGGAAGAATCTCAGTCCTTTTTAATTTCTTATGCTATATATGTACACAAAGATGTGTGAACGCAGATACTTTGTCCTTGAAATTAATTTGGTGTAAATAGAACACTTAGGGGAAATCAGAATACATTTTCTAATAAAACAGACTGGTGTCAAGAAAATACTTCTGACATGATTGAATGAATGTAAAGTCTATTTGTCAGTCACTTAGTAAGGTGAGTATGGAGATACTTAACAAGTTGCTTTGATGGTGGTGTGCATTTTCTAATTTATTGGATGCTTGCTTCTTTCATAGAGCAAATTATGCATCATTAATCTTGTTGGGAGGCTGATGTCCTCAACTGAATTTAGTGATTATTTTCTTTGATAATCTACCTGCTAGGAAAGTATAATTTGATCAATATAGGAAAGTAATCTGGGTATCAATGATTTATGTATGTACACATACAATAAGCACTGCACCACACATGATATCTCCTCCCAAAGGCATTCACATTTGTTTTGGGGAATGAAATATTTTATTTAACATCTTTTAGCACTAAATGTTGATAGCAGCTACAATTTATAATGGCCAAGGGAATGTGTTGATTGATTCACCCATTCATCTACCTGAACATTTCTAAAATGTGGGAAATTAGCACTGATTCTTCATTAAGCTCCATGCAGCTAACGCCATAAGTCACTATGCATTACAAGATCATGCCCATAACTAGTGTTGGAAGCACTGACTAATTCTTGAGTTGAGAAAGCGATTAAGAGTATACTTTGCCTAAACCCCATTTTATATCTATGACAATCAGCTGCCACAAAATCTATATGCCTTTAATGGCATGGCACTGGAGCCTCTAGAGGAAGCTTCAGTGCCCATCCTGTCTATCTGTTAATCACCTGAAGTTGCTCCAAGGAAGACTGAAATAGCCGGCAATGGGCCAAACAGAGAGAGACGGTGCCCATTTACCTGCTGGATAACCACATCCTGGCATGTTCCTGCTGCACAGGGGCACCCTGCAGCATCGCCTGGCACTACCAGGTGGGATGCTGCTGTACAGGTAGTCAGAGAACTTGGTGTCAACCACAACCTTGAGGCCACTCCTTTGCCTACAGGGGCAGATGCTAGGGTGTAAGTGCATGGCAAAGACAAGATTCAGTGGTTTTCTCAAGGAAGAGGCTGTTGAATCAGACCTTATTTAGCAAACTTTCAGTCAGTTTAAGGCATTAGGCATTCTTTCCTTCCAGCTTGGTTGCATTTCTGACCTGATGTCCTGTTACAATAATAAAAAAAGGAGACAGAATCTAGATGAGTTTGGTGGAAACTACAGCTTAATGGGAAAGCAAAGTGGTTTGGATAAAGTATAGCTCTGTCTCTGTCTTCTCCCCAGCTAAAAGTTTTTGAAAAAAATCTTGGTAAATAAATGTATCTCTGTTAAAGTCCATTTTCACTGCCATCTCCAAATTTGCTGGTTCCAATTGGAGCTGGAAATAAAATTAGAAATACTTTCCAGTGGCAGATATTCCTATCATGTTTTTAAAGCAAAGAGATGTTTTGGTCGGAAGTCTGTTATCAGGAGATTTGCTGCTTGATGAGACAGATAAATCACCTGTTTAACTCTACTGAAATTAAAAGGCCAATATCTCCTCTCCGTTACTCTCATTTATACCGTGCAAATGAAAATGGAGCATGTCCGTGCTGTTACACCATAGAAGAATACAGTCCAAGAGTTTAGAAAAATAACTGAACTTTAGACCATGGAGTTGATTTTTTAACTTTTAAGGTTTACTTATCACTGAAGCTAATGTGTTCCAAAAAAACTGCCTCCCTTTGTGACCTTCTACTCATTTATAATGTCTAACTATTCTATTCTATTCTATTCCATTCCATTTTTATTTCACAACTCTCACCTTGGTATTTGGATGCTGTTGGGGCGAATGCCTTAAAAAGTGATTGAATTCAAAAGACTCCAACTTTCTTCCTAACTTTAGTTTTATAGAAAACTATTTTTTTGCTCTAGCTAGCTGGCCTCTTGAAGATTGCTTTCTGACAGTAACCTGAGAACACTACAGCCTATTATCCTACAGGATCAAAGGACTTTTTTTTTTTTTTTGAATGAGTCTTCTTTTAATCTTACATCAACTGTAGTAGCCAAGACTCTGCATTCACAGAGCCAAAGCCATTGGAGCTTTATAATGCAAAGGGTTTTTTTCATTATTCATTTCTCTGAGAAGACCTAGCTTGAAAGATGGTCTGGGTTATATCACGAGAAAAAATAGTGAATAAAAATGGGTATATTGCCTGGAGATATAGAGACAGCGGTCTCCTGCTGCTAATGGAAAGGAACATGAAGTAAGGTCTTACTGACTGGTTTACCTGGGTGCTTACAGGATCAAGCAGTGTTCACATACGTAAGAGAAGACCTGGATCATCAGAACTCCTGTGCCTTGCCTTAGCTTCTTAATTTTTCCCTGCTAAAATTTTCTAGGAAAATGTTGGCCATGCCCAACAGTGCATTGGACAGAGGGTCACCTGTGTGGGGATCTGTATTATAGGAGTTTCTCCACATATTGGCTCTGGAGGATCTAAGGCAAAAGGTATCCCTGAAGCAGATAGATCCTGCACCGGTGTGGATCTTTGTCCTGCATTCTTTTATCTGTAACTAGTCTTTAGAGCTGTTACTTGGAAATGGGAGACTAAGATTCAATTTTCTTTCTGCCTGAAAAGGTTTGAAGCTGCTTCTCCCACAGTAATAGTCTGAATACCAGTCTATCAAATAATCTGGGATAAGTAAGCTTTTTCCTCATGAAACTATGTTAGTTCATATAGAAAAATTATTGACTGTGAAAATCTGGATGGGATGAGAGTATTACTACTTCACAATTATAAAGCTACAGAAAAAATGGGAGTAATATTTTGCTTCAGTTAACCTTATGTGTCAATTTAATGAAGCTATACAGGCATTGGAAGCCAGGTTTCTCCTCTGCCAGATGGGTGGCACAACCATCTGTGTTTCTGTAGATTCCCACCGACAGCAAAGGCTCTAAAATGTTGGTAGTGCAATACTTGATTCTTGTTGCAAGGGCCAACTCCATTTGAGAATCCAGCACTGACTCTTCACAATAGCTAGATGTTTTATAGTTAGTAATTATGGACATTATCTGTTACAATTTGCATTTTGATACACTCCATTCTCTTAGGTGAGTAATGATAGCTGAGGATTTAATTATCACAAATACATAGCATTCTTTCAGCTAATTTTATTATGTTCTGCTACACCTGTCTCTCATTGGTTATGCTCATCTAAGCCATAGAATATGTAGCTATGAATGGAATGTATTTGTCTTTGCTTTTCCATTCCTACAATTTCTGTCTTCAATGTCAGGGGCTATTTTACTTTCTGAGCTGTTTGAATATGTTTCCCCTCTCTGCAAACCTTCTTGGAAGCAACATTATTTCTTTTCTTTCATTGATGTAATTTTACTTTAGTATTTTTGAAATGTACAAATAAAACTGTATGGTAGGTCTATTCTTTTAAAGCAGTATCTCTTCCATTTTAAGACCCATATTTTTATAAGCCTTCTCTGGATGAAAACTGAATGTAAAAGCCACTCTAAAGGAGGAACTTCCAATAGTGCATAACCAAATTACTTTGATTCTGCAGATATTTTATTTTGTTTGGTTAATAATTATCCAAAATTGGGTCAAAAGAGGATTCTGAGAAGTATTCTGATGACAGGCTCCTTCATTTTCTTCTCAACCTGGCAATCCTACGAAGTCACTCTTTTGACTCAGTGCTATTTGATGCTTTTCTACTTGGTTTAGTAGCATTGGCTGATGTACAACTAATTAAATCTTTTTAATTTTAAACAGAGATACCATACCCTCAGAATAGCTGGATATTTCCAACTCTCAAAATAAGTCTTCAATTTTGCTATCTTGATGCTCTGTTCTGAACACCAATAGACTAGCCTGTCTCCAGCACTATGTTACAGTGATGGAAGAAACATTTTTGAAATCTAGACGCGAACATGAGGTGGTTGCTACTATTAAGCAATGTGTGCAGCTCAAAATATAGCACAGATAGATAAAGAAAATATTATCCTCTATTTTCATTCCCTTGCTAGGCTGGAATATACAGTGCAAACCTTTCATAAATGATGTCCTTTTCAGCTGCCAAAGAATACTATTAAGAAGCTAAACCTCTTTGCTGCAATGATATCCAGGACGAATTCATCTGTTACTTGGTATCCTGCATCTGGACATGCAATAATTGTTTATTGGAGATCCCCCACGAATAGGATCACCACAAGTGGTGGGTGTATAAAGGAAATTCTGGCATACTGAGGTTAGGAAATATAATCCCTGTGTAGAAGTTCTTGCTGAGGGGCATAGGTCTCATTCAAATCTACCAGGCTATATATTATGAAATCTGGAGAGGAAAAAGAGCATGATTATGAAAATGAAACTAGATAACAAGGAACAAACAAGCATCGATATCCCTAGGATAGGGACTATAGGTGCACTATAGGTGCAAAGCACACAATGCCAGTCAGATGAAAGGTTGTATTATCTGTTTAAAATCAATGGTATTTAATCAGTCAAGCAGCATATTGGTAAAAAATGTCATTTTCTTTTCAAACTAGATTGGTCAACAGCTTTCTCTGTAACGAATTCTGTAGCATTGCCAGCCCTCAGCCATCCATGCTGGGCTAATGGATTTACCCTGCATTATCTGAGCCTGAGGTTCAGATTCCATCCTTTTGCATTTATGATGAATAATACTTACAGATTTCACAGTTTGGGGGAATTTGGAACTGCATTACACTGGATGTGGTAGCATTAGGAATCCAAGTTCACGGATGAGCCTAAGCTATGTGTATGTCTACATAGGGGACAAGGAGCATGGGAGCATAAGTTACTGGAGTGGAGCAGCAGATCTACTTCCATCCATCTGCCTCTGTAAGATGTTAACATAGGCAGGGTGTCCATGTGAACAGTAATAATACAGGCACTACCCTGCTAATATAGACACAACTTCACGTCTCCTCAATAACACAAGCTACTGTGAGCACACATTAATTTCCATTCTTAGATTAGATTCCCATAAAATGCTAGCCACCTTCACAGTCTCATAATGCTCAGAGATTTGAGTCCAGCCTACCTCAAAAGTCAGCTAAAGCTTTAGGCTTAGTCAAAAGCTCCTTTCTTCTGCTGCAAATGAATTTTCCACAATAAGAGTAATGCTTCTTATGTGTTGGAAGCAGAACTTTAGCTGGGTTAGACTGTGGTCATGGAGCACCTTCAAACCATCTTCAATATTGCTGCAGTGTGCCACTTAACCTTGCCTTTGCTAAGACAGATGAAATACACATCATATAATATATACATATATTTTTGGCTATATTTCTCAGAGAAGATGAGTCTTTGAACTCTTTTACTGTTTAATTATTTACAGTATGCTTTTTGTATCATCTGTCCTGTTTCTCAAGGTGTTATGAGAACGTGACAAAACTATGATGGAAGAGGAAATATAAAAATCTATACTAATCTCCTTTCTCTCTTTTTCCATTTCTAGTGCCTAGAGGTAAAGTTAAAGTAGGTTCTGAAATGACAGGTTTCTGAGGAAGTCCACTTTTTCACCTTTCTAAGGTAAGTAAGTTATCCTTTTGAGGGGTAAGTTACATTCCATCTCCAGCATTGTCTGATACCAAGCAAATAACAGCTAGTAGGAAGGCTTTGCATTAAGTAAAACAATATTTCTTGGATTTTTTTACAGAGTTATATTATTAAGTCACAGATAAGGCATCAGGAATCTGTGTTTAGAACATTGAAAAATTCTTCAAGAAAGCAGAGTTCTCTCTCTGGCTAAAAGAATCTGAAGTTCCTGATCCCTGCATTCAAAGGACAAAGAAGGCTCCTCTTCCCACAGTCTCAGGCTAGGAAACACATCCAATGTGGTTTTATGCAAGAGTATGACACTGTGAAAGCCTGGGTTACAGCAAAACAGAGAGAATTGAACATGCAGAGGCTGGAAAAGCATATGGAAAATGGCTACTTTAATGAATGCAACCCAGAAAAGAAGAATGAACCTATGCTAGTTGCTATTTTGTTGTTTTGTTTTGTTTTTCTTGTAATGAAGGTACAATCAAATATTTTCTGGCAATCTCTAACTCTGTAAGATCAAGTCTAGGTTAGACAAGATCCAAGCACAAATGAGACTAAATTAAAAGGCAATCAAAGAAAGAACGGAGGACACTGATGCTGAAGTCAAAGTTTCAGTTGAAGCTGCTTTTCCACACGTAGCCTCAGGGCAGAGTCAGTGCTCTATCCTGATAACAAAAAGTAAACAAAATAAAATGTGACAAGACAGATGGTGGAAATCGTAATACATTCATCCGATGTTGCATATTTTAAGGGACTAGAAGTCATGATTCCTTTTCTGTTTCAGTCACTCAAGCTATGTAAACTCTTAAGCACACACCTTTTCAGTTTGTACTTTTCCCACCTGTGATGTGGGGCCAATTGCACTGTGTCTCCTTACACTGTTTTTTCAGGAGCTAAACACAAATGAAGATTTGTCTGCATTCTGCAAAAGGGAGCAAACTGAATGTAAATGCTTTCCATTAGTTCTTGAAGTCCTCACAAGATTGGTGCTTTATGGGTAAGTTGCATATTTATGCTGCAGGTAAATCAAGGTGGACAAGGACTGTGTGACTTCTCTGCCACAAGAACAGATAAATCCAGTTTCCTGGGTAAGGTTCAAAATGCCTCCATGCCCTCTGTGGTATGAAAGAGCTCCTTGTCAAACAAACTCACAGATTCTGGATCAGTTTAATTTAATGTATCAAGCAGCAGGGCTTCTACCACATCCAAATAGTAAGAATCTGTATCTAAGACATGAACCCTAAGCCAAATTTCAAGCTAGGAAAGCAGAGGGGAAAATACAGAAACAACTTTAAACATATCTTCTGTCTAGTTAATCACAGCTGTGGAAAAGAAACCTGGGTCTTTTCAGTCTCCTTCGGCAGCATGAGATTCCTCTAATATTGCCGGCTCTCTCACACCAGAGCTAGTATCATTCAGCTTAGAGTGAGCTCATAGGCAAGCATCAAACTTTCAAAATAATACTTGCAGCACCTTCAGAAATGCATTTGATAACAACTGTTTCTGTAGTTCAGTAAAATTTGTGGTGATCTGTATGAGCTTCAAAATGACAAAACTCTGCAAGTCAGCTGGGATATTTTCTTCTTAAATTGTGTTCAGCTATCAGCTAACATGCCCTGATAATTATAACACTACTACAAACATTCTTGAAGAGCTTTTCAACTGAGAAAAATGAGATCTCACATTCAAGCCATTAGACATGTAGATTTGCTTTTATGTCATCCACACATAGCTGATGTGTGGATCAGAAACAGATACACAATTTGCTTTTACTGTCAGCAATGCTTCTACCACATCAAGAATAGGATTTCAGTCCACTGCAATGCTGTTAAGACAATTTCTGCCAGTTAGTGGAATGTTTTCATCTATATCCATTGGGGATTAAAAGAAAAAAGTAACTGATTTTTTTTTTTCAGGGCAAATATTAATATTAACTTTTCCTTATCATTTTCAAAATTTCAAATGTAGTTTGGTACATTTGTCTTGCTTTATCATCAGCAAATCTTAACTCAGAATTTGTAAATATTGATTCAGTTTCTATGAGCTGCCTGCAAGCCAAATTGGCCCGAGTTGCTTAGATCCATTGCTGAAAGGAGTCGTGATCCTGCAGTACTGTGTAACCTCAGAGAAGTTTGGATGGAAGAACCTTTTGCACTACAGTGGCTTCAATGCATTAAAACCTGGCACAGTTTCACATTGGTGTTGTGCGTAGCCAGTACAATGCTACTTTCTTCTCAGAATTCTGTTCTACGGTTTGCAGTATATCCTCTCTTTCAAAGCTTCATTTCAATTTACAGATCAGCTTTACACTCTGCTCTTCCCAAGCAAATGGGGAAATATGAAAGTCTAGACTCCTTTTCCTGAAAACGCTTTACACCCATTTGCTCTCTTCATCTCTAGTGGACATGATCACCATGGACATGATTATCCTATGTAGAGATGGCCTGCAGGGAAAATGTTTTCTGGGAATTTGTTGGACAAAAGTGATCGATTTGCTCTTCCAAAACCTTGATATGATACCTCTGGAAGGCTGGCTGATGTTCTTCACTGGGTAAAGTGACCTTTCAGGAGAGTGTCTTTCAGTTGTTCTGGACTAAGCAAGTTTTTGGACGATGGAGACTGACATCAGTTTTTTTTTTTTTTAGCATATGTTACGTGTTTTCTGGGAATTTGTTGGACAAAAGTGATCGATTTGCTCTTCCAAAACCTTGATATGATACCTCTGGAAGGCTGGCTGATGTTCTTCACTGGGTAAAGTGACCTTTCAGGAGAGTGTCTTTCAGTTGTTCTGGACTAAGCAAGTTTTTGGACGATGGAGACTGACATCAGTTTTTTTTTTTTTTAGCATATGTTACGGCTACAAAGTNTGATGGAGACTGACATCATTTTTTTTTTTTTTTTTTTTTTAGCATATGTTACGGCTACAAAGTCCAAAACCACCACCATTATTATGAGGATCTTACTCATACAGTCACACTCAGACCCTGTGGTCTTTTTCCCTTTCAGGTCCATTTTTTCATGTCTTCCTGACTTAGTTTATTTTGTCATATACAATATACAGGGTTGCAACAACCTCACTTTCCAAGTTTTCAGGACCCACCTTTGACTTCAGATCTTTCTGAGAAAACAAAAACAAAAACAAAAAAACCTCTTTGCTTCCCTTCTATTTGGTAATTAACAATAGCTGGGTCTACAATACTTCTTGTAGTGCAGTGTTTAATTTTTCTAACCATGTTTCTAGAAAATACAGTTGGCGCATAATCCAAATGTTTTGAGGAAAAAGCTGATTAAAACCTTTTTTCATGTTCTAGTTTATCCCAAAACACATACTAATTCTTGAAACATAATAATAATGTAAATAATGTAATTATTGTAATGTATATTTTATGTATAAAGCATATTTTAGGTTTACTCAGCAGGACTAAAGAAATTCAGTTTGGATCACTTCAATACCTGTTTAGCTTCAATTTTATTGTCTATAAACCATGTATGTTCTATATTAATGATCTATATGGACCATTGTATGTTGTGTTGGACCCATTATTACTGCAGGTTTTGCATACTGAGCCCTTTAAGTGAAATTGATCTGCTTCTTTGCATGCAACTGGTTGTAGCTGTGTAGTGGGCACTAATCTGTGCACCTCCATCCCTGCTCCTCTGGTGTGGAACGTGAGTGCAACTGCCGAAGGAGTCCCACTGTTCAGCCTAGCGGTACGCAAAGGGCCTGTGGAGACAGGTTTTCTGAACAACTTATTTGGATATACGTGTGTGCAATCTGCTCAATGCTGCAGCACTGATGTCTTCACAACTGTTTGTGAGTTGCACTTTTATTTACAGCGTAGCTACTTCAAACAGTGGGTTATGTAAATGATGTTTGTGGTTATCAGTGTGTTTAGGTGGGGAAGTGAAATTTGCAGAACTGCATGCCAAAGATGCCCTGCTATGAGCCTGCATGATCTGCAGTAGGAAATTAAGAGGGAGAAACCAAACATTAGAAAAAGTAGAGCTGTTGTTACACTTTTTGACTCTGATGATTACTGAGCGGTATACCCAAAGACAAAATACCCCAAGTAAGGAGTAAGGGATTGCATTCATTTTATATAAATGCAGGTATGTACAGCATGAGCTCCTATACCTGAGCTGGTTGTATAAACTTTTGTAATTGTGGGACTCTAGTGAGGAACTCAGAGTGCAGCACCGAGCACAGGAGGCTTATTTGATCAGATCAGCCATGGCATGAATAGGTATGTCATCCACACGGTCTTGCTTTCGCACAAGTGTATTTGCCATTTGCTTTTTCTCTGCACTGCATCAGCTTTTATTTGCCTGATATGCAGTCTGCAAAAAAATCCTCAAATTTCAAAGATCTTGGAAGTGAAATAATTTGCTTAAAGGCACACAAGGAAATGGCAACAACACTGAAAACAAGTTTCGGTATCTAGGTCCTAGACTGCATGGCAATAACTTTTTGACAGCTTTCATTTTCAAAAGCAGCTCCAGTGTCACACGTTCTTCAGTGTTTTAGGAAAGGAGCTGTCTGCCAGGCTGAAAGAAGTTCAATTAAAAAATAAAGACAATCAGTTCTTTATGATTTCTTCCAGGAACCGTAATGACATATCTTGAATTTTCATACTTGTGTAGCTGAAACTGGTTAATTTTGCTACATATAAGACAAGAAATCAAGAGCTTGACAGTAATGAAACATTCATTTTATTTATCTTTTTACAAGGCAGACAATTAGTAATTTTATGGTTGGAAAAGCTCATTTTTTAAACCTTGTACGAGAATGTCATTGCGAGACCTAGTATGATGCCACCTTTATTAAAAAAATGAATGTAACTTCCTGTGAACTTGTTCTTTACTGAAGGGGGAAAAATTCCTTCAAAACAAGCAAACTGGGAAACTTGTTTGAGATTTACGAGTCTCATAAATGTTCTCTTTGAATTTATGGCCACAGATACAACAACGAAAGAAAAGAAAATGTTTGCATTTGTGTACAGTTACACAATTGCGTAACATACATGTTGCATAATTGGCCTTTCTCTTAAAGCACTGTATATGTCTTGGAGAGGAAAACTTCCTTTTATAACCAGTTTATATGCAAAACAATATCCAGCAGTAACTTCCAGCAACATGAGGCACTGACAGCTCATTTCTTCTAATGTGAGCAGAGGTTTGTTTGTAGAGGATACCCAGATATTACAAAAAGATGCAGAAATGACTGCTCAGGTTAAGCCCTTCTTTTCAGTATGACTCACGAGCCAGATCCTGAAGAAAAATGCTAGATTCAGCCTCAGAGTCTTAACTGAAATGGCTTATGGTACATTTATTTGTGACCATATCCCATATAAGCTTGACCCGAAACCTGAATGTTACATAATCGAGGACTTCATGGCAGGCCTTGAACTTCTCCTGTTTTTTTTTTTTTTGTTTTTTTTTTTTTTTTTTTTTTTTTTTTTTTTTTGTTATNAAACCTGAAAACCTGAATGTTACATACTCAAGGACTTCATGGCAGGCTTTTTTTTTTTTTTACCTAAGAAAATAAGTCTAGGGTAATGCATCGTAAAATTTTATCAAATGGAAAAAAAGAAATCAAATAAATAATCATGATAGAAAACCCTAAATAATAGGATTAAATTCTCCGCGCAAAATGCTTTCTAGTGTACAAAGAGCTGATTTTACTTTTCTGTCCTTGTGAGTCATGTTTCTGAGTTCATGGTTTCATCTTGAAGAACACCAACCTTTGTGTGATCTTAATACCTAGCTTCACATGCTGTATTCACAACCTGATGCCTTTTTGATATTTGAACAGTGGGCTGCTCAGTGTGAATCCAAGCTATTTCATAGCTTTTTGGTTTGTCTCCCAGCAGATGGTTATAGTCTCCTTCTGAAACCAAACAAGCTCTCTAGGATTTTTGAAAAGACAAATATTTATTAAAATTACATTTGCACACTGTATGTAGCATAATAGTCTTGCAGCTCTTGCTAGCGGTTCCCCTTGCCAAAAGATGGAAAGGTTTGTTGGTGTGTCTGCTGCCAGAGCAGCTGTTGGATCCCACAAGGGTTGAAATGAGAGCTCAGTCTCATCGACACAGGGGCTTCCTGCAGCTAAATGAGGGCAAATGTCTCTGGAATTTAGGCACAAAACTCTTCAATCTCAAAACAGTCATCTAATGGTTAAGATGAGGGACTCTCTTCCTTAACTGCTTGTAGCCCTGACAGTTCAAGGCTAAGTTTGATTTCAGTGCACATGCAATCTGACAGCAGAACTCTGGCAACAAAAAAAACTCTCCTTCATTCCTTGTTTTACTGTGATGCTGGACACAGAGCTCACTGACACCAGGAGATGTTTGAGGGCTGCGCCTTTTCAGTCCCTCTGCTCCCAGATACCATTCCAACACAGCCCGTGTGTGACAGACAGTGGTTCAGCAAGCTCTGAGGCCCAAACTACACAGAGATATATACGTAGGTGTCTTATTTTTACTAAGGTACTGACCTACTCACTGCTGCTAGTATAACCTGGTGGTGAGGTACTGAAACTTTGTCAATCTGGGCCGTATACAGCTATAATGGAGCACACAGCAAACCCCAGAATGAGTGCAAAGAGTTAATCATTATTTGTAACCAACAACATTTAATGCAGCCGCACATATTTATCACGCACCACAACATGCCAAGCTCGGTCAGTTTCTAGCTCACAAGGATCATTTCTGTGATGAGCTTCATTAAATTGATTTGTGGTATATTTTAGTTTTTTCACGGGTTGGACATATCTCATAAATTACAGGAGTCAGGACCTGTTCTATCATCATAATAGCTTCCCTGCAGGAGGAGATTTGAAACAAATCCCTTCAATACAATGGAGATCATTTTATGATCAAGAATATCAGCACGTAGTAGACTCCTTAAAAGAACATTACAGCTTTCAAGATTTTTCCTTTGTTGTTGCTTCTAATATTTCTCCAGAGTTGTTTGCCCGATGCCAACTGCTGTGCTTTACACCACCCGCCCCCTGCCCCAAGCTGTGGAGTTTAGTGCTATTGCTGCATATGTAACCAACCTGTGTTGAGAAACCTCTTATTCTGAGTTTAAAAGAACTCCAGCTGCGTCCATGCACAGTTAGAAATAAATCTCTCTCTTTTTCTAGCTCTCTATCTCTAGCTCTCTGTCTTTCTATTAGACTTTAGAGTTTTCCTGTGCAAAACTCCTGATATTTAACCAGTTTGATCCAAAATACACAGAAATCTTTTTTTTTTCTTTTTTACTCAGAGTTTTTGGATATATTCTTTTACACTTAGAAGCTATATCACAAATATATATACATATATATACAGGCATGGTATTGACTTCCAGCATCTAGCAACACTGACATTTCTTTGCTCTTTCTCTGCTGACTGGACAAGGATTTTGGCTGTAAATTTAATGGAATGAGCTGCAAGTGCAAATAAGACTATAAAATTCTGTGCAGTTTTCTGAAAGAAAATATCCATTTTAAACAAAACTTGTCCTAAATAAAATTTCATCCGAAAATTAATAATAGGCCCCACAGCTGCTCATATGTGAGAAACAAAATAAAGCTGGCTAGAAATTTGGAATCTTGTCTGAGCAACATTGTCACACAGAGGAATTTTTTTTTAAAAAGGGGTATTGGGATAAAAAAAGAAATGAAAATATTAAAAAAAAAATCTATCTACCTTTCATGTGTCCACAGTCAGGCACCATGATATTACAATGCTATGTCAATAGTTTAACAGTTTTGAAAGATTGTCATTTAGACAAAGAATGATATTTTTAAATATCAGAAGGCATTTTAGTCTGTCACAGTAACACAGTAAACCTGGAGTAGCCACATTGACTTTTTTGGATTAACGTCGTATTCATACTGTTGCCTCTCTAAAAGCAGAAGATAACCAACCCTTAGCAGTTCTTTTGAAGAGAGCTGCTTGGAAATCCGGGGTTCGGCTACGCCCGTGCCAAGCAGCTCTCATCAGGAAGCGCGTAGCAGGTGAAGGAGAAAGCCCAGTGTTTGCTGCACGGGCCGGTGCGCGCAGAAGCTCCCTGCCCGCAGAACAGCAGCCCGTGGCGCTCCTGTAGAGTGACTAACCGTGCCAAGGGCTGTGACGGCGCTGGGAGGACAAACTCATTATCTCCAACAATTGTGTCTGCTTATTTCTCGCATGAACGGGTAACATCTTCTGTGGAACTGGCTACGTATCATAGCCCTGGTTTAAGATCTGTTGATTGGAGAGGGAATGTTTTGTGGCTATTCATAAAGAGGAAGAGTAAAAATATGGCCAGCTTCACTTTTTATCACTCTGCATCTGCAGTGCTAGGGTAATTACCTACTAAATACACTTCTGAAATCTCTTCTAGTTGCAGTAAGAAGTGCAAAATGACTAGGATGCAAAATAAAGAAATGTCTCAGTGTTCACAGATGATTTAGGCACCTCTTCCCACAGCTGCAGGAACCCTCCATCAGCCACTGCAAGGGCCTAGGCAGACCAAGTGCTGAGTAACTCCTACGATTACCTTCTTACCCTTGGACTTGCTTGATTTAGAGGTTCAGCGAGGTGCTGCACTCTCCCAGGATAAGCTAAAATCATGGGGAATCAAAGGAACCTCCCAGAATAAAGTTTTACAAGTTTCTGTATGGTGAGTGTGATCCAAGTGCCGACATGTATATGGGCACACGATGAGTGCAGCAGTACAGAAAGGTGCCAACTACAGCCAAGCCACCCCAGAGCTGCTGTTGTCACACGTGCCTGGAAGGACCATGGTAAGAGAGGAGATGCAGGGAGTACTCAGGGACTGGGAGACCATGGGAGGCAGGATGAGCTGATGAGGGCCAAAGGGAGCAGAGTTCTGGGTGTCCTGCTGTCTCTGTCTGGAGCGAAAAGGTTCACAGGCAGAGACAGATCATTTTAGCAGACCAGCTGATATAGCTGGAATAAAACCAGATAAGCTTTCAGGCCTATAAGCTTTTTTTGCAGGTCTGAAACAGAAGCAGCAATCACAACTAAACACAAATTGAAAATGAGTTTTCAGTATAGAATTAGATATTTATCGGTTGCCCTGTTTCAAAAAGAAAATACAGTCAATATCTGTGAAATACAGATGATTTCTAAGGACAGAAAAGGGGAGAAATGGATGGTTATCTTTGGGGAAAGATATGGAAATTCTACAGTGCAGGAAACCTGGGAAGTGAGGGGCTTTGCATATGCATATTCCTAAGCACTTGTCTGCTTACTGAGGCATTCCCTTCGAGTAATGGCTTGAACGGAGAAACAGAGTGACTGAAGTGGAAAAATACTGATGTTAATGAGGTATTTCAGGTAAAAAGCCAATAGAAAGCAGAAGGATAGAAGTTTTTCCTAGCCAGCACAAACTATTGCTGGGAAAATATGAATTAATTATTTGACTTTTTGTTTTTCATTTTGGTTTTTAAATTTAGCCACCTGATATCTATTTCATAGCCTCTTCTAGATGTCCAAAGGTGACCTTACCAAAGTCACTGTTTCTGAGATCATCAAGACTTGCGCAGAAGGCAGGGGACAGTAGCTAATAATTAATGTGAGCAGAGGTTATCTGGAGTCTCCTTACTCTTCCTATGCATTCCACTTTCTTTTCTTGCATAGGGGGTCCTGCCACTGTGACTGCCTGTAATAAATGTCCCTATGCAGGTCTCTCTCCCTCTGTTTTTCTTCTCTGCTCTTACATCTCAGGAGGCATCTGCCACCTGGGGCTTCAATGTTGCCTCTTGCCTTGCAGAGGACAGTGAATGGCAATGCAACACACAGACTCTGTGCAGTGCATGATCACTTGGGTATGTGGAGACTGAGCCTTGCCTAAAAAGGGTTCTTATTCAGAGACAACACTGACCTCGCATCATATGGTAGGGCCTCAAACTCAAGGCTATCTCTCCAAGCCAGACTATTAAGAGGAGCTCATCTGAAAAGAACATTACTTATTTGTATTTCTCTCTGTACAAGCAATTGCCCAGAGCTAAGCTGTAAAATGCCTAAAATCAATGCAAAATTGTGAGTTGAACTGAAAGAAACAGGAGGATGATGCTGAAATGTTAGTACAGTTTGTAAATGCACAATACTTGCAATTTACTGTAAATACACAGGAAATATCCAATGTAAGTACACAAATATATAGGGAGTTCACACTGTCTGATGAGGAAAGTTATAAATTACACAAACGACAGTCACTGTTGCTATTACTGCGAATCTGCGGGAATTCTTTATGCTAATGTTTATATTTGGTGTCAAAGGTTTAATTTTTGTTGAAATTAAGACTTGAGACTCTCAAGGCTTGATGATGTCAGGAAGAAGGTATATCCATCATAAGAGTCTAAGATTTCTGATTTTTCATAAAGGAAAGAAGTTAATTGTTGAATAGTATCAAATAAATAATCTGGGTCAGAGCTTAGAGCAAAAATCCGGGAACTGGGTTTCCTGGCATTTTACGTAGTGTTTCTTAGGAAAATACCATTTTAATAGGAAAAATAATCTTACGAAATTTATGTGAAAATTCTTCCTGAGAAAAAGAAATTAAATGGAGATTTTCCAAACTGATCTGTCCCGTTATTTTTTTTTGCCTCTCCCAGTGTCCTCTTACATGACTTGTTAGAAGCAGTCTTGTGCTTCAATTACTCCATCTATATTGTGAGCAAAATATAAAATAGCACTTGAACTCAAGTGCAAGAAATTATATCTGGGCTCTGATCTCTTAATGGGGTTCCTAATTTCCCACTGAACTCCACCTTGACTATCTCAATGAATCTCATATTTAGAGAGAGCTGGCCTCCTGCCCTCTAACAACTGCATTTTTTAAAAAATATATCAAGATAAGGATTTAATCCCATTATTTTGGAAAACTATGACCGCTTTTAAGGTTGCACAAAATGACAACCTGAAGCAGAATGACGGGTTGACCTGCCCCAAGGTCATACACAAAGTAAGCTGCAGATTCGGGCAGAACCTTGAGTTTGAGCCCTGGGTTGAAGAAACAAGTCAAAAATGCTTATCTCCAATACAGGTTATCAAAAGGCTGGAAAAAAGAGCTTCGCTAATGACAATATAAAAATCCAGGTATGACACGTGCACTTGAGGTCCTCTAAATATCTTACAGAATGGGGAGGTGATGGTGAAATATGAAAGATATTTATCTAGCTTCCTAAAGGTACAACAAAGCAAGAGAAAAGAGGAAAAGAAGATTGATCAGGAAAGTCAGTGAGCTTGACATAAGGGTTAGGACTTGTGAAAAGGATTAAAGATTAGCCTAGAGACTGATGGGACACAGGGGATGTCAGTGAAAGATAACAGTTAAGAGTCAGAAAAGGCAGCGAGCTGTGGACCACACTTATCTTTACCTGGCTATAAGTGATCCAAAGAAGCTTGTCACTTCAAAGTGCTGAAATTTGCAGATGACTGGGAAGTATGAGCACTATGATGGGAACTCCAGAAAAACAGGAGTGAATGCAGGCCTGAATTTCTAATTCTTCAAACTGAGCTTATTGTGGAATACAAAAATTTAGGGTGATCTAAGATTTTTTGAGAATTCTGACTCGAAGTATGTGTCCAAGAGCTTTTAAAATAAAGAACACAAACCCCTCACTTTTTCATGGCAGGTCTCTAATGTTCAAAGCAGTTCTGCATTTTTTTTTGTAAAAACTTTATTTTTTTCCTAAATAGATATTAAAATCTTCTCTAAGCTTTTTCTAAATCACTTGACTTCCCTCAGGGGGTGAAGCATATTTACTGCAATAGAGAGCAGGTAAGTTTTTGAAAGGGTTTCTACATCTGTTCAGAACTAAGAATTTAGGCCTCATAACTCTACAAGGTGGAATAAGGACAAGACATTAGAAGCAATTTATTTTATGAAAAGCACAGCACTTCAGCTAGTGCTTGTGCCATTAGAGGAATAGCTGAAAAAAAAAGACCCTTTTTCAGTGTATACTTTTTGGAGTAAAACAGTTAAAATCAGCTAATTTGTAAGTGGGACCACATCTGATCCAGAGTATGTAGGAAGGGGAATTTGTGAGTGTTAGTATGACACTGAGAAAAGGCCTCTGGTGGGATCTGAGGAGAGAGCTTTCCTACAAAGTTTCCTAGGGTTTCTTCTGCATCATGTACCCTGTACAAAAGCGCTCCATTTCTGCCCTTTCCTGAAAGCAGGCGATGGCACAGCAGCTCTGCCCAAGAGCATGAGGTAGTTCTGCAAACACCCTTACACGTTTTGCTCTCAGCAGCATATTTCTTCCCTCTTGTGCCAAGACTGTCTCACTATTCTGTGTGCATTCAGAAGCCAGTCCAATTTAAATCTACCCTGGTATGATACCTTTATTTCTTGAATATGTCTTGACTGTGTGGTGATGAATCACTGCAGCTTTTTGTTTTTAATGCAGTCTGATAACTGTCAAGATCTCTGCTCAGGGTTTTCCATTAACAGCTTTTAGTTTACTAATCATCTCATCTCTTGAGCTTCAGGCACAGAAATTAACCATTTATGTAATCAACCTTAATATCTGGATATCCATGTCGGATTGCTATTGATCGCTAAGTGTGAAAACGTGAGCTTGTTTAAAGGAATGTCTGATGAGAAGATAAGTTATTAGCACAGGGAAATAAAAACAGCCATGCTGTAACATAACCAAAACCCATTTAGACTTCAACAGCAGCCAGCTTAATCAGAATGTGTAAAACTTCCCTAGTGTAAATAATTGTATCTTTTTATGCCAGATTTCTTCCTTATCCAAACTTAGGCTCAGTTTATGCCGGGAAACTTGAATACTAATAATTTTAATGTTCTTTCCAGTAACATTAATGAGGCTAACACTTTCCATCTGCAAAATCAAATACAATATGATACACAATTTTATAATTTTAATATGACTCTCAAACAGCCAGTGGCATACCTACTCTCACCACAACGCAAAATCCAACTGGGCAGGATTTTTATGATTAATATACAGCTAGTTCTCAAGCAACCACATTGATTTATCTACATGGTGGAGTAATCACTCCTAAAGAAACCTTGCCTTGACAGCCTGTGTGTAATGTGTAATTAGCAAAGAGTGTTTGAAAGTTACTGGACATCTCTTCCTGTTGAGCCACTGTGGGTGTCCTGGCTGAACGCGGGTGCAGCACACCGGAACGCCTCCTCGTGGAGCAGCTTCCTTCCAGCAAGGTTCCCAGTGTTCCCTTTCAGGGCTTGCGCTGTGGGGCCCGAGTGCTTCCAGGAGATGTCCCCGAGGAGCTTTTGCAGCGTGCTGCTCACTGTCAGAGACTCTGGATGGTGTGGTCCATAAATGGATGTGTCAACCCAGAAAGCTGTCCGTCGCTCAGGATGCACCTTGCACAGCCAGTGCTGGGGCTGCACTAAGTCGTCCGCCTGGACCCAGGATCCCTTAGTGCAGAAGTTGGTATTTGTGTGGCATGGTACCAGATGCATCCCACAGAATCTGTACTATTTGTATTTTTCTATTGTCCAAATGATGGAGAGGCACAGCAGTGTGTGTAATACTTCACAGTAGAAAAAAAATATATGTGGGAGGCTAGAAGTCATCTTCTGGTGCTCAACATTTAGCTTCTCAGTGTTCAGTACAAGATTACATGTCAAAGATTCTTTTCGGCTGCAATCTGAGGTCTTGTTTTTATGTTTTTAAAAATTCCAGATACCTAGTCCCTTACAACAGAGACCAATGAATTCTGTTAAATCTGACATTGCTAATGGCATATCTCATGTGAGGTTAATTTATTCTAACATAACTCTAATCCTCCTCTCTCTGGAATTAGTAATGAAATTTCTGTTAGCATCATGAACTGATTATCAAGCTGAGATATCTTGGTTTATCAGTGGAAGCCAGAGACATTAAGAGGTTAAGAGTAAGTCTTTCAAAGTGCTGAGAGCTTACCCAACTTTTCTCTTTATAAGATGTCTGAGAATTTTATGCCTGCATTTGTCAGTGCTGCAAAGTTTCTGAAACCCCACTGGATTGGCATAAATGGGCACTTGGTAATTTCAGAGCATCCCAAGTATTGTCTTTGTGTGCTCAGCCTTACCCCTGCATGCTCTTCTGTCTTTCATCCCCCCAGTCGTGCAACATCAAATACAAAGACTATGAACAAACAGTCTCTCCTATCTCAATTAGATCCCCTCTTTGTTACCCCAATGATAAAATTTGAGACTGGGAAACAACAATCAGAAAGGATCCAAGCATGTTTGTTTTAAGGGCATTCCTTTTTTTTGACTTGTGTAGAATAGGACAAAGTAGTTAGGAAGTGATTTTTGAATGGAGATCATTGAAAAATAGCAGCAGTGAACTGAGAAATGAGATTATTAATTAAGTGAGAAATACAAAGGTAGAGAGAGGAAAGAATTGTGTAATAGAGTAGATACGTGCTGATGTTGTGCTTTACCCAATAGAATAGAACAGCCTTTGGAACTGCAAGAATCTGTTGTAGATAAATATATATTTTAACAATTCACCTAATGCAGTTACAAAGATAATGGTTATGGAATTACACTGTGTGTGTGAGAGAGTTTGCATACATCTTCAGAAAGAAGTTCACGCACAAGTAAAATATTCTATCTACAAAGCTGAAGACGCTGTTCCTTTTCTACAAAATACAGTTGCTTCTGGCACAAACTTAGACCTTTTTCATTTCTTCACATGTTCCTAACCAAACAAGGTAAGAATTCATCAATACTTAAATAAACTTGAATGCTGTTGAAACAAGGGGGCTAGTAAAATATACTCTGTCTTAATCCTTTTGAAATCTAGTGGAACAGAGGTAGGGTGATGATCGAGATACTAGGAACTACCCTCAAAGGCCTTTTCCAGCTTTAGTCATTCCATGTTTATATCCAGAATTTAGTGACATATTGGGGTACATGAGCTAGCCTAAACCATATAGTGGTGGTGGTAGAAGTACGACATCTGCTGCAAATCAATGCAAGACTCATGGCAATGAGAGCAACAAAATAGGAATCAAGAGAATGTGATTCTATATTTTTGTGGTCCTTACTCCAAATTGCTGAATTTGCTGCTGTAATCTTGTTGCCCTCCCAAGGCTTTAACACAAACCATGGATTTTTCATTCTGATTTGTTGATTCTTTCTGCAGAGTTTATTCAATTATTTTTCCCATCAATTAAGAAGATTTATGCATATGTTTTCTATTATATGTTCATGTTTGTCAAGTAAATTATTCATTATTATTCCTTCAGTCAACAAATTATTTGTGAACAATCATTTTCCCTTCTGTTTTTCAACCTGCTTAGACTTCTAAAAGAGTTTATATGTTTGATGAATGTGGATTGTTCTTTTGCATAACTCCATAAAAACCCTAAAGACAGTTTTTATAGGCTACTGGAATTAGAGTTAAGTCTGGTTAAACTTAATAGGCACATTTAAGACCTCAGTTGTAGAGTATATTAATGCTTAGCACATGCTGCAAAGATGAAGCATATTAGGCAGCATACGATAGTTTTGTTCACAAGAACTTAAACACTGGAGGAGAAGTGGACCTTATCTCTCCAACTTGCCTAGTAATCACCCAAACACCAGGCCACTGACTCAGTTTTTACCCAAATTCTTCTTCCCAGTGAGTCTAGGGATTCAATAATAAAAACTGAAAAATAGATTGCAATACTGCAATACTGTGGTAGTTCAGGTGGCCTATGCGATTTTCAGTGTCCTAATGTAAGATGTTACCTCAGTAAAGTGATGGAGGATCTCATTTTGTAGTCAGATATCATCTTTTTATTTAGATTGTTGGTTAGAGTATTTTCTTCCAGGATTTCTTTTGTATGATTGCTGATCTACTAGACAGGAATCGGTAGCTGAGGGTAAGAGGGGCAATAACTTATGTGTATGCAGCCAGGTTGTTCAAGACATATATGAAACTGAAAAGGTGAGTATGTAAAAATGTGCAATGAGTGGAAGAGGGAGCTTAGCCATAAATCTTTGCAGAGAAGGGAAGTGATAATGAGAGCCCTTGGCCCAGGTCCTCCTGCCACAGAGTCGTTAATATGACTGAACCTGGTGATATTGGTTTATGGTACTCCTGCTGGCCTGTTTTTTTTTTCCTGTCACTGAGTTGCTCTTCTAGGTTACAGTAAAATGTAGAGTAAGTAACAGTAGTTTTTTATGTTACACTGAGTATTGATATCCCTCAAGGGTGAGGTATTAGAGTTGTCCTGTCACTCATTTTTTTTCCACATCCCACATTGGTTGTAGAGAGGCATGACAGTGTCTTTGTGTCTCTCCACTTCGATCCCTGTGAGTAGGAAAGGCTCTGCCATGTCTAAATCAATTTGACTCTGTCTATGACACAGGCTGCACCTGGACAAGCATGTCATGCTCTCAAAGATTGTTGTTATTCACCTGCACTCGCCCTGTGACGTTAGCTATTGGCCTCTTTTCAGGTACTCGGGGACAAGTGTTTGTGGTATAGGGAGCACAGTCATAATCAGTGCTCAGCTGTCAGCAGGGAGAATGGTGGAGCCAAGCAGGATGGTGGAGGTAAGTCTGATCTGTCTTTGAAATAACTGTAAACTGCACTGGGACATCAGGGTGGTGGTTGGGGGATAAACTACTGAGAAAAACTGGCTTGTGTTAAGTAGGTCAGAACTGAAGCAAGAAGAAAATGGTGGTTTAAATCACCCTTGCCAATTCTGCATTTGATATATGCATAAAACAAGCCCCACATCATTTAGCTGTTTCTTTTGCTCTTGTTACTGCTATTGTTTTTCTGTTTCTTTGTGTAGATGTTTTACACTGCAGTGAGTCAGTTTTTAACCTCTCCTGCTATGGAGTTTATCTCCAGTGTTCATATGAAAATGTTAAAAGAATATGACACGGGTGTGCATGTGGAAATCATCTGTAATCTTTAGGCTGCAATAGCAGAACTCTCTTATCTCAGGAAGTGGGAGGTGGAATGAAATTGGATTTCTTACTCCTCATGACAGTTTCTTTAGCTGCACTCTTGTAGCCCCATCGGGTATGGTGCAGCACAGCTAATCTAAGCTGCTTTTCTAATTGGGGGCAGCTGCCAGTTTTTCTCTTCAAAAGTGAGCAGTGTGAAAATATGATGCATAAAATCTACACTTTCTTTCTAGTTTATCATTTCTTGACTTACCCGATGTAAAGTTTCCCAATTTGTATCTCAAAAGGACAAAGCCAAAGCAATGAAAGCAAAGCAAAACAAAGCATTTCTCAAAAAGAACAATATGAAGGTTTAGTGCAATTGTGACCTTAGTTTTGGGCTGGAGAGATATTCCAAGAGCAGATGACGCATTTTAAAATGACTGATGATGAATTAACCATATACAGTGTGTCTCTGATAATACATGAGGGAGCCTGGCTGTGTTAACATCCAAATGCTCAGTAGCACTATGGTGTTCACAGTGCACTGCTACAATAAAAGCAATCAGATATTTGTAGAGCAGGACACATCTGTTCTGTCATCAGAGTGCGAGAGTGAGAAGCTGCAGCCTCTGGACCCACTCGCTGGAGCTGGCTCTCAGCTTGGTACCATGCACAGGATTGTTTTCTGCTTATGGCAATGAAGACTGAAGAAAAAGCGGATCAGTTGAGATGTTTCCCAAACTAACCTATTCCTTCCCTTCTTGCCCTCCTCTTAAATCATCCCTGACTTCATTTGTGTGGAGTGATCTTAAATCTCTTCTGCCTCACATTGTTCATTGCAAGTGAGAGCCTTTCACCCCTTTTTAACAGCTCGTCTGTGTTGCTATAGTAATGGCGAATCTTGTCTTTGCTGTCTGGTTAAATGCACATTTAATTGCTTCAATAAATGAACTTTAAAAATACACAGTGCATATTAATGTTATAATTATTATGTTATATCACATATAATAAGGGAGATTCAAAAACTGTTAATAAAATCTCATCTTCTTGTGATTGTGAAGCAAGTCATTTAGCTTTCAGCACTCTTCCATTTGGGTTGCGACAGAGCTAGTTGCAGGATGGGGTGAACACCTGTACTCGGCTGCAAACATTGGAAAATGGGCTCATAGAATAGGATAGGAAAGATCTGCCCATAAAATTGAATTCTGAGCCTTACAGTCACAAGTGAGTGTAAAATAGAAATTAGGCCAGAATGATGCACTGAGCATCCAGTTGACACAGTCCGTCAGAACAAAAGCCAGAACATATCCCAAGATGGCCTAGCAAAATTAAAACTTAAAAAGCGTTATTATGAAGACAACAAACACAAGACAAGAATAGTGTTTGTTTCCAAGATTATCACACCCTACAGGGCCCAGGCAAAGGCTTGGCTTTTCATTGAGATCAATTGTTTCCATCTTTCCCAGTAGACAGGCAAAATGTCTCTGGAAAAAAAAAAAACATTTGAAAATGACAACTGCATTGCTTTTATTCATACATGAAGAGTAAAGGAGGAATTGGAATAGGGAATAGATTCATCTTCAGACAAGACACTGATGACACTGACAGTGAACTAGTAAACTCAGCTTAGTGTCCCATTTTCTTTTTGTAACAGGGGCAGACAAGAACTGCAAAGTATGTTTGAAAGAAAACATCCTGCAGAGAAAAAGTTACAGAGTCAGCATGTTATGATTATTAAAAAAGATTGAGAAAAGCTGGGAAAGCATGAATAAATATCTGCCCAAGAAGATACTAAAGGGCTATTTAACATAGCAGGAAGAGGACCTAAGACCAGACATATTCACACTGTAAATAAGACATATGTTGTTAAGTCTAAGGGCGAATTTGGCAAACATGAAGAGATTCTCCTTCCCATCAGGTTTTCAGATCAAGTCCGTGCACCCTCCTATAGGAGTTGTATTAGTCTTGCATAAGCTGGTGGGCAGAATATGGTGGCATAAGGGGAAATTCTGCGAACTTTTATACGTAGATACATACACTGTGTTTATATACATGCACACGCACACGTGCATGCACACACATGAATACAGGAGGGAGAAGACACAAATTCATGGGCCTTTCTGGTTTTAGGCTCTATGAACCCCGAAGCAGTGTCACTGTTGTTTATGAACGTTTCTAGAAGGCTGCTTGAAGCAGAAGCTTGAAGCAATAAGAGTGGAAACTAATTATGAATTTTGTGGCTAAACCTCTGTTAGGTTCTGTAATAAAAATAAGAGTGTATGAATTTTGAACATAAGTGTATAATGGTTTACATTGATATGTGAAGGTAATATGGTTCCCTGTAATGGAACAATGAGGGCAATTTAACCTTCTAGTGCTATTATGTGTTCAGAATGTTTGTAAGCTAGATAATGGCTATGTTTTTAGTGGAAAGGGTCTTTATAACCCATTAGTAAAGTCTGGCTGTATTTTGCAAATCTTAACATAACCAGTCTTTCTTGGAAGCTGTATGAAATGCATTTTTAACCCGTGGAATAAAGCAAAACAATAAATGAAATATTTAACTACAAATATAATGTACAAATGCATACATAAGTCACATATTCTGGAAACAAAAACATTTAGAGAAATGTTTTCCTCAAAAAGAAATCGTACATCTCTTCTTCCTTTAGTTGCTACTAAATGTGACTAGCAGTATAAGAATTATGCAGGGTTTGGTTTTGTGAGAAGTTGTCTTTGATTTATTATTTGTTATAAATAAAGCATTTTAAAAAGTCATAAACTTAATTTCTGTAAAATGTTGTTTCATGTTACTAGTTGAAATCAACTAACTTTTAATTAAACTTTTTTATTTTGTAGGACTGTGGCACTTTCTATGGCAATTTCATATCATAATCATGCTTTCCAAGGCTTTCTAATGTTAATCTTAAATAATTCCTAGGGTCTGATGATATTATAACATAAAAGAAATGTTAACCCATCTAAAAAGGTTTAATGTGAAAGCATATAGCGTCTGTTATAATAATTTAATAGCTTTTATGTGTCCAGTTAGAGGAACTGAGCAAATTAAAGAGGCGTTTTAACCATTTTGCCAGCTCGCAGGTTGGTTGTGCTGGCTGGAGCCCTGACAGCAGCGCAGGAGGGGCTGTGTCCCCACAGCCCTGCACTAGCGTAACCTGCCTGGCGCATTGTGCTCCCAAGGAAGGACTGGACCTGCCAAAAAAGGATGAAGCATTTATGAAATGCAGCACAGAAAAGAGGTGTCATAGAGGACATCATTTTATGTTAAAATGAGCTAACACGATGGCTGCAAATAGCTAACATTATATTGAACAGTGCTAATTTGATGAGTATGACATGAGCCATTTAATTTGCAATGAATCGTCTCCTTGTAGCCACATCTAAACTCCTGAAAACAATAGGCATCTGATAAATCACAAGAACAGAATGGGTAGGTAGAGTAACTACCTTTGAATTTCCAGTGAAGCCTAATCCTAGCAAGACAATTCTGAAGCAGTTTGAATAATTCATAGCGAACCGTTTTGAGACACATTTTTATCTGTCTTTCATTCCATAAGTAGGCTATCAACAGCTTGGGAGCTCTTTAGACTTGTCTTTTATTACCAATTACTTCCTAAACCCTTTCTTTCAGTAATTTTTGCTCTGTCATATAGAAGACAAAGGCAAGACTGCAGTTCCTTTGGTAATCAATTCAAGACCAATAAAGTATGTGTGTAAAAATAAGGTATACATTTAATGATGAACAGCTCTTTTGCATTAAGTCTCTGCCCTCTTCCAAGTTGTTAATCATCTGCCTCATATTAATTCTGTAATAAATTCATATGCTTAAGAAAATTTAGAAAATATATGAATATCATAGAATCATAGAATCATAGAATGCCTAAGGTTGGAAGGGACCTCTAGAGGTCATCTAGTCCAACCCCCCTGCACACGCAGGGCCACCTAGAGCACAGAGCTGCATCCAAGCGGGTCTTGAAGATCTCCAGAGAAGGAGACTCCACAACCTCTCTGGGCAGCCTGTTCCAGTGCTCTGTCACCCTCACTGTCAGGAAATTTTTCCTTAAGTTCCCGTGGAACTTTTCGTGCTTCAATTTATGGCCATTTCCTCTGGTTCTGTCAGTGACCACCAGTGAAAAGAGGCCAGCCCCATCCTCCTCATTGTCTCCCTTGAGGCACTTATAGACACAGATCAGGTCCCCTCTCAGCCTTCTCTTCTCCAGGCTGAACAGGCCCAGCTCCCTCAGCCTCTCCTCATAGGGCAGATGCTCCAGGCCCCTGATCATCCTCGTGGCCCTGCGCTGGACTCTCTCCAGCAGCTCCACATCCCTCTTGTACTGGGGGGCCCAGAACTGGACACAGTACTGCAGATGTGGCCTCACCAGGGCTGAGTAGAGGGGCAGGATCCCCTCCCTCGACCTGCTGGAGATGCTCCTCTTAATGCACCCCAGGATGCCATTGGCCTTCTTGGCCACGAGGGCACACTGCTGCCTCATGGTCAACCTGTCGTCCACCATGACGCCCAGGTCCTTCTCTGCAGAGCTGCTTTCCAGCAGGTCGGTCCCCAGCCTGTACTGGTGTCTGAATATGAATATGTCGTATTTATCCAGGAATAAAACATATAGACAAAACTTGTGAATGAGAAAATCTTGATCCAGACCTGCTTCTGATGTTATGTGACAGTCTGAACCTTCTCGTGTGTGTGCACCACAGCTTCCTCATATGTCAAATGAGAACAGTGATGATACCGACCCTCTTTTCTCAAATGCCTTGAAATTTTTAAGTGGATTTCATCATTTGTGATTTGTCTCAGTAGCTGATGCTCCACATAATATTCTTTGGGACTGAATTATGTGAACAGGATTTTTTCCTTTTTCGTTTGATGGCAAACTTTCACTGCTGCAATTTGTTATCTCTTTTTAGTGTGGCTGATCCCCAGTTTGTATACTGCAATTTAGAGTCTATATCCAACTTACCCATGAAGGCAGATTTCTGTCTGAGACTTTCCTGAGAACTGAGGAATGTTGTCTTGTTGGTTAGAAAAATATGTCTGTGTGCATCAATGAATAAAGATTTTGAATTGGGCAACATTGTTGTGACTGCAAATGGATAATGATCAGAGGGTAAGGACAGGAAAGTTACTAATTATGATAAAACTTGTGTTCAACAGATAGATAGGGCTTTTGGCTGAGGCTTGAAATAGTCACCTACAACGCAGAAAACAAGACTTAAGCAGCTGAGTCTAGTTTACTCAAAGGCACTGGAAAAAAATTCTCTTTTTGTGAGGCGGTTATGGGTGGTTACAACCTGAAGTGTAGCTATGTGAGAATATTTTTACAGACCTGTTTTTCTACCGGGAAAAAATATTCATCAAAATATTCTGTAAGAAAAATCTGTTTGACCCATTCAAACCTCAAGCAAAATCACTCATCATGTCTCCCTCTCTAAGCCTGTAGCAGGCTGGGAGCTGAGATCTGGGAAGCTCAGCTCAGTTATTGTGGATAGTCCTGCTCTGCGTCACAGATGTCTCACTGGAGATGCTTCTCAGGTGCCTGTGAATAGCTGATGGGCACCGTGGGGTCTGCTGAAGTTAAAGGTGATGTTTCGCTCTCTGCTGGTCCCAGGGACAGGGATGAGGGGGAGCAGCAGAGAGAGACTGCATTCCCTGCAACCTGTGCTATGCTTGTACTGCAAGTGAACAGGAGATGTGGGAATCCAGGATTATTACTCTGATACCACTTACTGACACTAAATTCACTTAAATCATAAAAAAAATAAAGTTCTTTTACTCCTTCACCACTTCAGTGGATTTTCCCTTGATCACTGCCATGTGTTTTAATGAAGTTCTGCTACACTTCTGCTCCTCTTTTCATTCTGAACAGCCACAGTTCCATAGTGGTCTCACCCTTAGCCTTTATTACCTTTCCTCTATCACATGTTTCCCTAGAAAACAAGAAGCTTTTCTTTCCTTTTCTTTTCCCACCTGATGTCATATTTTAATAAATAAATCAGTAGGTAAAATGTCGTTCTTAATTGGACTGGACATTAACATTTTGTGATGCAAATCGGCACTTCTGAATATCCCCGCAAGTCGCTCTGCCCCACCATTAAATTGGGCTGTTGAGACTCACGTTGCTAAGCAGTGTTGCTAGGGAGAAATACAGCAGCTCAGGGCCAGCAAGGAGGCTTTGTGCGGCTGTACGCACGAGTGTACCTGTGTGTGTGTGTGTGTGTGTGTGCAAAGCAACGCGTGTGCATCTGCGGCTGGCCAGGCCCCAGGCTGCCGCGGTGCCTCACAGCCGCGCACACGCTGCCTTGGCACCCCTCTTCTGCACAGCCGGCTCGTGGGTGCCTGGCCAGGCTGTGCGCTGCACAGAACACACCGGCTATCTAGATCGGGTGAATATTAATATCCTGGCACACTGAGCATCCCTGCCACAGTGCGTGGTGCTTGCACCTGACCATCCAAATTTAGCTTTGTTCAATCTTCATTCTTTCCCTCGTCCAAAGACGAGGTTGTTAGGCTGGATCGTGAACTCTTTCTAGCTGCAGCGCCTTCGGTTAAGAACCTCCTCCCACAGAAAAGTTCCCTCTGCCACCTTCAGGACCCAGATCGTGTTGCTGAAGTGCAATGTCTTTGGTTAAGCTGTGAAACCTGAGCTCTAGACAAGAGCATCTATTAATATTCTAAAGGCACATTTATTAGCTGCAGAACTACTTAACTCAGTGCCTTCACTAAATTATGTTTGTACAAATTACACTGTGTTTCCCTAATCACCTCAGCTGCTTCACTTGGAAGCCTGTTTTTGTGTTTGTTTTTGTTTTGTTGTTGGTGGTGGTTTTTCCTGCACCAAACTCTCAGGTATTTTTTAGAAAAATTTCATGCGAAACTTGCTTTGCTTGAAAGACATTCGGAGTAAAAATCATATTTAAAGCTGCCCCTGTGACTCTATCTGCCTGTGTGCCTTTTCATAGCACAAAGACCATGGTTGCTCTCTTAGGTCATACCTGATGATACAATAAAAAACTTATGGCAATAGCTAGGGTATATTTCCATCACCTGAAGCAAATTGAAACTTGATTTAGTTGTGAACTTGAACACTAAATATGCCTAAATTGGATATGGAGGTGTAAGTAAGTGGCCAGTTTGTTCCAGTGTTAACAGGGCTACTGGGTGAAGCAGAGCTGAGGATCTGCGCAGAGCTGGTGTGCCAGATCAGTGTATCATCAAGCTGGTGATGAGCATCCTTGCCCTCCACACTGTGCACCCTCTGGACACGGGTAGAGAGGAGCCTTCAGGCTGTTTGGCAGATTTGCATCTGTTCTCCACTTCCTGCTTTTCTGAAGGCCCGAGCTTCTTCCTTCTTCCTGCACCCTTTTCTCTCCCTTCCTAAAAAACTCTTTCATTTAGTATTTGTTAACTTATATGTTCTTACCTAAGAGTAAGTATATCTTGAAAACTCTTAAGTTTGGTTCAGCTTTCTGATAAATTATGCTAATCCCCGAAGGAACTACTTTTAGTGCTTAAATTTCTCACCTAGAAAATGGGAGATTTGAACTGAAGTCCATCTTTTGCTTGAGGAAACACACAAACCCACACTTCAGTACCTGACCAGCTGAGCTACAGACACTTGGGAAGAGATGTTACTCTGCATGGTTCCTTTTGAAACAGGGCTACTGTGGAGCAAGGAATGAAAAAAACATAAGGTTACAAGGCTAATGCCTGTGCAAACACTAGCACAGCAGTGAGAAAACTTAATCCTTGATCGCTGGCCCACAGGTCTCATTTACAGTACATAGTTTCTGGATACAATGCAGAATAAAACAGGGAGTAAAGAAGATAACAGAACAAAAGGTCGGCCACAAAACCATGTCAACAGCTTCCTAAATGTGGGCCTAAATCACAAGACACCTTTGCAAAAGTCAGGCACGATCAGTGGTATTTTGGTATTTAAAGCACTGGCAGTTTCCATGTGGTCCGAGCATGCTGATCCCATTGGCCTCTGTTTGGACCCCAGCGTGCAAACACACAGGAGCAGCATGCAGACATGGTGACCAGCCAAAACCTGCTTTAAGGGAAACTAACTGCTGACAGAAAGGAGTTGGCTGGATTACGCGGGGAAGCAGGGAGTTTTGGCTCACCATCTTGATTAGAGGCACCTATTTTATCCATCAGAAAGACTAAAAAACAAAACAAAGCAAAAAACTGTACTAAATAACCTCCAAAGTCTCATTCCTCTGTTCCTCCCTTCCACAGTTCGCATTCCTGCAATCTGTTCCAGGATAAGACCCTCCATTTCCTTCCCTCCCACTCCTCAACTACTTTAGCCATGAGATCACGCAGCCTCGAACCATCCGTCACTCTCTGTTCCTGCCCAAGCAACCTCGGAGCAAAACCGCGGTGCTAATGTGGGGCCGCGGGTGCTGCGATCCGCAGTCCGGCAGTGCCTTTAAGGGATAGCCTGGCTGCACAGGCAAAGTAAGATGTCTTTGGAGATTTAACTAGGATATGGAAAATAGGATAGGCTAGGAATCTGGGCTAACCCATTTAGGGAATGGAAAAGATTTTGTGAGCGAGAGATGCACGTACAGGGATATAAGTATAGTTCTGTATTTTAATGCGAGTGAGTAAACAGTCAGCACTATAATAAATCTCCAAGGCATTTGATCCCAATAAACCATCTTAATCCTTAGGGCTATTCTGGCAGTGAGAGATAACTGCATAGAAGCAGTGATGTTCTTAGCATAAAACTCACATATCTATGTTTACTGTGGTTGTTATTTTTTTCCCTCTTAGGAAAAAAAAATAATTAGAGGGTTTCAGACTATTCTCCCCCTCCTCCTCGACATTGATGAGCACTTCATCTATACAGCCTGCCAGCTCCTTACTTCACTAATAAAAGCATTTTAATTTAGATTTTTATTGTTGCCAGCAAGGGTCAGGACAAAAGAAAAATCAAACCACAGAGTAATGCACGGGGCTGATGCTTCCCCAGTGGCTTGCCCTCTGCCTCAGCAATGTTTCACTAGGGAGTAGACTACTACGAGGCCTTGGCTTTTAGTCTTTTAAAGTAGCCATATATAAAGCCCTATGCTTGTGGGAGGAGGCATTTCCATACCTCTGCACTTATGAAGCCTTGGGGCTGAGCGTTTCTGTGGCTGTTGTCTCCTCATCGCTGCGTTGTCTTCCTTGCCATCTGCACTGCAGACAACAGGCGGTCTCAGGGATACGCAGTGAGGAGTGGAGAGATTTAGTTAATTTTCCAGCCACTTGCACAACTTTCATTTTTTTGGTCTTTGCTTTTCTTTGGAGTCTTGAGCCCAGCACTTTCCCCTCTGATATTTCAGTCCACGAGCCTAACAACACTTCATCTTGTTTTGTAGCCTGTGAGGACATTTGGTCACATACCTCAGTGCAGAAATTTCCTCTTCTTCATGATGCAGGACTGAAATGGGACTACTATTCATAGATCAGAAATCTCCTGAATAAAAAGGATAACTGCTACATAAATTTGTAAGTTGATCAGTTATTCTACAAAATATTTTTGGCCAGATGGACTATTAAAACCGGTTTTGATTCAGCTCAAGGTTGCCTGCCATGCAAGTTGAAGCATTTTTTTCCCCCTACAAATAATAATATGGCTTGGAATAAGACTTTTGGGGCATAGTGTCATTTTTCCTCTTTTTCTGGAGTGATCACAGGGAGAAGAGATTTATTTGCATCTATTGCCAACCTGCAGCTTGAGGTGTTTTAAAACATATTAGCAAAAAAGTTAGTTGTAGTAGAAATATTATTAAAAACAGCAAATTATTTTATGGTGAAGAATTTAGCTGTGCATTTTCATTTGGAGCTCTTCAAGTTCTGGAACTGAGATGCGAGTGCACCTCACATGACAGTGATGGCCTAACATGACAGCAAATGCCTTCATCTAGCAGGAACTGCTTCAGGTGGGGCAAAACAACATTCCATGTTTCACAGTTAAGCACAGCTCAAAATTATTTTTCCTTTTCTTCCTTCCTTCCTTCCTCCCTTCCTTCCTTCCTTCTTTTCTTCCTTTTTTCTTTCCTTTCTTCCTTCCTTCCTTCCTCCCTTCCTTCCTTCCTTCTTTTCTTCCTTTTTTCTTTCCTTTCTTCCTTCCTTCCTTCCTCCCTTCCTTCCTTCCTTCTTTTCTTCCTTTTTTCTTTCCTTTCTTCCTTCCTTCCTTCCTCCCTTCCTTCCTTCCTTCCCTTCTTTCTTTCTTTTCTTTCTTGGAAAAGTTGAGACAGAGAATATGGGTCCTTTAATTTCTGTGAAGAAATCCAGGGCTGCGGTTGCTCTGGTAAAAGCTGGAAGACAGAGCTGAAGAAGTGCAGTGTTCTTGGCAGGAATGGATGTAGTCCTCAGGAGATAGATACTTCATATGACTTTATATGAACAAAGCCCAAAAAGGACTCTGACAAATGGGTAGAATGACTGGTCACCTCTCTAAAGCTTTTCATTTCAGGCAGCCAACTAAATACTGACCATAGATTTCAAAAATTGCACTTACTTTTCCAATGGAGCCTTCGCTACTGGTACTCAAGTAGGCATTTACATCTTCTGGTGGCATTTGTTCTGCAGTCGCTGTACTGCTGAGATTCATTAAAGCACCTCTCTGATGCTGTCTAAAATCACCGGTGAAGCCCTTCTTGACATAATCAAGTTACTTTAGTGGTAAGTGCAGTATGTCACAGAGCTAAATAATAAAGTATTATGCCCAGTGTATTTACCTTGTATGTGTATCATAAGTGCAATAGCACAGCTGAGGGATTGGGCTTGCATTCATCCAGATATTGTGAATATGCAGTTTATCTTGTAGCATTGTTCCAGAAATACAGCACTAGGTCAATGGGGAAGCAGTGATACAAAGAGCAAACAGCAAAGAAAAGTAAGAGCTGCTTAATATATTCTTAGGCTACTTCCTGAAGAAAAAGAAAATAAATAAATAAATAAAAACCTAAAATCATGTTAACTGAAAATAGACTGTATTTTTTAGACACTCAAAAATCTCAGAGGCTTGAGTATCTTCCGCTTTTGACTGAAATGCAAAGATACTTAGTCTGGCAGGGGTAGTGGAGAGGAAGGTCAGTTTACATTTAATCCATGTGTTAGCAAGTGTTTGAAGCAGTAGAAATAGTCCTCCCCCCAATTCCCTTGATACCAAGTAAGCTTTTCCAATGCATGCCATCATTATTTTTCTTTATGAGCTTATGCTAGTATTAAAAAAAAATCTTAATGAATAAAGGAAAAAGTCCATTGTGTTTTAAAAGCAAATCTTTGCGTTTAAAAAAATATGGAACGGAAACACGCTCTGTTTACACTAAAGTAAGCTTTGCCACAGTCTTCAAAGGAAGTAATATTAGGTTCTGAATGTTTGTAATAGTTCTAAGC
The DNA here is from genome assembly GCA_013389825.1 of Crypturellus undulatus. NCBI lineage: Eukaryota > Metazoa > Chordata > Aves > Tinamiformes > Tinamidae > Crypturellus > Crypturellus undulatus. Next base: position 333,129 of record VWPW01023369.1, read on the forward strand.
CAATTTATGCAGATAAGATCTTCCACTTAGCTGCAATTCTTGGCAACAGCAGCACTTCAGTGCAGATTGTGAAAATAACACTCAACTCCCACTGACCCAGGAGTCAAATGGCTCTAGTATGGCATATGGTCTTGCTTTCTATAATTAGATGTAACAAAAGTGTATTGTAATTGCTGTTATCACGATTTATGGTAAAGAAGTACTACAGATTTAGGCCATGATTTTCTGCAAGCATTTGCAGACAATAAGGGTGGACCATGGCAGAAAAGAAGTTGCTCTGGGTATTAAAATGAGTGCATGTCTTTACAAGTATGTCTGAAAGTAGAGGACCATATTTAATAATCGATACCCCAGTACTTTCCATTTTAAATGATGCTTTCTTATTTTAAAGGGACTTTGTTCTGTTTTTAGGAGATCCCGTGTTTCCATTATTTGCTCTAAAGCCTTGAAATCTGACAGCCAGCTCTTGATTTAGAGAAGCTAAAGTTAATGGGAGCATTGGATGTCTCCTGCCTCTGGCACAGTGTACTTTGGAGGCATGAGTAAGAAGTGGTGGAATCGGGAAGCTTTGAGGACTAATCTTGTTACAACCTTGGATTTCTGATGTAACCACAGGCAAGTTTCTGTCTTAGTTGCCATCCTTGCACAGAGGAGATACTAGTATCAGCTCACAAGGGCAATAAGGATGTAAATTAATGTTTGTGAATCAAAGAGCAGGCAGAAGTGAATATATCATCAGGCATTGTATGATGCAGAAAATCTGGCAGGGATCAAACAAAGATTTTGATATAGACAGGCTGGAAGACTGTGCTATTGCTTTAGCTGTGTCAGTCTTGGGTCTTAGGTGAGACCTGGATTCTGGGAGAGAAAGTAGATGCGCAGTCAAAGTCTGGGTCATTGTGTAAACACATAAAAGAGCTTGAATCAAGCTCCTGACCACTATAATGGTGGCATTTCTCACTTCTTGTGTGTTTGACTTCTTTGACAAGTGAAATCATATTCTCCAGTTGCTGCTCGAGGAGGTTTGCAGCATGAGGCCTCTGCATCTCCCTTGTCATTTACTCTCACAAATAGCCCCGGGAGGGCTCTGAGTGCCTCCGGATGAGGCACCTCTGTGAAGGTGACTCCAATTTACTGCCCCCGCTCTCCTCCACGCACTGAAGAACCTCTGCTTGTTCACATAGCTGTAAATTATGGGTTCAGACCATAGGACTGAGAACTGTGAAGAACTATCTGAATGGAGGAAATAATCTGGATATCATTGCTGATGGTTTCCAGTGCTTTCATTTTTCATACTTCCACTTTTGTTTCCCTCAGGCAATTCAGTGCCATTTTGTGGTCCAGTCTTTAAACACTTTATGTAATTATGGCTCTGGAAACATAAGTGCTCACCAAGTTAATTTTTTCATAGTGTTCCAAAGGCCTTAGCAGCATTATTAAATATATTTATATTAAAAAAATATTTTCCAGTGAGTTTGGTTTTCCTTGCGCTCCATCCAAAGTGGTTAGTCTTAATTCCCAGCTTAAAAGTCACTGAAGACAAGCGTGCCTGAGGCTTTCCCAGCAGCTTGCTCAGGATTCACTGGTCCCCCTGTGGAAGTTGCTCTTGGTTGGACTGTGAGCAAGCAAGGGACCTAGCTACTAGGAGTGGTGGCAGCGGACTCAGGATGAGTGACTTCTTTAGGTTGTGGTTGGTGGCAGGGGTACAGGCTTCTGTGGGTTTTCACCTGAGAAACAGGACTTGGCACCCCATGCGATGTTTTGGGTTTTGTTTGTTTCCTTCGAATAAGTTTAAGGAAGCAGCGTGTGTACACTGCTCCATGCTAGCACGTTAAAGTAGACTTCGCTCCAGGTAATTTATAGTGGACCTGAGTCATTTCTGATTAATGAAATAATGATTAGCATTCGGAAGGCATGTGCATTCTGCAAACCCTGTGTAAGGGAGATAGGGAGCAATGTCATCCACCACTTGTCTACATCATTTAGGACAGGAAGAATCCAAGCAATTAAAACTAGTTATTTAACATCATCTGACTAGTATGCTCAAATGCAAGATAATGATTTTGCTTCAATTTTTAAAGGTATTTATGCATCTCATTTCCTCTGTTTTCAATAAGAATTAGCCAGCTTAATGCCTTTAGAAAATAATCCCCTTTTCAGATATATGCAATCTGATATACTCTCCTGTATGTGCGCATCCTCTCTCACCCAGTCAGTGTGGCCAAATAATAAACGTCAAATCCCTACACACCAAATATGTTTCCTGAAACTTTGTCTTGAATGGCACCATATTTGCTGTTCAGGGAAAGACATAAACAGGCTCCCTGGAGAAAGAAGGTTGTCAGAAACATCTGGGAACAGATAGGAGATACTGCATGATCTGATGAGGAACTACAATGGGATAGTTTGCTGCATGTAAAACACTTTTCTATCAAATTAGATTGGGGGGGGGTCTTTATTTTTTTTCTTTTCTCTTTAATGAGCTAGCAAATACTGATATTCTCAGGAAACTTTTTCAATAAGGCGCAAGAACCAGCTGGAAAGTGTGGTGACTGAGTGGGCTAGGGCAAAGAAAAAGATTACTGGAAGAAAGCCTTGTTATGTTTCCACCCCTTTGTTAAAACTAGAATACAGGGGAGGAAAAGGCAGCAATTTGTTCCCCTCGTATGAGAAATACTTTCTAGGGAGCCAACGCCAGCTTGTGTATGATAAAATGAGAACAGCTGCATGTAACTATAGGCATGTACTAATAGGGCACTTGACAGGGCTGCGATCCTAAGTGCCTCTTCTAGACTGGATAGATTTAAAACACTTTTAAATAAGATCTTTTAAATAAGATCATGTCTAATTTTGGCCTCAAAGTGTCAAACCACATTCATTTACTATAATTCACATGAATCCAGAAGTATTTGGAGAAGAAATAAGCAGTGACTAATAGCTTTGTTGTATCTTTCCTGTAACACCAGCATTGTGAAGGATGGAGACCATCAGATTTAAAAGCTCTGTGAAGTGGCTTAATTTCTTTAGCAAAGTTGTAAAGAGCCACTACAGCTGTAAGATGCAGAGATTCACTGAACAGTATTGGAAGGGCTAAAACTAGGTTGCTAAGACAGGGGTCTTCAGAAAGTGATGCCGTAACTGAGATGCTGCTTATTGATAGCAAATGTTGAGAAGAGGAGCTCCTGCCAAGCTTCAGTCCATGAAAATATCATAGAATGCCTAAGGTTGGAAGGGACCTCTAGAGGTCATCTAGTCCAACCCCCCTGCACACGCAGGGCCACCTAGAGCACGTGGTACAGGACTGCATCCAAGCGGGTCTTGAAGATCTCCAGAGAAGGAGACTCCACAACCTCTCTGGGCAGCCTGTTCCAGTGCTCTGTCACCCTCACTGTCAGGAAATTTTTCCTTAAGTTCCTGTGGAACTTTTGATGCTTCAGTTTGTGGCCATTTCCTCTAGTTCTGTCAGTGGCCACCACTAAAAGAGGCCAGCTCCATCCTCCTCACTGCCTCCCTTGTGGTACTTGTACACACTGATCAGGTCCCCTCTCAGCCTTCTCTTCTCCAGGCTGAACAAGCCCAGCTCCCTCAGCCTCTCCTCACAGGGCAAATGTTCCAGGCCCCTGATCATCCTTGTGGCCTCTGGTAGCCACAAACTGAAACACCAAAAGTTCCACAGGAACTTAAGGAAAAATTTCCTTAAGTTTCCCTGCTGCCACTTTTGTGTAGGTTAAGCAATGTAACAATCATTAGATGACAATCAAAAAAGCCTAACCAGAGACTCAGGGTAGATCAGTTTGAAATTTGTTTCACATAATATTCTATAATGACATGAAGTGTAATAGGTTTTGAGAAAAGCATTTAAAAATGTTTTCTCAGACCAGCCACTGCTCTGTGATATGGGAATTTTCTGCAATATGAGAAGATGTACACACTGTTTTTAGTGCAGACCTCAATCTTTCACATGCCAGCTAAATGCACTAGACACTGGGAATTTTAGCTACCAGTCAGCCCTCAGGAATTCAACAATTCTGGGAGCAGGATGAGAATGGACAGTAGCTTAGACCAGTGTGCCTCAACCTGTACAGAGACTTTTGAAAGATCTATAAGGCATTAAAGCAGGAGTCACAGAATTGAAACCAGTAAAATGGAAAAAAAACAGACACATGTACATACACACAAATATTCGCACCCATGCAAATGTGAGTAAACAAAGTGGAAAAAACTACAGGTACCCCCTGAGCATCAAAGTATATCATAATTCTAATTTGGTTGTAAATGAAACCTGATGCAGAAAACACTGCTCAAAAAGGTTAGCAGATTCTCGAGGTGAGAGAACAGGCAGGGAGTGACTTTTCCTGTGGTTGAAAAATAAAAGGGCTGTGAAATACTGCTTTGGCTGACCTTCAGATGCCCTTCTGAAGTCAAATCCTTCAGATAGCAAAGCAACGGCCAATCTGCAACAACCCACGATGGGCTAGAGTACTCTGCCACTTGGTAATGACAGAGCACTTTTGACTTGGCACGGCGGGCAGAACTTTAAAACGCTGTAATAGTCAGTAGGCCTACAAGGGGACAGGCAGCAGTTGAGTTAGGGGTTTTGAGAGCCCCAGAGCCTTTGTGGAAGGAAAGGTGCATTTGGAGCAACTCCTTTAGGTACCTAAGCCTGATTCAATGCCCCTGTATAAGTAACCTATGGTGTTTGTTATGTCACAGAATAAGTCACAAGACCGATGTTAGATCCTCATATAACATGACATGAACACCCGACATGAACACCCTTGATAGGCATAATTTTTGGCCAAAATCCTCCCCTCCACACTCCTCCCTCAAAGAACTGAATTGTGCTGATATACATCAGGTGTAGATTTGTGAACCCAGAAGAAGCATCCATCCAGAATACCATAAGCATCTCGGGAAAATCTCTGTGCTTCAAAAGGACACTGAAAACAGGTGGCACTGGAGAAAGAGCACACTATGTCAGTGCCTTGGTGTGCAGACACAGACAGCTAAGCAAAAGGGAAATACTGAGGATTGGCCAACCCCTATATCCTACCCCTTAGGTATCTTGCACTGGTCTGCTGGAAAGCAGAACTTTTTGCCTAAGGATCTGAACCTAAATAGAACATTCTCTTGGTTAAAAGGCTCATGCGTTTGCTTTCAAAAGCTGAGTAAGGCTTGAAGCTTTTTCTTTGGAAATGGAATCATTGAAAGAGGCACATTGATATCCTATTTAACACAACAGATTAGTGGTAAAGACATTCAAATAAACAGATGCAATTCTGTCTTTTATCTAAAGTCACTGAAATCTCTATTCCAAAAACCTGCTCTATTACCCAATGAAGTGTGTCGGGATGAATGGCTTGGAGTATTCCAAGGCAGAGCCCACACTCAGCTAGAATTTGAGTTCCCGTGAATAAAAGAATTAAAGATATACTGGACTACAGAAAAAATACAAACATAGACCTGATTCTGTACTAGTGGGTAAACACTCACCTGGGATGGGGGAATAACTGTGTTTAGAGACTACTTTTCACTTTTAAAAAGTTGGAATATCCCGTAAGCCTTGTAAATAAAAACCCAGCAACATCCAGGGATTTGGGAAGAACATTTTATTGCTAAGCATATCTTTAAACAAAATGCAAATAAGAAAAGAAAAAGAATCAAAAAGGAAGAAGAAAAAGAAAGGAGAAAAAAAGAGTAACATCACAATAACTCAAATAAAAATTCTTAATATTGTCCATAAAACAACAGGGATATGGTAGAAGCCCACATACAGAAATGCACATGTTCCCAAAAACTGTCCAATAGAAACTTACACAAAAAAGGAAAGTTTTTTTTCCTTAACTTAAAAAAGGAAAGCAAAAAGGAAAGGAAGAAAGAAAGCAGGAAATCATTTCACAAGACTCCAAGACTCCAAGAACAGCAATCTTTTACAGACATCAAGATATAACCAACTTTATATAGGTTCAGCCAGTTAAATCATCTAAAATCGTGCTTTCATACCTTTTTAAAACCTGTCTCTTTTAGTATAAAAAATAAAAAAGGAAAAGAAAAGCTCAACCTCGCACGCACGCACACGCACCGCACACGCGCACATACACACACTGAAAATTTCTGTTAACAGGAAAGCATCTTCTCTAAACGTTTGAGAAGGATGCTTTTTTGAAGTTCCCATGTGCGTGTGTGTATTTGATGACACTTCTTCAAAGTCAAATATTCATGCGACTTATAAACACCAGCAAGAGTAGATTTCTAAACCTAAACAGCTGATTAGTTTTCATCTGTATACAGAAAAAGTGTACATTTCTGATATTCCAGAGTTCTCAATCCATCTCATTTTTGTTGTTTTCTCTCTGTCTCTCTCTCTTCTTTGCTTTTTCGCACATGACAGGCATGGCCATCAAACTACCTGGCTGTTGTACTGTACAGTAAGATAATTCTTTTCAAGGTAACTGGGAAAAAGCGGAAACCAAGTAATCAAATTAAATAAATAAAAACAAAAGACGATCCCAATTTAACCATAAAACAGTATATACATCAACAGGGCATCCATATAGAAATCATATTAGCAAAAAAAGTAGTAAAATATGTAAACAAAATTTCAGATTTTTTTGTTTGTTTGTTTTTTTGACACAGGTAACTGTGACAAAGCTAAAACACACGCGCTTTCACATTGTAAGTTTTGCTTTTGTTGTTTGTTTCTTTTTACTCTGTTCTTCCTGAACATTCTCATTCCAAGTTAAGACCATAACAGAATTTCTGTTCCAGTCGTCCCATCAAACATACCATGATAAATATATCTGTGTGTATATATATATATATATAATAATAATATTATTAAATTTCTTTTTCATTATTATTTTTGTGTGTCACAGCAGCTTTATTTTCTTTCATATAAAAGGGAAGGAAAAGGTAGATTAGGGCAAATGGAAAGACAGAGATGATCTGATATGTCAAGCTACAAAATTAAAATATTACATATGAAAACAGTATGTCAAAAAAAATCTATGTATTTTTCATTTTGCATTCTTTTACAAGTGTTTAGCTCATCTTACATTTACGGGTCTTGTCACAAGTTGAACTCTAATGGTGTCTTTCTGATCTCTTTATTAAACTGATTTATTATTATGTTTTGCATGCATTGCAATCAGTCACAAAACCAGAACCCAGAGAAAGGCTCCTTTATTTCTGCATGGCATATTCAGCTCGGAATGGTGAACCACTTTTTTCTAAGCATTCTTTTTTAAGTCTTGAAATCCTCTTAAGTTTGGCTGTGCTAATGCATACTAAATAATATTTTCAAATAAAGCCAAAGCTCCTCATCAGAACAGACACAAACCCATCTATTCTTCAGTTCAATTGCAAATACTGGAGTCAGATCCAAGGGGACCAGCTCTCCATGATAATTTTCTTCATCACCACCCGTCATACACTTTCACTGTGTTGTTAGCAAACAACTTACTGTAAGACGACGGATTCTAGAGACAACACAACCAGATATGCAGAGTAAACACCATGGGTAGCTTTTGAGTTCATATATGGCAATAGTCTCTCTTTATTTATTATGGATTTTTTTTTTCCGAGATTTCTTCTCAATTCATGTCCAGGTTCACTCTGCCCCCCAAACACTGTTCCTCTTCACCCTACCCTCCCACAACCAAAAGTAAACAAAACAAAACAAAACAAAACAATCCAAGAAACCAAACCAAACCAAAAACCAACAATCTCCAAAATCATTTATTCCCCTCCTCCAATCTCGAAAAATTATGTATGCTGGACAAGGCCAGATCAGTTTGTTCAATTCTTTTTGTTGTTTATAGTGTTTATATTTTTTCTTTTTCCTGCCTTTTTTTTTTTAATAAGTAAACTGAAAAATTATCGATACAGTCAGGAATCACGAACATTGTTAAAGACTCACTTGGAGATATGAAACAAGTAAGCCATGAAGTCTTCTACCTTTGCAGATAGTTCGCGGAGGAGGAGATTTGGAGATGTCCAAGTCCGCTAACTGGGTAGAGCTGTTCGCGCCATCTCCAGAACGCTAAGTGTGCTTTATAATACATTAGGGTAGAGTTTGCTGACTTCAAGCGATGACTGAGACATTAACAGTCACTGCTGACATTTTTTTCCCAATACTTTTTCCCACAAACGATATCTCCCAATCTCGTTCGCTGTAATGGTTCTGATATTTCAATTAAATCTCATTAAGTATTTATATATTTATATATAAATAAGTATTCTTTTTTACACATAATACTCTTTGTCCTTGTTTTTCTGTTTCTTGTGGCCGCTCTTTGAGCTCTGCTGCTTCTCCTTCACGAGCGTGCCGTTGCTCTGGGCCGAGTTGCTGATGTAGTTCCGCGTCTCGTCCACCTGATAGGACCCCTCGTCCCTGTTCCTGTACTTGTACATGGCGTACAGGAGGATGAGGATGCAGAGGGCGGCAGCAGCCACAATGCCGACGACCATCCCCGTTGTGCTGCTCGACTCACGGACCACCTCTGAGGCCCCCGGAACCCGTCTGATTCCCGGCTCTGTGGGGTTTGCTGTGGGCACATTACGGAACATGGGGGAAGTGATTAGCGGGCTCTTCAGCTTTGTGCTGTCTAGCTCATAGGCAGTGGGCAACGGAAGCAAGACTATGTCAGGCTGGGGTTTGAGCTCACGGTTATTCATTTTGCCAGCTGGCAATTTGGGTACCATCCCAGTCGAGGACGAAGCTGTGGAGCGGATCAGCTCAGGGGACAAAGACGTGGTAGTAGTCCTACCAGTTTCGGAGACTTTGTTAGGTCTAAAGTCCTTGGATTCCCACTTAGGTGCGTGTGCTTTGTAGCCACCTTCGAAGATTGAAGTGGAAAGACTCTTATCTGTTACCAAGGAGAAGGTGGTGTAAAAATCTTCATCATCAGTAGGGGGTAGGTTAGAGTCAAAGGTTTCCCCTGAGCCATACCCAGATATCACCAAGCCATCATCATCACAACCATCGCTGCCTTGGTCCGACAAGCAAGGTAACCCCGCCTCAGAGGTCATGGACAGGGAATCTTTGGTGGTCTCAATAATGGTGAGGAGGGGGCGAAAGGTAGGGGGAAGTGTAATGAAAGGTGCACGAGTAGCAATAGGAGGGATATCTAAAGGGTCTTCTACAAGTAGAGGGATAACTAATTCACCTCCTGGGATGGAAAAGAGAGAGAAAAAAAGAGTATTAGTACATTTTAATGGCAATGTATCATTTTAAACTCACTTAGCTCAAGGGCAGTACATCGTTTGAGTATTATGCAAAAGTGTCAGGGAGCCTGACTTCTATTCATCACTACACTACCAACAGACTTCCCAGGGGTTTCCCTTCACTCTTTCCTCCCATCCTGCCTTTGATATGATGGTAAGCTGCATGTTCCATTTCCTCCCTCTTTTAACCTACATACAGTGAAAAACTCTGAAGTATTGGGGACCCAAAATTTTTGATTTTGAAGATACTCTCAAGTGACTCGGAGGATATTGATTTTTAGCAACTGGTTACGAGACTGAATTGCTTCAAACCTTCATACTGTAATATTCTTGTAGATCAATTTTACTGCTTATCTTACCAGTTTTTCCTCTTCTGCTTCTTACCAGTTTTTCCTCTTCTGCTTCTTTTCATGTAATAAAATGTTGGTATTTCTTCACTGCCATTCAAGTCTGCTTTCCTTCTGCAGCAATTTCTATGAAGTCTTTTCCCAATCAGTCTTGTCTCCTTGATTGCTGACTGGTTTTTAAACTGTGGGAAGGCTCATGAAAGTGAGGGATGGAATAACAACCAATACTTACTGGGGTCCACAAAACTACAGGCCTTTACTCAGTACTTGTTCAGGTCTTTTTAATGTTTACCATCCTGTTACTTACACTGGGCATGCTTCTTTCCTTTCACCTTCTTGAGCTTCAATGCACTATCAACTTGATCTTCAGTCTTTCTTTTCTCTTGCTGTTATGTGGGTAAAAAATGTGATAGACTTTGTTGCTGTTTGTGATAAAAACTGAGTAAAAACTCTGATGACCCAAATCAGTGCTTGAGCCCAGGACTTACTGCAGATGTTGCTTTCACACCTACTGTCATTTCTTTATGTGCAGATAGCCATGGAAGCATAATTATTTTAATCTACGTTCAGACTGCATAATCTTCTAATGACATACATGTTACAGACAATTCTTTAAAGATGAGCTGTGCTGCTTTTGAAAGTTTTTCTGTAAATTTTCACTTGAGCCATTTTTTCTTTGGTCAGCCACTTAGGCCAGTTATTTAAATACAAACTGAGGGCTTTATATTACACCATGCCTACTCATCTAGATCTATAGGAAGAGAGTGCAGCTCAGTTCAAGATGTTTGTAAGGCATGAGAAACTTTGATTTATACCCTACAGTGCTTAAGGAGAGAGGCAAAAGGAATTTCAATTTCTAAATAAGTAATTCTAGATTTGACTTATGTATTAATAATTGCTAATGAATAGTCTGACGTTGTAGCGACTGTTGAATGGTGTCAGGGTCAAAACTCTGCTCTCTCTAATCTACAGTGTATATTGCATGCACTCATTTTTCACTGAATACTCCCAGCAGTGCCCATGGGAATTTTATAAAGAACAGGCCTCTAAAATCATAATCTTGTGCTAAATATACTTGGAGAACAATATATTTGTACAAACTACATATTGAAAATAGCAACAGGATACTGAAAAGGTACTCAACAGTTTGATTAAATCTGGATGGCTTAAATGGCAATATTGCTTATTCTTATACCTGATGAGAAACTGAGTGCTGACACAGTTTCATCATTTAAAATAGTTTTAACTCGGAGATACCAGGCTAGAAATTAGGCCAAATGCAGCACTTCAGCAGTTTCTTAACATCCTTTCATGTAAAGTTATCCATGAAATAACATACAAAGGATGAATCTAAATATGCTGCTTCATTTTCTGAAATTTCTCAGTATGCTTATACCACTTCTGATACTGAACAAAGGAGAAGAAACAAATATCATACATGTAAAATAATGCCAGTCTCTAAGCCATTTTCTGTGAAATGTAGAAACTTGAACATGTAATGTGATTTACATACATCACAAAGTCCTATCTGCATAGGGCATCTAAAATCTATGCCAACAGGTGGCCTCAAAATAAACTTGGTGTATGTCTCAGTGGGGATGATCACCTGTAAGTCTGGAAAAAATGACAAGCATAATTGAATTTTGATGTAGATGAACTGAATTTCTGTCAAAGCTAAGTCCCAGAAAGTCCAGGATAGATAGCGTCCCTTTAAGTGACTTTGGTCACATTGCTGTTTTGCTGTTAAACAATGGTATTCACTTATGATTTTAAAACACCACCTGTGATACTCTATTGGAATAGTAAGCTTGGCAGTTTTTAATTGCTTAGTTAAAGCTTTAAAGTGATTTTGTTATTAACATCTATTATACTAGCACATGGCAGTTCTCTGCAGTTGATCTGCTACTCATTGGGGCAACATTCTGGAAAGTTTTCTTCCAAAAAGAAATTTTGGGGGCCTAGTTTACTAGAAATTTCTTAGATTTGACTTCAAGGAATTGTTAATGTCTTGCAACTACTATAAAGATTTTTCTTTAGCCTTGGTTTCTATTTGCAGAGTAACTTCCTTAGAAATAGGCAATCCTGATGCAGTTTTTGTTGCTGTTCACTACATGAACCAATGACCAAAACACTGCAATGACTAGAAAATGATTGTGGTCTTTTAAAAAGCTTTAATCCCTCTTATATGAAAAATAACTTTCATACCAGCAATGTTCCATAAAAACCTTTGATTTCCCATACAATTATTAAATCTAATCTCTAGTTTTATTCTCATAGCCAATGATATGCAACTATTTTTAGTGTACAGGCAAAATAAGAAATAAGAAATAAAGAAGCCGTTAGAGGTCTCTCCTTGGGAACCATGCCTCTAACAATGGGAGATTCATTCATCAATTCATCTCTTACACTTAAGACAACGTATCTTCTGGGAGAAACAGAGAGATGAGAGTGATGGTGGCAGTAAGGCTAGCTGTATTTATTTTATTTCACTTATTTATTTATTCTCTCTTTCTTTCTCTAATGGAAGAAACCATGAGACAGAGAAAAAAAAAGCTGTGTGGAAGAAAGTAGTTAAGAAAAATGTACTCTAAATATCACGTCTGATTTGTCTTTTATTGGTGTTGAGGCATTTCTGCAAAACTCATAGTAAGCCCATCTAATACATCTAATAAGATGTGTGCACAATTAATACCTCTTGGGGTATATGATTTATAACATGAGTTATAACACCCTTTAAAATGCTATGATAAAATTATCACTCAGTCTAAAAGTAATGTGTTATTTAAGGATTACAGAGCATGTAACTCTGAAAAACTCCCTGGAAGGTGAGAAGCATGATCACAGACATCTATGGAGAGAAGCAAGTGTAAATTTTCATATCACATCTGGCAAAGAACTCTCTCCCTGGTACAACATTTCTGCTCATAAGAGACACAAGAGGGAGTCTGATGCCAGACAGATGATAAAGGTGTGGAGAAGGATGCATCCTCCACAAAATGCCAGCGGAGACACCAGGAAGCTGCCTCCAGTCAGTTGTCCTTTGATGGAGAAGTCTCTTTCACGTGTCCCCAGGTTGGTTTTAAATGTCGGAAAGATTTTAAAAGACAAAGTGGCAACTGGACTCTAAAAGGTCCACCATGAAGGCAGGTTCTTTAAAGAGAGGGAAATTCAATAGCAAAACTAAAAGCAGTCCTGGAAAAACCTTACATAGCAATTTAGAAGGGACCTGCATCTCAGGAAAGTTTTATGTTGGCATTTTCCCAGCTGAACTTGTGATTTTCTAACAGTGTCTCTTATTTTCAATCATGAAATTAACCCTCTGTTGACTTGAAAAAAAACAAAACCAAAAACCTACAGCTTTTATTTCAAAACTTTCATGCTTAAAACAATGACATGCCTGTCACCCAAACTGGGTCTTGGCTTCAAAGCATACATTCCTACTAGGTTTGGATTTTGTTTGTGAAAGGCATGGACAGTTTCCTGGAAGCAAAAGGCCTTTTCCTTCCTTTTTTTTTTTTTTTTTTTTTTTGAGGATCAGTTAGCAGTGCTCACTGTTGGACACTGAGTTCAGGATTGCTTTAGAAATTGAAAGATATCACAAGGATTTTCCAGATTTATTTTCTATTTACGCCTTTCTTTCTTTCCCAAGCAAGGGAAGGATGTTTCTGAGGAAGAAATACATTTATCTCTTAAAGGCTTGAGTTGCAAACATAATACCAAAGAATTATATGCAAGGGAAACAGATAAAATGTTTTCTTCCATAGTCATATGTACGCAAAATCAGCTTCCCCATCACTAGTGTAATTGCAAATAGTGACTGCAGAGCATACAGAAAGCAGCTCTGAGGAAACTGAGTTCTCTGAGGTGGAAAATCCAAATCCAAGCACCCAGCGCTCTGCCAGGCCTTCTCATTCCTTGAGACACAAAACTGTGGGTATATTCCTTAAAAGTTAGTCTTTTGAATGCAGCATGTATATGTTTTTTCACAGGGCTGTGCTTTTCCTTAAACTACCAAGACCACTGGGGATATAAAAGGTCTACTTTAGTCTTGAAGCTGCCCTGCTTTTTACTTTATGAGTCTATTTATAGATATATAATTCATACCTCTGGGGCTGATCTCCAAGAGTTCTCTGCCACTGGAAAAGACAGAGTGTTAAAAATTTAATAGAAGCCTTATGAACTGTGAGGATGTTGTGGGTGAGTCATGAATGCTGAGGGCACCAAAAAAAGGAAAAAGAAAAGAAAAACTGCAGCAGCCGCCAGCTTTTACCTTTACAGCCAAGACTACCTCACTGGAATCTCAGGCATCAGAAAGACACAGGACGAAAGGTGCACGAAACACAGCCTGAAAGATTCATCATCTCACAGCGACCAGAAGCTGCCTGTATTGTCCCTTTTCCAGATGTGGTTGAAGAGTTTTTAAATGCCATCCACAAAGCCTGCACAACACATCCAGTTTGCAGGTATTTGAAACTTCACACCTAAAGTTTCTTATTTGCATCTTATTCTTATGCTCTTGCTCTGAAGCTTTCAGTCTCCACCTTCAATATGAAATTGCTGCCATAGAAAATAATTCCTTACTTTTTTTTTTCTCCGCCTGTCTGTATCAATGCAACATAAGTGCCAAGAATTCCTCATTAAATGACTGAGTTCATAAATATCACTGTAATGGTGCTTTAGTTCATTCTCAAAGCTTTGAGTCCTTGAAGGATGAGGAGGGGAAAGTATTCAGAACAAAGTCCCTGGCCACAGGAAAGATGATGCTAACATGGAACCTAGGAGATGATCATTCTTAGTATTTTCTCCTCTCTGCAGTCTAATTAAATTGACAGTCTAATAGAGAGGAAAACATCCTTTCCACTATGCAATACCTTTTCTTTCAGAGACCATACTGTCCTCAAAGCATGAGATAGGACTGTACTTCTTGTGGTGGAGTCTGGCTGGTGTGGTGACAGAAAGTACCCAAAACTGTATTAAAAGATATTGGTTACTGCAGCGCTTCCTAATCCATGGCTGAGTCACAGAAGGGTAGAGAGTTCAAGGGAGAGGTCATGAACCCCACACTAATGTTGGAATGTGCTTCACTGCTGCAAATTCTTGGTCATCTTCGTGCAAACAGTCTCAGTCCCAGCAGTGAAACAGATACTAGCACTTTCCGTCGAGGACCTGACATTGTGTTTCCAGGCAGGATTCCAGAGCAAAAATGAATATTTCAGCATCCGATATTGAGCTGCTCTGAACCAAATGAAACATGCTCTCTCCCATCACTGTTTTTCAACTCTCATGATTAATCGTGGTAGTCATAGTTTTGTATTCATCATAATTATTTGTTCTGTTTTCAGCATCAGTTGTTCACAGGACTTGACAGTTGAACCCAAGGTACTTCCTAAGTACTTTGCACAGCATTACCATGCAGGGATGCTTAAATTCTATGCATTTATAAGAAAGTACAGCTTTTTATTACTTCAACTGAAAGCTCATTGCCATTTAAAGGAATTAATGAAAACTTTCTTTGGAACAAAGGGAATTTTATAAGTCTGGGACAGAGGCTTAAGCAGGAAAGTGTCTGTCAAATGTAGCATTTCTGGAAAGTATTAACAAGGCTCATACCAGTTTAAATATGATGGGTGTGTTTACCCAGTAAGAGTACACTTGAGAGTATCATTTTGGTTGTGTCATCAGACACATAATCAGCAATGAAGAAATCAGAAATAAAACACTAGAACACTTCCACTGGAATAAAGAAGGAGAATTGTAGAGCTGCATAAGGAAGCCCTGAGAGTTAGCAATATACTAAAGGAGTTTCACTGTTTCTTAGCTGTGATGAACTCTGCAACACCAGGTTGTATACAATTTAAGTAGCATGAAATAAAGTAGTATCACTGGGGTTCTTCCTGGGAAGGGGAAGGCCATGGAGAAGGACTGATAAGAATAGGAGGAAACTACTACTATTGGCTCCTTCACCCCTTCCTACGTACAATACAATTTGGTAATCAGCAATACACAAAGAGCACGTAACATAACATCAAATATAAACTTAGTCAAAAAAAAAAAAAAGAAATTATACAATTTTCTGAAAATAAAACCATATGCTAGAAAATAAAAATGCCACAGCCACAGCAATAAGGTCAGAAAAAGAAACGGAAAAACATAACAAGTCATTCACTTTATCAGCAAAAGAAAGATTAAAACCCAAGAAAACTGAAAAAAATGAAGGAAATCAAAAACATTATTCCTTTTTAACAAAAAAAAGTAATCAAAAATATAAAAAAATATTTAAAAGCATACCACATTGATTTCATAACAGTCAACTTACATCAACAAATTGCCCGCATGTTTTTTGGCATGAAAGGAAAAATTTACAAAAGAAAGTTGTGTAAGAATGCTCTTGGACAAGTAGCATTGCCACATTCTTGTAACTTGCTTTTTTGTTGTTGTTGTTTCTTAAAAACTTTTGTTTAGCAAAATGTTTATTATTTCTTTTTAAATATAATTGTTTTACAACAAAGGGCGATACAGGGAGGCAACAACACATACATCCACACCACATAACATGAAAAGAAAAAAATCTTGCACCTTAACAAATTGGAACTTGTTTTTTTTTGTTGTTTTTGGTTGTAATTCTTTTATATTTTTTAAAGTTGTTAGCATATTACAGTTGAAAAATCCTGTACATTTTATAGAATTTACTTTTGCTTATTTGCATATCTATATATAATGATTTTTGAAAAGCAAGGTTTGTTTTTTTTTTGCCTTTTTGGTCAATTTGATATATATTTTTTAAAACATTTTCTTTTTTTTCTATAATTTTTGTGTGTGTGTGTTTTAAGGAATGGATGACTGCACATAAAATTTTAACAATGCTAAAAAAAGGGATGGTGGGGGGAACTTATGGGAAGAAAAAGTGCCTACGGTGGATGGAGTGGAAGTGTAATAATCTATGAGTGTACTACACAGGAGATGAAGATGATGGGAGTGAATGTGTAAGTCAGTTGCCATGTCCATGTAAGGGCGGTACGGAGTGATCTAGCAGCATTAGAGCTTCTGGCTGTAAGGAAGGGATGGGCAATATACAAAAACAAATGAGCATATTCATGCCCATCAACAAAAAGAAAGAACAGAACTCTAACATTGACAATCTCACAAACCCTAAGCTGCAACTTCTTCAACATGCAAGTTACAAAAAATTAATAATTATAGTATTAATATTTACATTTTCATTAAAGGTTCTCAAATTATAAAAACAGTTAAAGCTTTTGCCCTACTAAAAATAGCAGTAAAAATACATAAACTAATAATAATAATAATCAGAGAGTAAACCAAAAAAACAAGGAAACTATTTTATGCATTGGAATCAGAACAACTTCATCTGTAGCTACCCACAGCCTCCTTATTTTGAGAATTGTCTTCTCTGAAGTCCACCAAATTGATATCGGTATTCTCAGTAATTTGAGACAATCATTTCTTGAGCACATCAAACCACTGTTTTCAACGTAATGACTGTGCTGGCACACCCCTTTCCCACTCTAAATTAGGTTGCTTTTATGTTTAGATTCTCTGGAGAATCTCTAAAGTACAGCTGTGGGATTCTGCCAGTGAAGTAGTTCCTTATTTAAAGAGGCAAGTAGAGGGGAAAATTGCAGAAAACAATTCATAACTCTTTTTTTTTTTCATTATTAGATTGGAACAAACCAAATCTAAGATAGAAATTCAACCACTGAAAAGAAATACATCAAAATATAGCTATGTAGAGATATACTAAAAAAAAAAGCAAAAAAGTAAAAGCAGCACTTTGTTCCCAGTAGGAAAGGAGAAAAGAACAATTGTGGGGTTTTCATTTTTTTTTTGAAAGAAAAAATTATTCCACACACTTTCAAAGATGAACGAATCAGATGCACACATTGAAAAGGAACAGACAAAGCAGTCTAGGGACACTTCCATCATGTGGATAGTTTTTTTCTTATGAATTGAATTCTCTTTCCTTCCCTCCCTCTCCCATTTAAATTTGTTCTCAATTTTGGGGCAAAACCCCCACCACCCTCCAGTGTTGCTTTTTTTTTTAATAGATCTTTTCTTTCATTACTTCTTTTTAAAATAAACATGGAGAGGAAAAAGAAAAAAAAAAAGAAAAGGACGTGCAGTTTGGATGTACGTCATAAATAGACATAGAAAAAGATAGAAGAAATTGGCTGAGATCGACAAATGGGTTATATAATAGCTTAATTTTATTGTAGGATGTTAATAATAATGCATGCTTAAAGTAAGTTGCATTTAGGGAAAGTAGAAAAACAGAAGAGCAAGCAAGGACAGGGGCAGGCAGGATGGAGGGCCAGGAGCAGCAGGGAGAGGTTGGAGGGTCCCATGCCTGTCCCTCAAGGGCAAAGCACATTCCAAGGGGCTCGGAGCATTGCTGGGCGGAGAGAGGCCAGCAGGGAAAAAGGGTGAGGATAAATCATAACGTATGCTAGGAAAGACCTGCCACCTTCACTATGATCACCTACTTGGAACAAACACATAAAATTCCAGGTTCTTATTCTCATGTTATTCTTTAGACTATGTGCAAAACAAGTGGCATCTATTTTTGTTCCTAGTCAGACTGGGTTTATTCCTGTAAATACTGATCAGCTTGAGTAAAGGCTGAAGAATCAATTCTTATAAAAATGCTTTACTTACTTAGAAACACCAATTAGTACCAAACTACTACCAAATTAGTACCAAGGAGCCTATGTTGGAGATACGGCAGCGGTGCATATTTAGTGGCATGGGGAGCCATTATTCACACATGCAGTCAAATACGATTTCTGCTAGGAGCTGCTCCCAAGGGGCTGTGAGAATCCACGACCTCATGAGTTTGACAGTAAATGTCAGAAGGAACAGATCTGTCATTAGTCTAAGTGACAAAGTAATAAGCAATACAGTTAGTAGTATCTGGTACTAGGGCGTATGATTTTTCACAGGGAAAACCTTCATTGCCATTTAGACTGAGACTAGTTTCCGCATTATGAAAGGCTCTACAGTTCAAGAACAGACTTGTTCAGACTTTACTGAACAAGTCTATCCAGATATTACTAAAACTGCATGCTGAGTACTGTACCTCCCAGGGCAGTCGGGGGTCTCACACAGGCTATCTTTATTTTTCTAGTACAAAACCCATTATCCTTATCCTGAATCCAAGAAGGAACTCTGGGCCACAGCAATATAAACAGTTCTGTCAGATACTTTTTAGGAAAGAGCAAATGATAAATATAAAGGTGTGAACCCTGCCTATGAGGAATCCCTCCTGCAGGAGCAGGTGCAAGGTGGCAGTACGCACTTCATTTATCCTAGTTTTCCACTATGAATACCAACAGTACCACTCCAAAATCAGTCTGCAAGGCTGTGGTAGCATCAGTCAGTGGAAGCAGGTAACTATCTCAACCTTGAGTTTCTTGAAAGAAGCAGCAAGAATCTACCTGTAGATGCAGCTCGTCATTCTTTTGTATAGACATGATTATAACAAACAAGCAAGATGTTTTGCTGTTTCTTAGTACGAGAGGCAATGGCACCTCTAAATGCACTGAGTACAGTACTAATTTTAGAGAATGTTAAATAAGCATAAATAACATTTGTGCATGGATTCCTGAAAAGTGGTCAGTTCTGGTAGAGCTAGTCAACAGTAGAGGAGTTACTTAACGTGACTCTACTTCTATTTCAGAAGTGCTGAGGTAGTGCTGACTACCAGCACAGTGCAGCTATAGCTGGTATGGCCTATGCCCCTGCTGCCAGGCTCCAGTGGAATGATATACTCTGTGGGAAATATCCTCAGAAGGAAGAGGTTCCAACAGAGAAGAGGAAACCTGGTCAGAGTAATCTCCAGGAGGGAACATGCAGGTTAATGGGAGTGAAACATCTACATAGGATATCTGGGGGATTCATTTGTGGATCAGAAAAGATTAGCTTGGACTAGGGGAAAAAAAAAAGAAATGAGGCCTTTGCAGAGTTCAGTTGGGGATTTTTATTTGGTAAGTTTTAAGGCTATTGTCCCTTGCTGCCACTCTCTACCTGGATTCTGAGCCTCTGGTTTAACTGTAATTCAGGAGTTTCACAATGAGACATTTAATCTTTGAATTTTAACCAGTGCTTGTCATGACTCACGGCTGGATTTTCAGAGCAGCAAAATATCCCTCTACAGAATATTAGAATTCGGTACCTTCTCTTTGATGCAAAACAGACTCTACAAGGCATGGGGCCTGTTTGCCCACTGCGCAATCTAGGTTAGGCCACTTAAATACTTATGCTCTATTTGGTGATAAATACCTAACTCATTGCATGAGGGCCTGGAAAAGCCTTTTAAGTGCCTGAAAGATCAAAAGAGTCAAAGAATCACTACAGAAGCCAGAGAAACTTACAGAGATGACAAGATTTTGAAGAGGAAATCTGCAGGTTAGCATCAGAATAGAAATTGAAGGGTGCTAGACTTTTTTTTTTCTGTTTTACTTGCTCGATTAATAGGTACTTGAAAAGAAGCAGAGCTCTTTGGAAAATCTGGGTCCTGCAATTTCTGCTGACAGTAAGGAAATCCACCTAAAACAGCTGAAAAAATGTACAGCCAAAACTATATATCCTAATTTGAAAACTGGATCCCAAATATTTCCACATAGAGCTACAACGACAATATTTGTGACTAAAGGTGTAGCAGACTATTCCTCAGAAAAGCAATGATTTGAAAAATATATCCCTTGCTGCCTTCTTTTCAATTTCAAAAAACTACAAAGTAGGTAGAAGGAGTGGTAACATATGCATCTATACTATCCAATCTTACAAGCTACTTGGATCAAAATGGTCAAATTTTTCAAAATTGAAATTATAAAATGAAAAAACACATATGTAAAAAGATATTTAAAAATAAAAAAAAACTTGTTTAACAGCTTTTATTATACAGTTGTGTTTTCTCATTTTTTGTTTTCAAGTTGCTTTTTAAAATACTGTTGACGAAGGTAATATATTAGTTCATGTATGCTAAAGAGCAATACTGAAGATCATAAATCATTAACTAAGGCCACGCTATTGTCACCAAGTCTATTTTATCCTCTAAAGTTGCAACATCTTCTACCAGTACTAGGTTCCATCAAACTGACAGTTACTGTCTTTCCTAAGACACAGAACCCCAAAATACCAAGTTTTCTGTAACACAACTTTATTAATGTATCTCATTACTACTCAGCTGCCAGTACCAGATAGTTTTTCTAATCTATTTATCTGGAAAAATGGCAGATACACTTGAAATGTCCAGGATACCCTGCTGGCCTAACCGTGGGTCCCTACTTACTGAGATATTTTTTTCTTGTTTTGCAATTACTCTGCATAAAAGGATGCCGCCAGGATTTTTTTTCCTTATTTTTTGTACTCTGACCCAATTAGAATGGCACCCAAGTTTTCCGGTGCTAAAAGGAAACCATTTTACCATCGCATAATTCAAGCTTTCAAACTGCTGTTACCTTTATAAGTTTACTTCATTTATCACACAACACCTTTTTAGGGTCATTTAGAGCCACATATTTATTCTGAGCTGGACAAGGATACTAATGACATATAATTCGAAGTAGACGTATTGTCAAAAATAAAAGAATTTCCCATGAACTTAAATAAAAGAACTTCTCTTGAACTCAAAAATGTTCATTTTTCTGTAAGAAGCTCAGCTATAAAAGAGAGAAGAAGTCATGGCTATCCGTCTGATTTTAACTTCAAGACTGTCTGCAACAATTTTACTTCTGACTGGAATACTTTTGTAGCAGAAATATATGTTAAACAGAGGAAAAAAAAATCTCTTGCAAAACATTCCACTCTAGACATGCCTCTGTATATCATTTCCCAATTTCCTATGAATTCTCCTTAAAAGAGCTATGTACACAGATACAGACTAAGAGATACTGGGTTCTCTCTCTCTTCCCAAAACAGGCTCTCCAGCTGTTTAAGAGTTTGAGAAATATCTCTTCTTAATATAAACACTAGAAATGCTGGATTTAATATACTGAATCAAATTAAGGATGTAATTAGCCTACTATCCTGCCACTGGCAGAAGCAATACTTCTTCTACGGTCTCTACGTTCTCCTAAAGAAGAACGTAAAACCAAGGACTGAACAGTGTTCCTCATGCAACCTTTTTATGTTCTGTCAATCACCTGTTTAGGTATTTCCCAGGTTGAAGGTTGCAGTGAAGACTGTAGATGTTACTGATTATGGATCTATTTTTTAAGAATTCTCACATATGCACTGAATGTTCAGCAAGAATCCCTTTTAGGATCTCTAGCTGCATTGTTGCTTTTCTGACTGTCCCTAATTCAGACCTTGACTAAAAATATACTCATGTGATGCCTGTTTCTTATTTGACACACATTTGTACTGGCAAAAACCCTTCCTCATTCTAGAATTATGAGCCTGTGGGCATGTGTGAAGCTACAGAAGAAAGGCAACATACAGTGTCTACCCAAACACCACTGGCAATGTCCCACATGCTCTGTCCTGTTTGTATACTAGACAATTAAAGGTGCTTTCTTACATTAAGAAGTATTGTAGAAAATATCAAACATGAAAGCACACTTACACTTATGAGAACCTACGGAAATCATAGGGTTAAACCACCACAATGCTACAAGGCAGAAGAATTCTTTAGGTGTTTCCCATAAGCTTATTGTGTTTTCATATTACTCTGAACAACAGAACATTCGATGACTCCAGTATTAAGTAGCCCCTACAGTACAGTTGGTCTCAAACCATTTCTCCCAGACCCCTCTAATCAATGTGCTCTATCATGTCCCAGGGAAAGTTCTAACGCTTTTTATTTTGAAAACCTGAAGACTGACAGCTAAGTTTTTTTTTTTTTTATGTAATGCTAAACTTAATCATAAAAGTCAGTTATATGCGAAAAATCTCAAATAATTTTGCAACTTCAAACCAGATCCTCATACCAACAAACTCAGCAGCAAAACTCCACCCAGTAATCTGAGTAAGACCAGAAATAGATTATTGTCTTTGGTATAAACAATACAGTAAATGTTTCAAGTGTATTTATGGTACGCTAAATAAAGCTTTAAAGGCATTCTAGGGTCCCTTCCTTTCCTTAGTGTGTTCAGCTACAAAGCAGCTAAGTGAAAATAAAGCCATCAGCTTGTCAGAATGCTAATGAATATTGCAGGACTACCAAATTTCCTCTTGGTAGCTGTATCCCAAGAAAAGTTATATTCTCATGGCATCTAACATTATTTTTCAGAATACACCCAGGAAACACATCAAAGCAACTCCCAACTATGCCAGTGAAGATATTGATAAGCTCCTTTCTATGTGAAAGTTCAGTATTAGAAAGCTTCCAGGGTATAATGAAAGAACTTAGGAAGTGCTTAGACTTGGCTAATCTCAACATCCAATACTAAAAGAGTTAAGTATGTATGTATGGCAGGTATGCCACAGCCTATCTATTTGATAGAATATGTGCCTATTTAATTGGCATAAGAACATTCATTTCACTACAGACAAATTGTAACCACATTAAAATCTAGATACTTCACGAATGTTGCTTTGTAGCTAACTTTAGTGTTTACTACACATTATCCTCTAAAACAGTTGTGCAAGCAAGCTTACTGACGCATAAGTTAGTCCTGTGACCCTTCCATTTGTATATATTTACTTTAAAACATACTTTCCTTTCTAGATTTTTTAACATGGAGTTAGAAGTAAACAGGAACTATTCTCAGAGTAGTAGTTTTAATCTCTTGGATGCTAGTCTACACTTTCCATTTCTGTTGAAGTCTCTATGAAGTAGTTTAATTCACTTCTCAGCTAGCATAGATTTTTTACATTTCCAAAGTCTTCAGCCAGGTCAGTTCTAAGTGACTCAGTTGATGGAAATTCCTCCCTTTCTCTTTGAATGAATCCAAAAAGGTGAGTTCAAAATACAGTAATTCACTATTAAAAAATTTCTCTTACAAACAACTTAAGTTACTCTTTGGATGATAAAGCTGTGGTGATCCTAGTTCTGCCCTAGATATCCCATTTTTTTTTCTGTATTTCCTACTCCTCTAATAGACACAAGTCAGCGCTATGACGAACCAGCATTTACAGCTTTCATCCACAATACTCAAGTGCTTTTATCTTGGTGCTGTAAATAAAACAAAGCAAAACCAAATGGACGAAAATGCCATCCACTTCTTGGATAGCTGGGGTAGCCTCGATCATCTCAGACATTGCTATTTCTCTGGAGGACATTCAAGATCTAGAGCATGGAACTTTGCAAGCTCTCTTGGTGACACAGTTCACTCATGAGGATACTTGGGAAAGAGTACTACTACAAACCTTTAACAAGGTTATACACTGGACTAAGGAATGTCAAAGAAATTTGTTTTACAAGGAGTAGAAGAGGCACACAAGTGAGGAAATGAAGAAAAATGGGCATTACCCATTTTATGATTACCAACTTGGATGATGACCAATTCCAAATAAAAACAATGTACAATTCAACTGGAAAAGAAACCCACCCAAATATTGCAATAATTATAATAAGAAACATCAAACCAGATGTCCCAGTTAGCATGGTGAGCAATAGCCCCAATAAAACAGAATTTATAGTTTGATGGTTGGGAAGGGCTTGCCCAAGTAGGCTTTGAACAAGATTCATTCACTTATGCCCTTAAAACTAAACTAATTTATTTCATAAATTGGGATTACTGAAAAGGGCATAATAAGTTTCTGCATATTGTCTTCTACTGAGTTTTAGTTTAGTCTGTTCAAGTTGCACAAGACTGATTGTATTTTTCAGTATTTTAAAATCTTCATAGGGAAATGAAAAACTCATAATCTAATTTTTTAGCTTCATGTTTTGAAGGGATTTAAGTGAGGTAATCCTTGATAACCAAATTGTCCTTCCTGTTCATTGAGAGAGAAAACAAGCTGAAAGTTAGGATAGGATGGTAAGAACATATATAAAACCAGATCCCATTTTCTTATTGTATCTGTTTGGTCTAGTGACTACTTTTTTTCTTTCTTTTTGTTTAGTTGTTTATGGGTAAGAAATATGTGTCAATTGTCAAGATTTCTGATACACTTTACTGAATGGCTGTATTATCTCCATGCATACATACTCCAAACATTAACTAGAGAGTATTCACTCTCCAGACAAGAACTTCACATTGCAAAGAATAATTGTTAGTTTTGAGATTTCGAGATTTCTCTTTGCTGCTGAGAAAACTGAATAAAGAAAAAAATGTCAACAGAAAACACGACCCCAAGCAGATGCCCTGCAAATGTGCACGTGTAATACATTCCGTGGTATATGTAGAAGCACATTTCCCCTCTCTTCAGTATATCTATTTAGGAGGAACAACAAAAATAAGCATCGACTCTAATTCTGATCTCACAAACACATGATTTAAACTGACATGCTCAGGAGCTAAATCAGCTTCTTCTGTACAAATACCTCACTTCACCTACAGCATAGCATAGTCATATGGAGGTCCTTGTTCCCTGAAGCCAAATTTTTTTTTATAGCTGAACATTATAAATAAACCTAAAAAATGTATTTGCATAAGTTGAAAACACCTGTCATGTAACTGTATCTGTGCATGTGCAATCTGCTAATTGCTGATTTTGTGTATAAATGCAAAGCATTTGGTGCAATGATTAGTGCAATCATTTTATCTCCCTAACTCTTTTCCCTGCAAATTGTTTCTAGTCATTAGTATAAAACCAGAAAAAAAAGACCTTTGCATAAATATTTCAAGTTACTCTTAATTCCACCAATGTAAATGTAGGAACAAAAGTTCAATTTATGATACTCGCACAATGCTATTAGTACCTTACCTATTCACCTAATGGCTATCTTTGCATTTTTCCTAAGAAAAATGCCCTCATTTTCTAGCTGGGAAATGAAAGGGCTGAGAGGCTGTGACCTGTTCAAATTCATATAGATATTATGTGGTAAATCAGGGACTCTCATGGACATCCTACAAATGAAGGCTCAGGATCCACTGGCTCATTCTTGCTCATAACATTACTTATCTTTATTTTTTGGATGTCAAAATACACTTTTTTTTTCTGCTGTGAATTAACTTTGAGTAATGCTATTCCCACATCAAGACAGAAAGAAAAAAGGCTAAAAGGAAAAAAAAAGTTTCCATAATGGAAGTGATATCTTGAAAGTAAAAAATACGTCTCCACAATTAACTATGCTGGACAAAACCCTGAAGAATGAGGAGGGAAAAAAAAGTGTACGCAGCTGCAGTTAAAATGAATTAGACAGGAGTTAATAGAAATTTTTTATCTGTAATTTTTGTCATGCCACAAGAAGTCATTGGGACTGCAGAACTGAGGATAAGGTCGTCAATTTCCTCCACAGTCTAGCACCAGTCAAGCTATTCCTCATAAATTAACAGGAGCACTGCCCTGCAGAACTGGCTAGGCCAAGTTAGTCATCAGCAAACTGAGCTAACACTGGGTACACTAAGTCTGTGGATAATATCTGGTTATCTGCAGGAAAAATAATATGTTTCTGTTACTGATGGGAATAGCACGGCCGTACCAGCACGCAGGCTGTTGATAGGTTCTACCAAATAACCCCTTGGGAAGTGGTAGAAAAGTCTAATTAAGTACCTAGATATTGAGTAATCAGAAATAAATACAACCACAAATCTTCTTTTGAGAAAAAAAAGTTGTGTGGGGGATGCCAGGCTTTTGAGCATAAGGTTAGGTGTTGTTCTCTCTCAACCACTCAGACAATCTCACACGTTCTTTCTTTTTGATTGTACTAAACACTGCAAGGTTTAAATACACCAGCACAGTATTGGGACCTCCAGCAGTGGTGTTTGGAGACAGAGTGGCAACGATAATCAGTCTGGGCTTTGAAGTCACTTCTCCTACTAAGCTGCACTTGTAAGTGCATCATGAATACAAGGGAGCCAGCTAATGTATGAACGATCCAGCTCCAAAGCACTGCAGGGGAGCACTTTGTATAGGGCTTTCAACATGTGAGCTAGTTCTGTCTATCATTTGGAATAGACAAGAGGGGATATTACTGTGATTCAGGGGTTTGGGCATGGGTTTTTGGCAGGCCTTTTTGTTTGTTTGTTTTTATGGGCGAGCTTAATACTCATTGGGAAGGGCATGATCATAATGAGAGGGGCTCGTTTTTTGCAAATTTACCTTTGAGAGTTTGGGATTACAGTGGTGAAAGGGCTGCTGCAGGCAAGTTTGAATCCTCTTTTTCAACACAGTGAATGACTGGAATAAACTCCACAGTGATTCAGATGCCAAAGCTTTAAGCTGTTTATCAGAAGTTGCATTATAGCAAGAGTGGATGGAAAGGGTATTTGCTTTGTTTGCACAACAGATTGGATTAGAAGAGAAACATGCCATTGCAAAAATTAACCTTACGTAATATGGAAAATAATGAGGATACTAGGGCATATTTTAGAAGCACAGGTGAAGGGTGTATGTCCATTAATAAACCTGAGAAGCTAGGCAGTTCCCTTTACATCTTAAGGATATTTTAATGATTAGAACAAAAACTGTGGATGATTGGCTTTGACTAATTGTCAAGTGGCCTTGGCATCAACTATGACTTATCGTCACACTATTAAAAAATAAAGTATATCCCACTATTGCAAATATTTAATTGCTTTCACTGTTAGAGGGGTTAGGTATGCATCTCAAAATGCATGTGATTTTTTTTTTTTTTTTAATATAGTAGCATATTGAGATGACCACTGTAGGTCAGATTGCAGCTGAATCACTATTTAAACAGAGATACATATATGTTCAATTGAACTTGATTTCCATATGGTTACGTGAAATATTTACATTTATATTTTTGAGTCATTGTTAGAGAATCAGCTAAAAGAAGACTTCCCATAGCTATTAAATGCCATGTCTGTGCTTCACGTTTTGGCAATTCACAGGAATATGAAAAACATGAATACCTGCAAGAACGAAGTTGACTGCAGACTAAGCCTAACATGATGGAATGTTAATTAACAGAAACTAGAAAAGCCTTATCATATTAGGCTTTCCTCTGCTAGCAAGTAGGACATTATATGGTTAGATTTTAATATGAAAGTCTATTATTTTCTCATAGACTCTAATTTCCTTTATCTGTAGAAGCCACGAAATTTTCTCATGCAATTTTTTTTTAACCTATTGATGAATTCATTATTTCTTTTCATAGTCTCAGTCCAGTTGATGATCTTAAACAGAACCAACACAGAGAAGGAATTTGAAATGTTATGTTAAAATAAACTTTTTATTCTGGTAATTCCACTATTGGCAAAACCTGCAACATACTGGGGTATCTAATGACTGTTTGTGAACAGCTCTGTTCAGTTGAGAGAAGAAACATCTCACCAGTTAATGAGGAAAGACTCATTACAAACACTTGGCCCTGCCTAGGTCCTTCATCAGCTTTTGCAAAAGGATTGAACATGGAAAGGCACATAAATCAACATTATGCTGGAGAGGATCAGCAATATTTGTGTTTTATTCCCAGTCCCTAAACATGCAAGCTAGTCTATAGTAATTTAGGAGTCTAATACAAAGTGACTTCTCTTTAAAACCTGCCAGGTACTGGGTTATCTCAAGATGGGAACCTGCCAGAAATCAAAATTATAAACTGCTTGATTTCTACTACATGTTAACAGGCAAATGCAAGAGATACTCTCTTTCTTAACTACTGATTATTTCAAGTGCTCCTATGTTGAGTACATGAACATGCTTTCAGAAATTTATCTTCTGCTTGTTTATTAGGTAATATATCCATATTTATTTACAGGGAACTCTTAATAGCCACAATTGCCACATTAGAGTTTCAGCCCAATTTCATGTTATTATCATATTTCACTGTCAGATGGCTTAGTAGTGGCAGCTTCAACTGCAGAATAAGGAGAAAAGTAACTAAGCAGCAATTTATCTATACAGGTAAAAAGAAAGTTACGGCACAGAAGTGCTAAGCTCTGGAATAAGATGCTACCTGTGTATCTTCTATATTTGCCTCAACTTCACCTTTCTCTTAGAAAAAAACATATTCTGCTTTAAAAACAAATGGGGTTCCATCCCTCTCATGGCTCAGTGGATGCACTTACAAATTAAAAATATCTGCTCTATTTCTAGCTTAAAAGATTTTCTTCAGAACAGCTCTCTGCCAGTTCAGTCTGGGATCTGAGAGACAAATTCAAGTCTCCAGTTATCACTACTCATAAGGAAAGATTCTGCAGGTCAAACTATGGCCTCGGTGACCTCAGAGCTATTCTGTAGCAGAGGTTTTAGAGAAATGAGTTTGACTGACTTGTAAATTAGACTTCAGCATAAGGCTCCAGTGAAGAAGTGGGAAGCAGAACAGATTCCAGCTCCACTTCCAGAGCTGTGTGGGCTCTGCAGGCACTGACAGGATACAAAGCTATCAAAGTCAGTGACTTGGATGCTAAAAGCAACAGAGATATCAGTGAGAATGAATAAACATGGATATCAGTGAAGATGAGAAATGAACTTCTACGAGGTTCCTTTGTAGAGGAACTTCATCTATAGCACGCAAGTGTATCTGTGGATACTATGCCTTCATTTTAAAAAATAGGATTCTCATATTTTAAAACATGGCATTATTCAGAAACATAGGATAAAGGAGAGAATTTTTCTCTCCTTTATTAGTGCAATTTTTCTTTTAAACTCAGCAGTAATTTATCCTCCTCTGACAGCAACTGATATGTGCCCCACAAAATCCTTTTCTCCACACAGCTCTAACTATTCCCTCTCCTTAAGGACATGTATCACAGTAATCATTTTAGCAGCCAAAGTAGCCCGGAGAAGACTCCTCTCAGAAACTATCAGTGGCATTCCCAAAGCAGCACAGGAATTACCCAACCCACAGCCTAAAGACAGTGCTTACTGCTTCTTCAACACTCTCCCAACCCTACCCGCACAGGCGGAAACAGATCACTTCCCACGCAACTTAAAGTGGCGAGAAAAAGGGAATCTGCCTCAGCAGTCTGTGGAATGATTTAAGGGTAGAAATGGATTAGGGTTAACAATGTCCCATACAGAAAAAGGTAAAATGATTGCTGTTAGTTCTGTTATTGCCTTGTTCTAGCAGGGATTCTGATCCAACTCTTCCAAAGTCAACAGAAACACTTCTTGGAGATCAGTTTGTTAGTGAGTCACGCATGGAAACATTTTCCTAACACTCTGATTTCAATATCTACAAAGTGGGGACAGCAGTATCCATCTCCCTTACTCAAGGCCCACAACACTGCTTCTTAATATCTGCAAAGCATTTGCAAAGTCTGAGGTAAAAGATGCTACTGAACTGCTAATAGGAAATTATTGGTTGAACACAGTGCATGACATACAGAGCTGGGTGTTCTGCCAAACAAAACCAGAAACACCCAGAATATTTTCAGAATGCAGAAATAAAAATGGAAGTGGCAAGGTTTACTTTAAAGACAGAACACATTCTCCAAACACAAGCAGGTTTCAACCCTGCTCTCTCCAAGCATATTAATGTGGAGAGTACAGATGCACCAACTGAGCTCAAAATAGTAAGTGACAGTTGGAAGATGCCTGAATTCAGAAAACCATCAGACAATACTCACACATTCAAACCAAGCAGAATCGAGCAGAATAATATAATGAAATACTGTAAAAAATGTGGATGATCTGCACCTTATAAAAGCAGTTATACTCAACAGCTGAGCACTGAGACGCTCCTGCTAGAGCCACTTGTCTCTGTAACGTGTATAAAAACAGGGTGTTGTTTTCATACTGAGATTTGAGATCCAGCTAATTCTAAACAGTGATTTTTTTTTCACATATTAACTATGCAAACTTAGCCATAATCCTACAAACTACTAAATGCTTTCTACTTTCATTAATCCCAGCGAAAACTGAAGGCACTCCACATCTCACAGGATCAGTCTGCTAGCTTTTCCAGCCATGTGGTTAATATACTTAGCAATTATGCATGCGCATGCATACATACTGGAATCTATACATAATTTTTTGAATTTTTTTGGCCATTAAAGTATTTAATTTGCATTCAAATTCCAAACTGCCATGTAGATCCAAGTGCAGACTACTTCCTTTCCAAAATAAAAATTTCATAAATGCTCTGCACAAAAGGTTTGGAAGAGATTTATAAACAAGTAAGGAATGGGTTGAGAAAGTTCTGCTATTGGTATTTTAATCTTATTATCTAACTTCAGTCTCTCAGAAATTCATTTTGCATACAGATAGTTTTTTCAAGCATGAACTGATTTTCATAATTCACTGCTCCTGATCTGGTAAACTAGCCTGTATCTGGTTTTTAAGGGTCTGATTTTCAACCCACCAGCAGCAGTTTACACTGATAACAATGCCACTGCTTGCATGTGTTATTGCTGATTTACATTAGCATTAACTGAGGGACAGACCAAGTACATAATTACTTACAGTAGATTCACATGGACATAAAATATGACTTGTAGACCATCTTCTAGAGACTAATACAGGGTATTACCGGCACTTTGCATTTGTACCAGATTTACTAGAACTATATGAAAGCTATCATCCTATTCTGTAACTGATGCAATGCATGTTTTTATATATACACATATATCTATTTTCCCCCCTCTCCTTACTTAATTCCTATTTCTAGCACCTTTTCCACAGCTCCAGTCAAAGACACAGAGTACAGATTTCTTGGATTTTATAAAAGGAAACTGCATTTGACATCCCCTAATCCTCTGCTGCGGAGAATCTCTTTCCCCCGCACCAGGTCCCTATGCTTATTAAGCTTTCCGACTATTTTCACAAGTCGGGTGGCATAAGCAGAGGCTTCACTGTAATGGAGCAGGGAGATAACAGTGCCTCTCTACCCGGCTTTGTCACTGCTACCCCTGAAACAACGTGTACAGCTCTATGCATTTCATTACCAGGAAGAGATCAGCACAAGGCAAAACGAAAGAGCAAACTGATAAAGAACTGCTGTTCAACAAGACACAATATCGCCGCTTTAAGCTCATGTCTGAAATCTTTAACTTCACCACAGATAGCTCATTTGTCTTGTTTCGCATTTGCTGAAATCTCCTTTGAATAAGAAAATTAATGTAATGTGACATGGCACAGTAAAAGCTGTCATTGCCCTAACATGACTGGATCTCCAGAAAAATGACCTCCTGGAGTGTATGTCTGACAGAAAGTTTAAGGAATCTGTAGGACCAAAATGCAACCTTTGTTTAAAAGTGAAAGAGAGATTAACAAAGCTTCAAACGTGAAAGACGAATTAAGACTCTAAGGTCTTATTTCAAGTTCTGGCATTCAAACAATCCTTCAGGGCTTGCTTCACAAACGGATTAACTATTTCTTGTCAGTGTACAAATCTAGAATTTAGATCTTTGAAGCAAGTGCTCAGCTGCACTAATAGCCACAAAGCCGTTCTCAACTGCTGGATAAAAGACATCTACAAAACATTGTTGGAGCTATTGAAAAAGAAAATAATAAGCACTCATACATGCTGCCATCCTCAGGATCCAACTGCTAAAATGTATTTTATATATTTTCAGTGTGTGGCTATTGTCTGTTCTCAAGTCCCAGTAAAATACAGGTAACAATACTGCTTTTTATAGGGATTTTTAAGGCAAAAATAATATTAGTATCTATTGATATTCCAAATACCATTACACCTTGAGACTTCACAAAACGTTTGTTTTTTTTTTTAAAAAAATACACATTTTGTTGCCTCCTTCAGTGCTAGTGATAATACAAGCTAAGGAAGTGAAATTTGGTATGGAAAGAGAAAAGTGCTTAAGTTCCTGAGGATATTTTAAACATTTCCTTGTAAAACGGTGTCCTTATGCTGGGAATTCTGAGGCTGGAAGCTCTTCAGAATTTCTTGAAGCAACTGAATCAGCAGCTCATGTTTGGGCACTGGCCACCCAGGAGGCAGGCCAGCAAAAACTTGCAACTTGCCATCAAGCAGGAAGGGTCACCTGGGATGGCCCAACTCCAGAATAACCACCAAGAAATATAAGGAATCCACTAAGTAAGTAATAAACAAAGTAATAAACTGAGCCTCATTTGTCTGACGTTATCACTTTGTGTTCTTTGCAGAAAGCGCTAGCAGGAAGTACACTCTTGCCAGAGAACTGTTAAAATATCTTGGTCAAGAAGGTAGAATGGGGAGCAAACTAGCTCACCAAGTTTCCCTACACTTCCAGAATGGTGGAAGAATTACTAGTAATGGAGCTAGCTCAACACACCAGCGGTTGCCTTCATCTTTAAACAATCCTGTTATTAGAATAGATGTGCTCCAGGCATAACATTCGCAGTTTGTTTTACCAGCTGTTTCTAAAAATATTCCCTTAGCGAAGGAGACTTTTCTTCCTCTCTCTGCAAAATCATTTTTTGTTTGTTTTTCCTTTCCTAGGGAAAAGTGATAGATATGGAAAACAGCATATGCTGTAAAGATCACACAGCTTCAGGGACGAACTTTTACCATTGCTGGTGAAAATATAATGAAAAGCTATGAATGAAACAACTGAAGATGCTGGCATATAATGGCCCATTTCTTTTGATAAATTTAATCAAAGGTTTTATTCTTCTAACACAATTGTTAAAGAGCTAGTGACAGATGTTTCCTATGGGATGTTTCCTATGGTTTTATGTTTAAAGCACCTAAAAAGAGAGATAGGAAATTGAACAAACAGTAAAGTAATAGAAAAAAGTCTCACAATTAGTCAGTGTGGACTAGGCTATTAGTCATACTTTCGGGTATGAAGCAAAGAGACAGTCCGTACAACGCTTATAACTACAAAAGCTAACACAGGCGTACAGGATGCTGTATACCAGATGACTTCAGCAATGAAGTCCGTGTGTCCTGATTCATGAAGATGTGTTTGATGCCTCAGCTGCTGTTACCTGCTGTGAAAATTTTGATCTAAGTAGCAAGTGGGAGTGAACCCCTCAAATTTAGAATAACCTTACCTATAGCTTAGTAAAATTTTTGCATGTAAGAATATTTTATATTTCAATTCACTTACAAATCTGAAAATCACAGAAGGAACGCGTTAGACAGCAATGTACATATATATGTGTGTTTGAGTAATTATTTTTTTCCAGCTTAAAATACAAAGACAAAAGGTTTGTCTCTGAATAAGAAACTCTGAAAATGTACTTTTTTAATATAAGTAAATTTCAATAAGAAAATGCATTTTAAGACAAAAAAATGAAATTTTCATTTTAGGAGTCACATTTTATTTATTTTTTTTTTTTTTGATTTGACATAGACAGTTCAAAGGAAAACAAACAGAATTGCATATTATTTTGCCATTACCAAATCTTCACTTTTGCCAAAAGAAAATTAGGACACAAATGTTTGCAACTCCTTTACCAGTCTCTGTGTTCCTCTTGGCTCTCTATCTCATGTTTAGGTACATAAGAGTGCATTTTCACGCAAGTCTGAATATATCTCATTTATCTTACCAAATATTAGTGCTCAAAAGCCATTAATTCTGTTTTGATCAGGGCTCACTCTAATGCTGCATAGAGCACGTCCCAGTTGATGAGAAGCCTCCCTATCAAACCCCATCTTTGAACAACCATAATAAAGGCAAATCTGGTAGTATGTCCAAATACAGTACAAAACCTTCTTTTTTTTTCTTCAAATACAACTTTTGCCACACTGCCAAGTCTCCAGCTGTCAACCCCCGCCTCCTTAATTCTCCCTCTGACACTCTCTAATTCCCTGGCAGAGATAAGTGATTCAAAGTCTTGCCGAAGGCTGACCCTTCTCCATCTCCCTGTCATGAGTTTGAATGTGTGTGTGAGGTCCTCTATTTCTGACTATGCCCAGATTGCAAAGCCTAGGGTCACACTGGCCTCCACTTACCAAACCTCTCTCCCATAATGCTGAGATGCATTAGTTGCTCTAAGAGTTACATAAAAGACTTGGGTTAACAAAACTTAAGAGAAGAGTATGAAAAAGAGGATAACACAATATTCAACCTTTTTGTTCCACATTTGGTTGTAAATCTTCTAACCTTATGTTTTCTACTCCTCTGTTGCAGTTACACAAATGCTCCTTTTAACTAGAAGATAAACATAGCACTGGAAGATGTACATATATGTATATACATATATTTATACACCAACAGAGAGAGAGCACAAAATAGGAAGAGCAAAAGAGCAACAGCAAGCCCCCCCACACACTTTGCAATGTATTAATGATTCATTTTTCAAAACTAAAATAAATGACACACAAAAAGAGATTCTAGAGGAAATACAGAACTCAGTAGTAGGCTTGTTCCTTCACAGAGAATTTAAATTTAAATTATATGTTGATAATTAGAAAATTGCCTCAACTAATTAAAAGGTTATTTTTGACCTCTTTTTGTCAAATATAAAATTAATAATGCCATCAAGCTTTTAGTAGTGAAAATTTGTATTTGCTAAAACTAGTGTCAAAAATTAGGCATACCGATTTCAGTATGAGGAAAAAAAAAGGAAATACTGAAATCCATTAGGAAACCTTCATATATAACAAAAAGATAAAGCTCAAAATTACTTTGCACTTCTGCTGTCCTTCCATGACAAAACAGTCTTTTTTTTTCTCTCTTTGATGTCTGACAGCTATTCTTCTCATACTGAGATGGACTGAAACCAGTCACCCTACAAAAGTACTGGAATCTTCTTGTTCATTTAAAAGGGGAAAACAAAAAAAAAAAAAGGAGAGATTTTGTATGCTTTACTGTGTAAAATAGTTGTAGTTCCTCTTGAATGCCAAAAGAGGAGCTGGCAACCCTTGTAACCATCACATGGGACTAGAATTAGTTGCTTTGAAACTCAGCAGAAGTGCAATAATGAATCCTTGTTTGTGGAGCTTTTGTAAGGTTTTAATAATGTGCTTTTTAGTGAAATGACAGACTAGAATTAAATATTTTGTCAAATTAGTGGGCATTTGAGATTTCAAATCAAGTCAGTGTAATTTTTTTTTTTTTGTCTTCTCTCCCTAATTTCAGAATCTGAATGATTTTTGTCTCTTGCACCTCACATGCTATTTAAATTAAATAATTAACACTTCATATCACTCAAGAACTGGGATTCCCAGCTGCTTTCAGATGGGATAAAGCACTGATTTCTAGCTCTTATGTTTAATAAATTGGAACTGAAATAAAGAAATAGAAAGAAGACAAGGTGATAACCCCTTTGACGTGACTATAAGCTTTGATATCTTATGATCAACTAGGGCTGAAAATGGAAGTAGAGTATGATTTAGTGTTAACCTCACCTTCAGATATGGCACAGAATTAAACGGGCCCCTGACCGTATCTGACATGTAGGCGTATTTCCACAGGCTGCTTCTGACCCATTTTACACTACTCTAGGTACACTAACTTTTAAAAAGAATTACTTCTGAATTCCATCACCAGCAGGGTAGGCTGTTGCCCAGCATCTTTTCCTCCCCATTTTAATTAACCTCTACCTTGTTAAGATTGACCTTAATTTTGCTCCTACTCTCATCTTTTGCTGAGGGTCATTCTTGTTTGGTGATTGCACAGCAGAGAGACCTGCCATGCTCAGAGCACCTCTGGAATTTCAGCCTCCATGGCAAAACCAGCTACTTTCCAGAAGGAACATGCTGTATTTCTTGTTGCTCTACTGAGGTATCGTTATGATATATATCGTTATGATGAGGTATACTGAGGTATAGTTTACTATGTTGTAGTAAATGAATTATCTAAGGCACCTTCAGGTCATGGCTGGATGATAAAAAGGAATATGCCGTAAAAACCTTTATGAACAAAACAGCCTTTCTACCCCTATTATCTGTAGCTACTCAGCGTGGTTTCTCTTAAACAGTGGGCTTCTGCAGTCCCCCACAAGATGTACAGATACTATTTATCTTCTGGACACTAGACACCTCCTTCTTGTCTCAAACTAAATAATCAGCTGTTATAGACACTTAAAAACCTAATATGCACTTGCCTGTGATGCAAAATCTTTTCCTGAGTCATGTGCTACTACTGAATGTGTCACTGGCTATTTTTCCTTTTTCTACCATACACTTTATGAAGCTGAAAATCAAAGCTAACAGGGCTAAAAAGCGAGTCCCAGCAGGTTGAAAATATCATATCTTAGTATTTTAGACATGTGTCAGCTTGATAACATAGGCACAGCACTAGAGGGATTGCCAGAATGTGACAGTGCACATGGCTTCAAGTTCAGAGAACATGTTTATAAAAAGGACTGGAAGGCAATGAGGGAAGGTAGCCAGACTGTGGGCTGATCCTGGTATCAGCCTGATCTTGCACGCAAAACTAGAAAAACTTACATCACCTAAGACAGCATGAAGAAACTGCATATTTTTTCAAGCAAAATTCTGACCAAGATGCAAGTTGAAGCGCTGGAAGTGCTGATACCAGAAGAACTGTATACTGTAGTTCACTTGTGATACCAATTTACCTAGCCTGAGTATGGTTCATTCCAATTGCATGCAATAACTCTAGGGAAAAACTTATATATATTAACATGGTATTTAGTTGATGTTTCCTGAAGAAAAAAAAAAAAAAAAGTGACTTTTGCCCCTTCCTTAGTTCCTTGTGCATTTAATTTTAGGAAAATTAAAACTGCTCTTTTTTAACACTTGGGAAATAAAAGTATATATACACTAATGCAGAATTATAGATTTAGATTTATATGGTACAGATTCTATTTCTACTGATTTAGATGAATATGATCTGCATAAAAAGAAATATTGTATTTATCACATCTTTGATTCATTACTGTTTCCAGACAGAGTAAAAATAGATTAGAGTTATACTGTAGTAAACATTAAAAGAAAAAACAAAAAAGAAAAAAAAAAAAAGTCCCCAAAATGCTATCATTTCTTTGACTAAGGATCTCAAATGACTTTCATGTCTACACTGTAGCCCATCTTTTGCTTAGAAGGCTTTCGGTCTTTGAAGGCTAAAATGAACTGGACAAAACACAACTGTAGCACTGGAAGAGGCTGCCCAGCAAGGTTGTGGAGTCTCCTTAGTTGGAGATCTTCAAGACCCGCCTGGATGCCACCCTGTGTCACGTTCTCCAGGTGTCCCTGCTGGAGCAGGGGGGTTGGAC
Organism: Crypturellus undulatus; assembly: GCA_013389825.1. NCBI lineage: Eukaryota > Metazoa > Chordata > Aves > Tinamiformes > Tinamidae > Crypturellus > Crypturellus undulatus. The sequence goes on from VWPW01023369.1 coordinate 370,805, forward strand.
TAGATGATCTCTAGAGGTCCCTTCCGAACTCAGCCATTCTGTGACTCTGTGTATAACTTTTGCTCTTGTTCAAAGGAAAGCTCTTCTGATTCTGACCTTAGGATCTAAAGATATTTACAATGTATCATATCTATCTGTGAAGATTCAGAGCTAAGTTAGGCAGAATAAGATATAGTTATTTCTAACTATTGTCTAAACAATTCAGGAATCGGAGAAGGAATCTTCTGAAAAAGGTAGTGGGGATACTACCCTACTTAATTAAGAAACTATCTAAAGTCAAGAGACAAAGCCACCTGAATGATTGTCTTTTCCCTTCTACATGAAGTGACCTCTCAGATTGCAGTTCTGCATGCGTACAAGTGTGTAAAGCTTGAGATATTGGCAGGCAGGATCGTCAATCAGCAGAAAAGCAAACACTTCTCCACTGACTCCAAGTCTGTGCATCTGTAACAAGACAAGCTACCAAGGACTAAAGTCTCTTTAGTCAATTTGAGGTCTATTTTTTACTATCATCTTCTCCCTTCTGCTGGTTTCTTTGAGTTATAAAACTAGCATTTTTTTTTAAACCCAGATGAGAGAAACAGACTTGACACTGATCATTTGAGAGAGAAGGCACTGAAATGCACCAGTCAGAAACTAAAATATGAGCTGTGTTTCTGCCTGCTCACTAGCGTTTCCTTGTCTATCAAGGAGAGACACCTGAATATGAAATTTAAAGGCCTGACTATGAATAAAATAAATGAACAGAAGGATGATGAATCACCGCTGAGCCAAGGTTGCCTCTCTGCTTCTGTGAGGTGATGCTCCTACTCTACTCAGTCCCCCTCCTTTTGGTATAAGCAGACTCAGAGGCAAATATTTGACAAAATTACTGTTTAAGCAATTATGGAGCAAGCTTTCCCTGAGAGTGTTCTTTGCCACGAACCTCAGTGCAGATTCTGCGTCAAAATGTAAGAAGGAAATGGGAGTCTTACTTTCAGTTCAATACGGAGAATGTTAAGTTGGAGGTGGCCTCAGTGCCACCTGTGAGGCCATTCCTTCTGCTCGTGCGGATGCCCTTGTTGTTAGAAACAAAGACCTTTTCTCTTTTACCAAAACCCCTGAAATTCCAAGGAGCCCAGAACAAAACTCTCACAGTTTCCATGCTGAGGTCAGAAAACCACCTAGCATGTCCTAAATTCACACTGATGCCCTAGGAAAGAAGACAAATTCTCTGGTTGCTACTATAGTTGACAGAAGAGGAAAAAAAAAAAAAAAAAANATTGCTACTATAGTTGACAGAAGAGAAAAAAAAAAGTAAAAGGAAAATGTTGGTCAACAAAAACACTTGTTTTTCTTTGGGTTCACTTAAAATGTTCTGACTCACAGTATAACTTCTGATCATGTTTGGTCTTGATAGGCAGAAAAGGAAGAACCGCAGCTCCCAGAGGAACAAACAAGGTTTCACAGCATCCCTGTTTGAGAAAATCCCCCATTCTCCTCACTCTGTACTTGGACATTGCTTCACGGTAGCATCTAGAGTTTGGCTGCCTTGTAACCAATGGAAACCTCGTGCTTATCCTTCTGTATTTGGAGAGTTAAAATACTTACTAAATTAAAATACAGTTAGGTCAAGCAGTCAGATTTTGTCAGATTAATGACAAGATAACGTGACAACGTTCTGCTTTCATCTCCTGTCTCTACAAAAATATACAGAAACATTGTTTCAGTGGGAAACTATGGCAGGCAAAGGTAGAACTTAGAATAAACACATTAACAATTAGATAGCGAGCTTGTATATTTGTGGTAGTTACTGTCTTTTTTTTTCTTTTAGCACTTTGCAGAGTAACTTGAATCTGAATAGAAAAGTTCATTAAAATATTAATTAAGTTTCTCTCTTTCCCTTCACCTCCATCTCATTTGGCTAAGTAATTTACCTTGCCTTACAGATAGGAAAATGAGCAATATAGATGCAAAGTCACAGAAGGAATCAATAGCTGGGAAGGGGACATGGGAGTTCACATTTTTCATCGCAGGCTCAAACCCAACTTCCCTCCCTGCTCAGTGACGAATGTCTCAAGAGCTGAAGTCAGCAGCCTTCTCCGAGGGAGAAAATGAAGGTTCATTAACTACTTCAAGTACCAGAAATCCATATATATATTCTTATTAAGGTAAAATGGGATGCAACAGGATATTCTACAGTGCACCCGGCACTAGCATTAGTCTCGCACGTTTTACAACAGGCCAGTCAAGGCTTCACAGCAGCTACCAAAGGCTCACAAAAGTAACCGGTCAGCAGGACAGGGCAGCTCATCCGCAGCCCGGGGGGTTAGTGTCCTGGTGACTGGACACTTGATTTAATCACTACGACACTACCGCTTCCTGGAGGCCACCTGGAGCTTCCCGAGGCAGAGGGGGTAAAACCCAGACTGTTCTGCTCTACCACCTGCAGTGGCAAGGCATTCTTTTGCTCCCTGTAATATGGGATTTGTGGTACCCGGCTGGACTGTTCCGGTCCATCTGACAGAGGGCGGTATTAGACAGAACCATGAACTTGCTGATTATAACTTTATAAGCAGTTAGTATAAGCAATTTCCAAGAATAAATATGTGATTTGGGAAGAATTAACCTTTGTGAAAAACATGTGGATAACTAAAAACTAAACCTTGCAAGCTTTAAATATTGATTTGTTTTTGCTATAATAAAGTTAACAGCATTCAATAATATTTCTCACATCACAAACAAATTGAAAAGAAAATGGAACTGAGCGTAAGACGCTTTGCACTTATGGTTATGGAAATGCTATTTAGTCCTGTATAAGTACAGTAACCATATATATTGGTAAGAACAGGCATATTAAATTCTTCCATGCTGCAGATCTAAACATATCCTATTACTTCCCTCTTCTGGTAATTTTTAGATTAAACTGATAAGCCTTCTCTTGTGGTCTGGTGAGAAAAGTATCCAGATTTCTCATTTCTTCTGCAGAATATATTCATTTTTGCAAAACAACTGGGATTTTAGCTGTTCAAATGGTATATGTAAGCATGTTTTTTCTTTGTGACGTCCTGGACACTATGTGAAAGGATACTGACTGTATCTTTCCCCACTAACACGAGCCAAACCTCTAATGCAATCTGAGGTACCCTTACACACTGAGGAGCTCAGTGCCACTAACACGGCTATTCCATCCGGAGAGAACACAATTAATGATACTGCGGAATGCACCACTGTACAAGCCGAAGGATGTGTTTTTCTAAATAGCATTTTCAAATCTAAGCAGTTACCTAAAAAAACAGCTTGTTTCCTTCTGCCTTGCACATTATCACATTCGTAGAAATTTGGAAAGCAGTCAGAAATTCTGTTTATTATCCACATGGCTAAATAGACTCCAAGCACCTTTCCAGAACTGAATCTAAATTATACAGATTAAGAGCAGAAAGACATTTCTTTCCCTGCATCAGCACAAAGGCCGATATCATACAGCGACAAACAAAAGTGACCCACGGAACAAGGCTGCCCATTTTCTGCAGCAGCGTCCTAAGCACGAATGTTCTGTAAACTGTGGATTTGAGAAATATATTAATAGAAATATCAGTTCAACTGCATGTGCACAGTGATATATTCCTTTTCCAGGACTATCTTTCATAAAAAGACCTCTGTCCTTTAGAGTTAAAATACAGCCTTCAATTTATGTAGCCTTTCCTGGAGCCTATAGCACAGATATTAGGAGTTTTTAGTCTAGGATGTTAGCATGCACATACCAAGTCCCTGCAAAGCTGATCACATATAAGTTGTTGTTTTAGCTTTACACCAGTAAACCTTTCCTAAGAGATAACAGAGCTTAGACACTTTCCAGCTGCAAACTTGGTCCTTCCCGAGAAGTTCCGAGGACACCTTTAGACCCCTGGGGCTGGCAGGGAGATCCTCACTGGGGCGCCCCTTGTGGGAAGGCAGGGAAGGGGCAAGGGGAGGGGAACAGCGGGAGTGCGAGGGAGGGCACACCAGCTACGAACAGAGAACAGAATCACACGACAACACGGGATCAATGGACTCCAAGACACAAGACAGATGGACACGGACGAGACATAAGATTGCTACTGAGAAATTAAAAAAAAAAAAAGCAAAAACCCATAAAATAAACTAGATACACAACGCTGGAGCTGCTGGAAGCAGCCAATGGTATTGGCATAACTCTTCCAAAAAGAAGAAATTATAATCTAACTAAAAAAGTAAAATTAAAACAATATCTCCCCAAACCATACACTACAGACTTTCTTGGTTAGCCTGAATGCGCAGCTCTGATGAAACACGAGATGGCGTCATCACAGCCCATGCACGGATTAATGAAGGCCATGGTTAGTTCAATCAGCTGAACTACAGCATGCCACAAAAATGATCTTGCACTGACCCAGAAATAAAAGATACAACAGATATTCTGCATTGCAATAAAATTCTTTTTATGCCATCTGCAGTTGGTAGGGAGTTTCTATGGAATCAATTTTCCTGGGAGAATACGGGGAAAAGGGGATTTTTTTGTCCTATATTTTTTCCTCTAAAATTATTTAAAAAATAAAAAGGGAAAAGAAAGGATAGAGATGGTTTAAAGTATTCTAAAAAGGTTCGGAAGAAAGAAAACAATAAAAAGAAGAAAGGGGGAAGAATCTTCATTCTTTTGCACACAACTTTCTTGGGATGCCTTTTTATCTGAAAATGTGAATATTCTAGGGATGGCAAGAAAAGATTTTGTTGCCTTTATTGGTTTGCAGATCTATATCTCTTTTTTGAGATGAGTAAATCATTATTGTGTTGGAAGAACTCCAAAAAAAAAAAAAAAACAAATTGAAAAGTACAGCAATGATATTAAAAATTAAAAATAGCAGTATGGCACCACTGCGAGCCAAAAAAGGGGGAAAAATAACCATAAAAGAAACTAAAATATCAATCACCAAAAATTCATGCGGCACAAGATGAGGTGAAACGACAGAAAATGTTCTTCAAATATATACAATGCATATATCTATCTATACATACACAGAGCACGTGTGTACATATCGATGGATATATCTGTATAATTTTTTCTCCCTGGCCCACCCTTCCCCAAGGATAATTGGTAGATGAAACTACTGATTAAAAGCGAACAAATAAAGGAACAGAAGAAGGAAAAAACTCTGAAGAAAAACAAATTAGCGTGCTTTGTTCACCAAGAAATAACAGTATCATGCATCTGTCCACATCAGCGGATGCCAGGGTTAGATGAAGGCATGAATTTCTGTGTAAACATGTGATTGGATGATAGGGCCTATTGCTGATATTGATCATATATTAACTCACTATATGCACAGATAGGTACATATATATATACACACTGGGTATAGTGCATATATAAATAAAATATCCTCATGGGTGGAGTCTTTGGAGCTCATATAAGAAAAGGCCAATATGCTGAAAGCCAAACTCAACAGAAAATCCTAACGTAAAAAAGTAAATAAAAATACCTGCAAGTCATCTGCATGACTGATTGGTAAAACTTGTTCTCTTGCTTTTCTTTTGGCCACAAGACCATAGCTAGGAAATTCCATCAGACAAGCACTGCTCCTACCTCTGAGCAGGTCTGCGCAGAGCGTGTCTGTCCTCAGGGCCTGCATGGTTTTCAGCCTCCCATTCACTCTGGGAAGGGGAAACCTGCTTCTCGGAAACATGTGGCCAACTTTAAGGGCCGTTCCTTGTTGCCTAATGCAGGGAAAGACGGGGAATTACTGAGGACTGGCTTTGTCATGGGGAAACATCTCTTCAAGGAAACTGGTGAAAATCCCCTGGGAGCTTCAAATGGGCCGGTGCAGGTTGTGGATGATGAGAGGCAAATCAGCTCTTGCTCTCTTTAACCAGGATTTTTCACTTCCAGCATGCTGCTTTTCATACTGCACTGTCTGCTTGCAGACTGTTCCAAGAGGCAGTCTGCTTGTTTTCTGCAAATAAATCTGGTGACCCTGGCAGACTACAGACACCCTGCTCTGCAGCACCGGGCGCAGGATGGTTCTAACACATAAATCAGGAGACTGTGAGTGGATGGGTGCAGAGCAATAGCTGATAGATACAGAGAGCATACCTGCAGCAAATCTGTCTCTTGTGCATGTCTATATGCTATGGAAAACTGCATTATGTTTACTACAAAGAACTACAGATTTTGGCATTTCTACTGAGTGTTTTTTGTTGTTGTTTTTTGCCGTCCACAGTCTCTCATGGAAGAGGCTTATCGGTCGGATTCCAGCTGATTCCACAGTTTCAGCCTTATGATATTTAAGCCTTCAGGGAAATTAAATACATGGGATAAATTTCCCTGGTGGGAAAAAAAATAGCATAGGAAATTGAGCTAGGCTGATAGGAAGAAAAAGCTGGCACCTACACAAGAGAACTGTAGGCTGTGTCCAGCCAGGGAGCTAGAAGGTTTAAATCATACACATCATTTCAAGAGGTTGTATTACAGGCTTCGGATTTATTTGTGAGTTTTGGGGTCTTACTGCTTTGCCTCATACCATAAACATTCCGGGCTACAATTCCAATTAAGTGCCCAATTACCAACATTAATTAATTGGAACCAATTTAAGTGGTTCCAGAGAATTAGACTAAAGGAGATGTTTAATGGGAATAAAGGTAAAGGTGCAGAGAGGCAACAGCAACTTTCAGGAATGTTACTATCATGGCATTGAGGTCAGAATTGAAGGGTTTCTCTCATATACTGAAAAGAGATGAATCATTTCCCTATCCAAGACAGCACAATGCTACCCAGCTAGAGGTAAGTTGTTTCCCTTCCAGATCAAAACACTGCAACAGTGTGGGTTCAAAAGTGCAGAGTCAAGACACTGGGCTTAGCTTTCAGGTAGCAGAGTATTCATAGCTCACATCTTCCCCAAATAGTCTTAAACAGATTGGGGAATCTAATCATAGCTGATAAAAGCAACATGTTTCTGACACGGAAACTGAAAGGTTTTCAAAAATGTATTGGGACAAACAATATTTGCATAGAGAAAGAGGGACACTTCTATGCATCATGTAAATGATTAGTCAGGGTAGAGGAAAAGTTTCATACCTGTGTAGCATTAATTCTGAGAGATATTATAGGTATTATAGGATATTATTATCTTGTGCAGCAAGATGAACACCAATTTTTTTTTCATTCCTGAAGCTATAAAGATTTCCTCTTTATTATGTAAAATAAAGGTGATTTTTAGATTCATAACTGCCATTGTCACCACTCGTTAGTATAATTCTTGATGCATATACTTTTAGGAAACGGAGGATTGTAAGCTGAGCAGTAGGGACAGAATTCCTGTGACACCACTTAGTCTTTACATCCTCACTGACTACCCTGTGGAAAATACTTTTGCAAGTGGTACACCACCTGCTTCAGTATGAAGCTAGCTAGAAAACCACCAAAGAAGCAGGCTGAGGAAACTGTCTGCACTGTCTTCATTTAACGAGATTTGGATGCAGACAGTCTGCTGATGGATGCTGATATTCAGGTTTTGGATTCGACAGACAGAGTTAAGTGGCAGTAAGACCTGGTAAATGATTCTCATCAGGCCTTTATCCTCAAGTAGGATATGATTTTCTGTCTTTTGAACTATCGTAGAGTACACTGAAACCAGAATCTTCAAATGGACTCCCTGATCCGGGACCAAATCCAAAGTAATATTCTTAGATCTGGGGATTGGACTCAGACCCATATGAACTCTGAAAGCTTTTGATTTGGAGTGACACTGTTAGCTGCCCTTGTCTTGGTTATTGCACAGCAGGTTCATAGTGATGTATATTGTATCTCACAGCTGCAGCAGTGAGTTCAGTAACCTTTGCATTACTGGACCATAGCGCTGAGAGTGATGGAAGGCCAAGTCTTAGTGTTTGGCAGGAACACAGGAGCTTTAAAAGCTACACATTATCAGAGCAACAAAAAGGGGCCTGCACTGGGCTACATCATTTAATTTCCAATTTGCTGCAAAAGCAAACAGGCAAGCCAGAAAGCAGTGTAAAATACACTGACCTGTCAACAGAACAGGAGGAAGCAACTTTAAATGGGCCCTATTGAAAACAAACAAACAAACAAACCCACACACTAGAAAATACAAGTAAAATAGTCTGGCTCTCTTCATTCTACAATGCACACACTCAAGTATGAGATCTTGGCATACAGTCAGAATCTTGACTTGGCTGGTGAAGAGGAACGACACCGACACCTGCTTTAGTCAACCCAGCATTGTCAGATTGTGATAAACCAGGTAAGATTGCTACAGAGCTCACAGTGCAACACACTGTGGAGAGAACATTTCTATTCTCCCTAGACACAATGGGAATGACGATAGTAAGATAGACCAAGAAACGTAAAGGAAGAACATTATAAACCTACCACCTTTTCTTCTTAAGAGAAAGAAAATAGCTAAATTTATGCTTTAGCAGGCAGAAAGGACCTGCATGTCCCAACTTTTTCTGGTTGCTTTGCATGCCAGTGCCTTTTTGAGAGGAAACTTCAAAACATGTAAGGGCAAGTCTCCCCAGCAAGTACCATCCGGCTGACCATTTTTTTACATATCTGTTTAACTTTCTTCTCAGTGCCACATTAATTCCTAAGGAAAGCTACACATTTCAGTGGCTCACATGGGCCACCATCCTCTGGAGTGGGAATAAGGTGTAGTAAAAAGTGCCGGGTGAAATTTTCAAGAGTATCTAAGTAGCTTAAAAGTGTCTCTTCAGTAGATTTTCAGTGAATCATATTCTTCTAAAGGGCAGGTATTCAAATCTGTGTATGCACTTAGAGGTGGAGAGGGCAATGCTTTGCAAGATTTCCAAAAGCAAGTCATTCTTAAATCCAATTTGTACCTGTTGGTAGCTGTAACTATTTAAATGTGTCAGAAGGGAGATATTTGAGCCTGGCAATGTAGGCTCTTGAATCATTCTGAAATTTCATACTAAGCATTCTGCTTTACCAGATTTCTCCTCAAATTTTAATTTTTCCACTGGCACCAAAAGCTGAAAACATTGCTATTAAAATTTACAGCCATCAAAGTAGTTGTAATTTCTGTGTTGAAACATCAGTGACAAAAACATACAAAAGGAGAAAGCCGATAAAGATCTCATTTTCTCCTTTAATTGAAATGCTTGGCAAACAACAACAAAAAATAGCTATATTCTTGAAACCAAAGCGAAGCTTTAATGAAATGGTTCTTATTCATTTCAGCATCAGTTGTGGTACATTAGTCCTTTTAGTATGGTCCTATAAAATTCATGCCTCATTTTCACAATAATCAGTGTGCTGGAGTTTCACAACCACCTTTATTTAAGATCCTAACATGCTTCCCAGTGCCCACACTGTTTATGTTCCACAATCCTGTATTATGTGGCCTGCTGCTCTCCCAGGTGAGGAGTTCAGAAACTCACAGACATCTGTGAAGGAAGAAATGGGAGCAGGCCGAGGTATTTGTTAGCATCAGTTTGTGTGTTAGTGCCTTCCCTGCTATCGGGAACCTGAGGACCGTTAGGCTATGGAAGTTCCCAGCTACGAGGCAATGCCAATCAGAAGTTACTGCAGACCAAGTTCTACCAAACAATGCAGGCGTAGTATGACAAGTAGAAAATAAATATGAAAGCACTAGCCTTCAGTGAATTTTAATGTTATTACTGTATTCATCAAATAGCTTCAGGAAACTAGAAACAGAACATTTATAAACCGTTCAGGGGATTTCTTTAAAACAAAAAAAAATATATCCCAAAATAATAAAACAAAGCAAAAACAAACAAAACAAAAATAAAAAATAAACTATTTATATGTTTTGCCTTTAAGGACAAAAGACTCTAACCAATCTCCCTATTTTTTTTTTTTAATGTACACAGAAATTCGATGATATCTGTTCTCTATTATAGAAATGCTTAACTCATGGCAAGCCTCAAAAAACAAGACTTGAAAAAGCCTGTAAGAAATAAAATAGACTGCAGTTGCCTGCTGGATATCACATCATATATCTCACCAGAAAGAAAAGCCATCAATTTATCAAAATGTATCTGGATCGAAAGGGGTAAGTTGAGTCAGTTCCATATGGTCAGTCCATTTGACTCTTTAATGGATACATTTTGAAGCATCACTGCAGATAACATGGCAAGATCTCCTACTAATTTTGTTGCATCAGACCTTTATGTTATTGTTCTCCAATTTCTTTGGGTACACAGAAAACAAAATTAGTAAAAATATATTACCATGTTAACTGTGTTCCAAATCCCATGGACAAACATAAACCTCTACAGTCCATCCTCAGAGCAATTAATGATGATTAAGCAATACTAATAATCTATTATTGTTTTATTTCCATTTCACTCGTATTTTTCAAGTGTTCGCTCACTTCACAAAACTTTATTATTTTCTGCATTTCACACTGTTATTTCTGCTTCCGCACTGAGCCAGTGAAGTAACTGCTACACACATTAATTATTAATTAGCTGGGATTAGTTCAGGAAGTTTGCTTTTTAATAAAACAGCTTTATACTAACTAAATAGTGACTATGTATCTATGTTTTGCTGTTGTCAAGTCCATGGGATCTGATGCTTGGCTGCATAGTTTTTATTTGATATACAGTGTATATATACATAATATATATATACACACATATACACACACATATATATACATATAAAAGATATATGTATACATCCACACACATATAAATATATGTATGTATTGTTTTTTGCAAATGAAGTAAGAAAGCAAGCAAAAACAAGACTGACCTGACTTACCTGTACTAGGTTCACAGTCAATGAAGTCTTCATCATCACTGGAACATTCAGCAGATGAAACGATGTCATCCGTTGTCTGGTATGTCAAAGCAAACAGAACAGAGGGAAAAAATTAAGACACTTGGTGGTAAAGAGGCTGTTAGAGACACAGAGAAATAGTCTAGTAAAGAATGTTTCTTTTGTACCTTTTAAAATATTTAACTTATACCAAGCATCCTAGGTATGCCTGCATAAATACACTCTGCATGGAGCTGGATTCCCCTCGCGGAGGAACAGCACTTATGCTGGGCTGCTGAATATTTCAGGTGTGTGCAGGTGCAGAGCCCCTGCCGCGCCGCTTGTGCAGGCAGGAGCACGCGCAGTGCCGCCACATGCAGTGAGTACCAGGGGATACGAGACCCGCGTGTCTGGCAAGCCCCCTCCAGCCGCCCCAGAACGCGTGTCCCACTGGGCTCATCTATAAATGCCAGGCACCTACGGAGAGACCAAGCGTATGAGGCGTGTTTAGGCTGAGCATGCTTTTCCAAGGGAAAATGAATGAGGGAACTGTGGAAAATAAGCACTGTCCAGGCACCTAACAGGACTCTGCTATGTTGCTAAACACATCACACACTTTCAGGTTGTGGTATTCCCTGCTCTGCTGATCAGGTTAGGCAGAATGTCCCTCTTGGTCTGAAAAATCTTTTAAAATTATCTAGCTAGAGTGCATCTGTTGCAGTGTGATGATCTGCTGCAAGCTTCAGGTATGGCCAATGTGCAGGTCTGCCTACTTGCTTGCCAAGTGTTCAGGGTCACCTGGGTGCGACTGCACTGGCAGGTTGGAAAGCCTGGCTCCAAAAGGCTTAAACCAAACTCTCTGTGTGCAGCTTTTACAAGGTTCATTCCCTTCCATTTCCAGCTGGTGATTTTTTTTATTTTATTTTTTTAATTTTTCCTGCTGCTGGACTAATTAATGAGCAGCATGTACTGCAGCGTGTTAGAAAGGAGCATAATGGTGTCTCTTCCCAGCAGCAACTCCTGCCTCTAATTGCTGCAATTAGTTGAATTAGTAATGCAGACCATCAGGGAGAATCTGTGGCAGCCTCTGGACACAGGTTAAAACATTCCTGCACACAGCACAAAATTACCCCAGTTCAGCAGCATCAGCTCAAACTACCGCTTCTGCTGAAACTGTCTCCCTTAACAACTGCAGAAAGCCTGCAGAAAGCTGCCTCCTGCATTACGCAGCAGGATCAGGGGGATAACTCCTGAAACAGAAAAACTAAAATGTTCTTTGCTAGGCAGGAGATATTGCTCAAACCGGAGCTCCTTGGGAGCACAGCAGCTATACCTGTACTCTACATCGTGCTTTGCTACTCCATGTGAAAACTGCTGGGAATCTCACATCATGACAAGCCTTCCAAATCCTCATTCCTGAGAAAGAGTCCTACTTTCAATAAGGTCTCCTTTATAAGTCAACTACGACTGCCTTCAAAATGCTGAGTGCTTCCATGCATCTTCACAGATGTGTTATGAGGTCCTAATCTTTTCTTTAGCCCCCCCTCTGCTTTGTGCTAGCAAGTCTCTCTCTCCCTCATGAGACGCTTCATTTTGTAGGATGCAATCTTGCAGTAGTTGCATGCTTATTCATGGCAAGGCAGGATAAAGAGGAACTGAAGCAATAAGTACAGATATTCCAACTTAGGAATTAACGTTAATTTTTGCATCACCTTCCACTCAAAGAAAATGGAAGATCTTCCACTGACATCCTGGTGCAGACATTTTTCTTAAAATGAACTGGCTTTAAAAGTTTGTCTATTCAGTAACAGGTCAAGCAAGAAGGAATGCACAAGTATAAGTTTATTTTCTATAATTCTTTTCATCCTGGCACATATATTTTATGAAGCATTATTTAACCCAAAGAACACCAAATGGCTTTAACTCATACAAACAGTGATCACATTCTCCAATAGTGAAACACATTTGTTCCTTACAAGGAACTAGCAGGTACAATGTACCTAGTGAAACTGGAAATGTGTATCACAGATGCCCAAAAACACTTGTAAAACTTGTATATTTGTCAAATATAACACTCAAAAAATCACTATTAAAAGACACTGCTTAGACAATGCTGAGACTCTTGGCAACGTTTTTCACTAATTCCAATCTCAGAAGATGGATTTCCAAACTGAGAACATGGATTTGATTTTGCCCTTACTTGAAATTTTCTAACTTCTAATTGCATTTCTGAAACTATACTTGAATAGAATAAGAAGTTCACCTAAAAATCTTATTTTCTCCTTTTTCTGTTGTTAAAGACTTCACATGAAACCAGAAAGGCAGCAGATTCAGAACAACAATTATTTCTTCACCTAATTATTATTATTATTATTTTTTAATCTAGGGGATGCCTTGCAACATCATATTGGCGGCTGGCAGAAGGTTAGCTGCCTTAAAAAGTGATGGGCTAAATTAAAGGTAAAAACAAACCCACACAGAGCTAATAAGTACACTACAGTTAGCTTGGAAAGGCTCTGTGCCACCACAGGTGCTGAAGCCCAAAGGGTTATTCGCTATTTGGGCTGTCCTGCTCTGGATGTTTTCCATGCACCCCTGCCACTGGCAGCAGCAGCAGCCACAGGGAGCTGCACTGGAGGCACGGGATGCCCAGGCACCTGCGTGCGGCGCTGGCCCTGCACGTCGGTCCACACTGAGTCCACACAAGCTCTTAGTAGCAGCTGCCAAGTCATGAGGCATGAGAGTTTTAATTTTTTTCATTTCACTTGCCATTTAATAAGTAACTGAAGGACAGCAAGCACAACTTGCTTTATGCTACATCCTTTATTATCTATTTTAGGGTTTCTTCTGTAAAATCTGTGCATAGTTTATGTTGGTTTTGGAAAGAGAAGGGCATAAACACCAGACTCAGACAAAATGCAAAATGATGGTGCTCAATATTCCCCAGCCCTGCCAACTCTGACCTGTATCTGCACTTTTCCACAATTGGTTCCACATTTGATGCTATCAGTTAATCTCTGTCCTTATCTCCCTACTTCCATGGCATCCTATTTCCCCAGATAGTCTAGTTTTTCTTGCACTGTGGCTGCTGATTGTCCTAGGCTAGTGGTTTTGTATATATGAGTGCTAGAAAACAGAGAAACCTCCAGAAGTAGTGTTAGTGTTTAGACTTATGTCAAGGTCAGTAATGAGATTTCTAGAAACTGCATAAGAGATAAGTACACTAATCTGTCTTGCTATTTCCTATCTGGTATTTTTAATCTCAGTACTTTCCATCACCCTTCATCACTAACTGATTTTCCAGTCCCATCACATATTGGTTTTCCATGCACCTTCAGCTCAGACACCAACATCTGAATTATCCCAAAGGAATAAAGTTATTTTCAGAGAGAAGCAGCAGCAAATTTCTGACAACAGAAATAGAGTTCAGGAATCCTCCAGAAGTCAATAAAAATCGCAAATGGAATATGTCCCTATTCCTTACTGTCCTGTAACTGAGAATCTTCTCTGGGTGATTATTAAAGTTCCCCAAAACAGCACAGGCTAGTGAGCAGTGGCCCCACAGCAAAGCAGTAAGCAAAATCAGCTATTCCATTTTGGGTTCCTATTCCCAATTTTTGAAATGGGGCCAATTATACACATCCATGGCCCCCGGGAGGGATAAGTGGACTTATTCTTTAATGTCCGTCCAATCATCTGAAGATAGTAAATGCTAAATTTTCTTTCGCACAGACAACAACTAGATGGTAATGAAGCTTCTCCATATGCTACGATGGAAGCGATATTTGTGTTTTCACTGGAAAGAAACACAAGAGAGAAACTATCTACTATATATTAGCTAAATTCTATATTAAAAGTAATAATTCATACTATACTAAAATATGTATTTCATATTTTTTAAATCCCAGCTTTGAAATTGCTTGGCCCTGTATTAAGGGCCATAAAACTAAAGATAGGTATTATAATAACTTTCAATAAAATATCTCTTTGGCAGGAACTCTTTTTATTCCTTCCTCTGAAAGATTTTTTATGGCATTTATATTATTATTTTTTCTCTCCCGCTCTCCAGTGTTTAATGAAATTGCTTTGGAACAAAACCGGGGTAAGAGAAAGTGCTAAACTCTGAGCTCACCCTAGAGGATTTATTGGTATATTTACCTTTAATTTTTTTCAATTTCACTGAATTGGCTCACCATTCTTTCAATAAATTATTAGTTCTGTAATCACCTCCTCCTAATTATTCACTCTAACAGCCTCTTCAATCTTGCCATCGTGATGGTTCTGCATCTTTGTTCATTATACATCACTATACATCACTAGTGCAGGATGTAAAGTGGAAGGGAAGTTGAGACAACACAGCAAGGCCTGGTCAAGACAATTCCATTCCCTTCCAATCTTTCCAAGTGTCCAGAGTCCCAATTTATGCCTTAGATCCATAACCTTTGCTCCTTTGTTCTACACAAAAAGGCAGGTGCTGAATCTTCCTTTTCTCCAAGCGCAGTTTTTTCAAAACCTTGCTCTTTGGGTGCACCACTATTCGATAGACATTAAGCATACAGGATAAAATAAGTCCTGCCACAGAACAGCTTTATGAAATTATAAATAACACACCCAAGAATGATGGAGTTCTCACTTCTAGTGGGAAAGAAAAGACAAGGACCCATAAATTCAAACCTTGGAGACAAATTGCTCCAAAAGTACATACTTGGCAGTTGCTTCACTCTGTAAAGTGGGATTCAATTTTCCTACCTGCCTTTCATTTAAAACTCTTCTGCACACCATACACATTACTTCCAATTCTACACGATCATTTGAAAGACAACACTTTGGTGCAAGAAAAGTTTAAATCTCCTTGTCACCAAGGAATCACAATTTGCAGTCAATGCTGATATGAGACCACCACAAAATGCCAGACAAAAATATCTTTGCAACACCAGGGAAATATATTACTATTTATCTTCATACAGGTATTTGTCTTTCACATCAACAAACTTTTCTTAAATCCAATCACTTGAATCTTTCTTCTGCTCCCATACTGCTATATTTTCTAAATTTAGCAGTTGAGATATTTTCTAAATATCTCATATTCATTACAAATATGGGCAATGTATGAAGGAACACAGGGAAAATGCTCCCTTCCATAAGAGTCAGCTGCTAGTGATGCTGTTCTATCTATCAGAAATCAAGTTGTTCCTTTGGAAAAAAAACATCTTCAGGATATTTTCTGCCTTGCCAAAAGGCAGAAAAGACAGCAGAGGAAGTATCTCAGTCGCATTAGGCATTGTTTCTATCTTGAAGGTATTTTGGTAACTGAACTTTTTTAAAGAACTTGTATTCTGTTCATACTATTACAATTAAATTGAAATCCTTCATCTGTCCTTTCCGCACCTTATGTTTGTTTCTTGCTTTCTGTTTAATCTTGCAAAATATCCATCAGTTCATCATTGCATAACAGGTCTGAGATATTCTGCCTGGTCAAATTCAAGCTAGTACATCTTGAGGGAAAGAATCTGCATACAAGTGGGGAAATATTTCAAATGCTGCTCAAAACATAATGAGGTATTATAAAAGAAGGTGCAATTTGGGACTGTATAAACTATTAAGGACAGTTCTGGATTTGCCTTCAGTGGCTAAAGGGTTTTAATCCTCTCCAACTCATTGGCACTGGATGGTACAATATGTTCTTCTGTATTGTGACACTGGCACAGCTGTGAAGCTGTCTGAGGACTTTATACCCCACATATTTGCACTGAGATTGTGTCTGCCTCTACAAAGGCAATGCATCAAAGAACATGAAACTAATAATTTTCTCCACAGGGCTCATTTGAGGTGAAAGCTTAAACAAGAGGGCCAAATTCTCTGCTGGTTTGAACTGGTATTGATTTCAACCAGGCTGCAACAATTTACTCCACGAGAACATAGCTCATTATGTTTAGTTTGGGGCAATTTAATGCCAAAAGATTTAGAGCAATTGGATGCAATTCAGAGAAGAGCCACTGAAATGATGAGAAGAGTGGGGAGATTTATGAGTGACACAGGCTTAGCAAAACTGACCATCAGAGGTTGGTTTAATGAGGACTGCAGCTATGATAAATATCTACAAGTATCAGAAGAATGTAATAAACAACAGGAAAGAAGATGAACTATTTAAGTTCAGAAATGGTAGTGGGTAAAATTAAGCCAAAAAAAAAATTAGGATGAATTTCAGCAAGAAAAATCTCACCAGGGATCTCTACTAACTATGGGGTAGTTTCCCCAAGGCAATACCAGAAACCGCCAGCAGTAAGAAAAAGCAATCACTCAAGTCATTCAGATAGGAAAGTTATTAGTATATGGTTCAGGGTAAAATACCTTGACCCATTTATCTTCAGTCAAATCTAATTCACTCTAAATCAATCTGCTATTTACATCCCATCCCTATCATGATGTAAAATGAACACATCATAATGTATTTCTCTTCTTTCCAAAGTGGGCAGCAGAGCTACCCAGCAGAGACTTGTACGGTCCTTGGAAGACCATCACTGCTGTAGACCTTTTCAAACCACATGAATAAATCCATCCTGTGGTGTCCAGGACCTGCCTGGCCGGGAGCTTGTTGGTAACCAGCAAGTATCTGTCCACCTTACTCCAGTGCCAGTGCATTTCTGGGCTTGTGATCCGGGCTGGACACAAAAGCTGTTTTGCTGTCAAATTATTTCATTAAGTAGAGATCATGGGAGAACCACCCCTGTACCAAGATCAGCCACTTGTCTGTTACTACAGTAGACAAGAGATTTAAAAAAGTCAGTTAAAGAAGACAAAATAAAAAATAATTCCCCCTCCCCACCTCCAATTGTGCATCAATCCCGAGTCATGGGCAGTCATGTGTACAAAGAGCCCTGAAAGTTGAATTAGTCCTTTGAAAACCCAAAGCCTGCCTCAATAGAATCAATAGTTCATTAAGACTGTGAAGCCTCTGCCTCTTCTTGACCACACTTGATGCCAAATTTCAGGGACTTTGTTCTATCCCGAGGCTGTGCAAACACAATGAGGAAAAATCAGTATTTCTGCCTTTTGTCTCCTTGTGCTGGCAGTGGGAAGGAAGATGTTGTGAGGGTTGTGGGCAGAGGGGAAAAGAGAAGGGAGGGCAAAAAGGGGAGAAAGAAAAGTGCGGAGGATTAATCCATCTGTTGTTCAAGGCACCCTGGCAAGGGAAAGAGAAGTATTGAACCACAGCAGCTTAACCCAACTTCAATGTACCTTCCCAAAAGCAGTAGGAATGTAATGCTATGTGGTGTTCTGCTGATAAGCAAATCCCTCTAAATCCTTTCAATTTATTTCTTGGCCTGAAGAAATTACATATTATTTAGGAGCTAAATAAATAAATAAATAAATAATCATCTGCAGGAATCTAGATTGGTTGTTTATTGACTATATATGCACACAGAGGCACTTGCTTTTCTGTTTTTTTTCCTTCCCTAGTAGAATAGCGCTCTTTCCGACCTGATTTGGTGGAGGATCAATGGACTACTTGTTTTTTTTTTTTTTTTCCCCCAAATTGTTTAGTGTAACTCTCAAGATTTCCAAGAGTTTTGGACTACACTGTAAAATATAAATTCAGAGCTAAAATATAAAACAGTTTTGGCATGAGAAGAGAGTCACTTTTTTCCCTTATCAATTTATTTTTCTTTTTGACATTCCTTTGCCTCAAAGAAGCACCCTGGAGATAAAACTGTCTATACATTGAAGAGTAGGTAAACTGGAAAGATTTTCAAACTACGTGTCCTTTTCATCATTTGAGACAGATTTTCCACCATTTTACTTTTATTTATTATTGAAACAGGCCTGCCAGCTGAAATAAAATTTCTGAATATTCTGTTTTAAGCATAATGAAATAACATAGATGGTGGGGCAGGTGAAAATTCAAGAGAAAGGTGCACTATGTGTACAAAACTTCTTTAAGATGCTCGTCTGAATGGCTTAGTTTTTTTAAAAAATGCTACATTCACAACAGCTCCCACCCTGGAATCAGAGAGAGCTGCTGGACAGACAGAACTGTGGAAAGTCAGATACTGTTCAGCACTTGGACTTCAGGATTTCTAAAAATCTTGGTCAGGTCAGCTCACACAGTTTCCCAGAGTTTGTCCAATAGATTTCTCATTTTCAGTTACTCTGAACCCAGATTCTGAAGGGTACTATGCCCCTCACCGAAGAATTAGCAAGATGTTCTGGGCAGTGAAGGCTTCAACCTCCCCCTCGCCTCAGCATCTGCTCAAGGCCAGACATAGGAAGCAAGACTCTCAATAAAGATTTCCAGAGTGCTGTTGGAAAAAGCCAGCCTACTGCCAGAATTCAGCATCCTGCTGATATGCACCTTAGCCCTAGATGTTCAGTCTGATGTATTAACTTAAATTGCCCCAGAAATCAAATTATTATTAATATTTTCAGCTACAAACTACCTTTGCTGAAAAACAAGCGCATTATCTATTTCGCCTGCAGAAGGGCAGGGCAAACCACAGGGGAGCAGTAACTTCTTATATTGCCCCAGTCCAAACTGCCACGGATAGTGAATCAGAAGCTTCATGTTGTTTGATTTTATATCCTTGATATTGTCATAAATTCACTGCCTGACTTTGGGAAAATTGCCTCCTTCCTCATGTTTCTGTTTATACAGCTATAAAATGAGGAGAAAACAACTTCTCTGCTTATCTGGCATGCAATCAGACTTTTAGTAAATATCTTACATTCTCAAAGCAAAGTCTAAGTATAACAACCCTTTAAATTAGTAAAGGAAGCCTATGCTTCAGAAAGTTAGATGCTCAAATGATCTGAGATGAATCAGCTGCCCTTTGAAGACTCAGCCTCCAGTAAGAGTAAATGGGTTTTCTTTGCGTGCTAGCCTGCACTTAATAACTGTGTCAGAAGAATATTTTTCATTTACACTTTGCTCCTTTGCTGGAAATCAATATGTCGTTTGCTGGCATTTTCTCCTGGACATCTTTATTTAGCTTGTCTTTTCTTCCTTGGAGGGGAGGGAGTCGTATTTGATTTTGTTCTGTTATTGATTAGATCGTTCTGAGCGAGAAATAAATAACTAAATTCAGCACAGTGGCTTTAATGACAATCTTTTAAGCCTCAAAATCTGCACACCATGTTGCGCTTCCCTCAACACATGATTTAAAAGAAACAAAATCTATAAAGTAAGGTTACAATGGAGCAAAGAAAAGGAGACAGTCACACAGACAATTCAAGTGGCATTTCTATTTATGTGCTCATTAATAAAGCCACATAGGTCTGCTTCTATTTTTAAAGCAGTGATCTCATCATCTCTTGCAAACGAGGCTGAACGAGAAATTAGATATGGGAGACCCTCTCCCAGCAGACAGTTTAGACTGGAGGATATTGGCCATGTTCTCGTATCGGTCACTCTTGGGAAGTGACAGTGGTGGCCTAGGGGACCGAACCCTTTTGCAAAAGCCTGCACCAGCCCTCCAGGTGGGCCCACAGAATCCCTCTGAGTCTCAGCTCTGAAGTGACGAACGAACCTCAGGCTCAGACTAAGGAATCCCCATATGCCATGGGGAGGGATCAGTCCAACAGGGGACCTGTCATTAAGGGTCTGCTACTTAAAAAAATATCAGCACCTGGGCACTTTTCCCAAGAAGGTGCTCCCAGGATTATTTTTAGACTGAAACTGAGCAGTACCTTTACTCTTTTGAATTTTCCTAACAGTTTTAGGTCAAGTATCCTTCCCTCCATGTATTGGACCATGATGCAGTGATGCTGCTCATTGCCACCCAGCTCCTGTTTTCCATCCCAGGCACAGCTGCACTTTGGTTGGGCATGCAAAGTAATTGCCATCATTTGCTTAATTTGGAGATTTCCTTTGCTTCCTGTCCTGCTTGCTTTTTAATTTCTGCTGCTTATTATTATGAGCAGCAGAAAGCTGCTCTTGGAACAGTAAAATTCTTAAAGATAAAAAATAAATAAATAATAATAAAAAAGCACTGTTCTGTGGTCCAAGTCTTTGTAGTTAAATTCTAATGTGACAGGGTATGTTATTTGTAAAGTAACAATAAACATAATCACTCTGAATAAATGTGCCTTAAAACAGCGCCTGCAATTATTGTAAGTACCTCTGAGTCCAATAAGATAAACATCTATCTTTGAATATTCACATTAACGTGCTAGACTACTATTTCCAGGCAAATCTTTCTCTTTCTCTGTGAACATTATCATACAATTCGAAAATGGCATTTAAATACTGTTACTCACAGGACACACACATTAGATTGCAAGAAGAAGGAGGTCTCCAAACACATTTAAATGCAGAATAAATACAATGTAGAATAAATAAATGCAGAAATAAGCCTCTGTCCACCAGAAGAATTGCTTCCAGAATAACTTCATATATACCAAATGGTTAGCAAGGAAAATAGCTACTAAAATGCCATAGATAACCAACCATACAGTACACCTGTTTTAAAAGGCCATAAATAGTTTTAGTCTGTAAACAATAAGAATGTTCATACACACAAAGAAGTCCACAAAGACAGATCTGGGAGACAACAGATTTCCCAGAATTTCTCAGTAACAGTGACTTTCTTTTAACCACAGGTCCAGCCTTCCTTTTTGTAATGTAGGGTAGAGATGACTGTCAGTAGCTAGTGCAGAAATACCTAAACATACAACAGAAGGTATGTATGACCACTGAAATATTAACATGCTTAAGGTCAAATCTAATAAAAATCAATTCTAGAGGTATTCCTCCAGCAAACACTTTGATACTTGAGAATCTTGGTTTTCTATCATTAACATTTTTGCAGGGTTTTTTTTTCTATGTGAATAGACTAACGATTTCAGCAGTGGGACAGAGATCGGACTTTACACTACATGTTAGTAAAAAAAAGCAGGCCACAAAGAAAGTAAATAAGCAAGCCAAAACAATCCTATCATCAACAGGGATCAATGGGGAAAAAGTGATGGACAGAACATATAGACAGAAGTGTGATTTTTACTCAGATTCCAAACACTGGTGCCCACAACTTACAGTGGCAGCACCCACCTGAGATGAATTGCTGAACAACCATCTGGTAACTTCTATTTCAATCTTACGGATGGATCTCAAAATTGCACTCACTGGTCAGCCAACTAAACTGATCAATAGACTGCAGAAAGATGATCTGCTCTCTAATTCTAACTTAAAAATGAACACAGAATATGCTATCCTTAAGCATATACCCATCAAGTTAATAAATATACTTGGTTCTTCAAGTATTAATGAAGCATCAGCTTCATCAGTCAGGTAAGTGTCAACCTCCTGAGCTGCTCAATATAATAAATACCTCCTGGAATCCCATTAGATTTGAACTCAACGTCACTTAAATTCCACATCAAGTGATCCATGCTGCAAAGGGCTGTCATGAAACAAAACTCTGCTACTGGGTAGGCAGAACTCCCATGCACAACAGACACAGTGAACTGTTATCGCTGCGGGGCTTCTCGGCAGCCCCCGCTTAATCACAAGCTTAGCTCCCTGTGATGGATAACAAGGCCATTTTCCCTGCTTATTTGTTTAGCTCTCCTTTGGTTTGATTAGCAGTAGTAAAGGCAAATCAAATCTTTTGTGTTTGTGTAAAATAATAAATAAATAAATAAATAAAAAGAGCAAAGTTAGTTTTAACAGCCCAATAGCTGCTCAGCTGGAATGCACTTAGTGAGAGGGAGTTAGACAAAGGAATTCAGGCAGCTTTAAACACCATCTGGAACATGCTGGGCTCATCTATACTTCTACCTGTTTAAAGCAAAAAAACCAATGCATTTACCAAAAAAAAAAAAAAAAGAAAAAAATCACACACAACAAAAATAAGAAACCTCACACCCAAGTGAAGAAGCTTTGTGCAGCTCTAGAGATACTTTAATCAAGACATCAGGTACTATGAGGTTTTTCCCTTGTGCCCTTCGTATTTCCAAGGCCAAAGATGGGAGTCATTAGGAAACAAGTATTCAAAGAAAAGAAGGATATGAAGCTTTAAAGCACATGACAATACTTCCTCCACTGTCAGTAAAGCCGCCTCTAAACTCGGCTTTGTGATGCAATTTTTCCTGACATCAATAACCTGTGCTAAGGATTGCAAAATAGCATGAAATCCATGTCAAGTATGAAATGAAGTTTCTGCATAATGAATTTGAATGAGACAGTTATCATTTCAAGGTAGCACTCTGAGAAATTTCTTCTCTCATATATTCTAATTATGGTGTTGACAACAGTGGGAATCACAAAAGAAAGTATACCTGATTTTGCATAATGTCTATTACAAGTCTTCAGTAATATAAAAAAAGTACAGAGCCCTTCCAGGCTAGGGATAGCCAAGTATTAGTCCACAGCGTATTTAACCTCAGTCATAGGAACACTGATAACAGGACAGGGGCCAAAATGGGATCTGGCATTTGAAGCTTTTATTGTGCAGACACGTAACAGTGTGCACAAATAATTTTCTTGTATCAGTTTGAGCTGATAGCATAGTAATAGTTTGGGGTTGATGGCATTTCTGCTCTCTCTCCTGGAAGGAAATCAGCTTATTTTTCCTTAAAATTCTTCTCTATATGGTATCATTACAGAAGTTTTGCATGTGCTATCCAGAAATAAGTCATGGAAGCCACTGGCATTAACAGCTGCTGCCTTCTGGCATTTTTATTACTTAATTTTTAGACTTAAGCCTTACTCACACTAGAGAGACTTAATGGCATTAAAGCCATGCTGGCATATCCAAGTGGGCCCGGTTGCCAACTTTCAGTTCAAGAATTCTGACAGAAGCTGCTTTTGCACCAGCTTTTGCTTCCCATCTCTGGACACAGAAAGCTAAGCTGACAAAGGCTGATGTAGCCATATCCATATCAGGATTTTGACTGTCAGCCTCAAGCGAAAGAAAAGCACGTGCATGTTTGCACTCCAGGACACTCCAGCAATGTTGATTGAACCCATGGTTGTTACTATGTTACTAGACATATTCTTCCAATAGGCACATTGTTCCAGTAAAGGAACAAGGTAGGAAAAGGAAAGGAACAAGGTAGGAAAAGGCTGCAAGGCAGGGCGAGGGGTTTTTTTTTTGTTGTTTTTGTTTTCAATTCAGAGGTCTCAGGGTCTGAAGAGACCATCAGATTGACCAAATCTGAGCTTCCATATCACATGCCTATAGAATTACATGGAAGAGCTGAGTATCGTGACAGGGCAGCTAGCCTGCCAGACCTCCATGTTAAATACAGTGAAGATGCACATATATTCCTTAGAAATAAATGTTCATAAACAGTTTGGGGAATATTTGGAGGAAGGTGCTCTATAAAGCATAAAGAATACACTGTGATTGTATCCCGTTTGCTGAATTTTCTGAGCCGAAGGATTATCACAATCTGCACTGCTGAAGTAGGAGGGAACTTAAAAGTCATCTTCCTTTTTCAGTGTTTCCGAAACGCAATAAGGTAATAAGGTATTAAGGTAATGGAAAACATTGTACATTCCTACAAACTGAGATCTCCACTTAAAAAGGGCTCTCCTGCAATAACTCCTCCTCAATGTGGAGAGCCTACAGTGCACATCTGCAAAAATAAATGGTAGCAAAACTTGGACCATTCGTCACAAAAGACAAATGACTCTCAGCAAAATAGCCCTGTCACACTGGACTACAAATACCCATCCAGTCGGAAAGCAAACCTTGCTTTCAGATGAAGCACAGCTTTTACACCAGGTGTAGAGAAATACTCCGTAACCTCTATACCATGCAGCTTTGAACCCCCCAGCCCACAGTAGTGGAACAAATTGCCTGGCAAGTCCCAGGGTATCCCTTCTACCTACGTCTCCTCCTTGCACACAATGTGCAAATGATCGGAACAAATGCTACAATCTGACACCATGGAGTTCTCGGCAGCTGTCAACTCATTAAGTTCTATTCACTGGCTTCCCACCTCCTTGCCAACGTATTACATAAATTGCTTTAGCTGGCAGTCTTTCCCTTTGCCTGAAACTAGTTTGCACTGAGCACGTTTTGAGTTTGTTGTTTTCTAAAAGGAATGCATTTACTCCTTTCCCTTTGTGATCTGCCTTGCTTTGCAACAGTTCGAATGGGCTTCAAGATACTGCTTCATTATCAAACTGCAAGTGGAAATGAATATTTTATAGCAGCTGAACAGAGGTTTGGCTGTAAACGACTACACCCTGATTAAAACAGAGGGAGAAAGAACAAAGGAAAATTAATTTAATTAATGAAATATTGATGTAATATATAGACAAATGCTTTCCCATTGAGAAGGAGATTCCTGCAATTTGAACTTTTACAGAGTTAACAGAAAAACCTGGAGGTTTACTACCTCCTCCTCGAATTAGCTAGTCATGTTTCTCATGTTTCATTTTTGCCTTTTTCAGCCTCCATAAAATGCCTGAAGGTATATCTGGTACCTAGAAGAACAAAGCCACAGATGCAAGTGCTCCAAATTTAAATATACACTTACAATGACTGTGTGACTTAAGAACATGTAAGAATAGAAGAGAAAAATAGCCTCACTAGCTCAGGCCTCAAGTCCTGCCTCTGGCATTAGCTAATTATTTGTGTTTGTTCAAAGAATGGATGAAAGCAAGACAAACATGCAGAAATATTTTTTTCTTTCCTCCACATATGCCAGTTGGAGTGACAAGCACCAGTTTAGGACGTGGTTAGACTTAAATCTTTGTGCTCCATCGACTTTGCATTTCATAGTACTTGTATTTCATAGGTTTTAATGGATTCTTCTACCACACACTGGCATATTAGCTTTTTGAATACATTTATATTTTCAATTTCTACAATATCCTGTGGCAGTGAGTTCCACACTTTGTGAAAAAAAATACTTCCTTCTATTTGACCTCAGTTTGTTGTTACATTTAATTCATAGAACCACAGAAGAGCTGAAGGGACCACAGAAGGGACCTCTGAAGATCAGATCTATCTCCCTGCTCAAGCAGGGTCACCTAGAGCAGGTTGCCCAGGACCATGTCTAGGTCCAAGGATGGAGACTCCACAACCTCCATAGGCAACACGTTCCAGCGAGAACAGTCTGATCCTGTTTTTTTAAGACTCTCTCATCAGATATTCACAAACATCCCCCCGAGCCTTTTCTCCTCCAGGCTAAACAACCCCATCTCTTTCAACCTCTCCTTGTATGGGAGATGCTCCTGTCCCTTCATTACCTTTGTGGTCTTTAGTTGAACTTACTCCAATAGGTCCTAGTCTCTCTTATACAGGAGGATCCAGAATGAGACACGGTACTGCAAATGTGAAATTCCTTAACCTCTGTTGCATGAGGAACAGTGAATACTCATTCCTAAGTCACATTTCTGCTATGTAGGTTTGATTTTGGAGACCACCGTCTATAGTCATCAAATTTTCAGCCTAAAGAATCCTAGCCTTTCTAATCCCTCCTCTTGTGGAAGTCATTCCATATTCTTGATCAACCTTGCCTGTCATTTTTCCTGTACCTTTTTTAGCTCCCATAAATCTGTTTTCAGTAAGCAACAGCCAAAATTGAGTGCAGCACTAAAGATAAAGCACAACCCAGTTTTACATAGTGGTAAAATGACATTTTATTCTTATTTTTTTCCCTAACAATTTTTATATTTGTTTTTCCTTCTTGAATGTAAAAATGCTTCCAATTTGGCCATTTGTCAGTATAAAAACACACTTTCTATATTCACTGCAATTAAGCATGTACATAGAACTGTGCCCAACCATGTATTTCTTCTGTTATGGCCTCGGTTTCTGATAGTTTAAAATTAAGACCATATAACAAGATGGAACTTATTGATTCTCAAGATGCATCAGAAGTATCCATTGAAAGGTATATGAATGAGATCTATGAAGAAGTGGTAAAATATTTGGGAGGTTTTTAGGTTTCTCAAACACTCCAACTCCAACAAGCTGACACCCTTCTGATGTCGCAGAAGGTACCTGGGTAAGTCCAAGGGAAACCTGTCACTTTCAAGTGTTCAGGAAGCAGAAGTAACATACATGTGGTATCATGTGGAAAAGACTGGAGTAATATCATCGATGCACAGCAGATCGGTAATAGAAAAGTTTCTCCAAATTTAAGTTAGAAATTTAGAATAAACATGAAAAGATACCAATAGTGGGGCTGAACTGAAGAATCTGCTCCATAATTTGTTTCTTTGTGTCTTATCTGTTTCCTCGTGTCTTTTTGCTGGTTAATGGTCTTCATATCTTGCATGTTGCCAAGGTAATTAGGCTCCAGTATAACACAGGAAAATCACACGAACCAAAACTAGGACACGAGAACAGTTCTCAATTTTAGAAAAAAAGCACAGCTTACTTTATCCTGAGTGTATCTCTGTTTTCTGCTCGGTAGAGAGGAAAGAAAGATTTAGCATAGGTTTGCCCACAATCTCATACAATTTTCACAATTTTGGGTGATCACTGCATTCATTCTGCAAGGGACTATACTGTAAGGGTATTGCAGCAGAACAAGGATGAAATAGTTTCAAGGAACTGCTCTGATTTAAAGTTAGCAAGGACAAAACAAAAGCAAACAAAATCATTACACACAGATCACACATGAAGACACAGCAGCTACCACCTGAATTTTAACAACAACAAAATTACCCACAGACTCCCATCAGACCAAGATCCTGTTATTTAGACACTACAGTAACAATGGGATGAAAAAGACCCTGTTCCAAATAGTGCTGTTTAGGCAAATAAGCAATACTTCTAGTACAGCTGGCAAGGGAATAACACCTAAATTTTATGACAAATTATGATGCTGAAGAATTAGCTTTTGTTCTGTGCAGGAACAAAATGAAATATCCTCTTAAAACTATCTCATAAAAAAAAAAATTGCATCAAAGTATCACTTTTCAGATAATAATCTGACTATTTTGACTTGCACTTAAATTTGAGACATTCCATTTCACACATGCAAGACAGCACGTACCCATTGGAGACCGGGGAGGTTGTAATCCCTAAAAGTGGTTAGTCCCTTGGGAAAGATGCAGGCTTGGCATCCAAGTGCCCGAACCATTTGAACAGGGGATTTCTCCTGGGTTACTTTGCATCAGAAGCGTAGGAATGAGAGTCTACTGCGTCCTCTTCTGTAATAAGCACTCTAGTTCCCATCTGCATAGGTGTGAGAGCCCTTCACCCTCTCCACATTATGCACCATCCTCTGCAGGCCTCCCTCCCCTTCCCCCGGCAGTTATTTAGCAGAGAGCACAGCACGAGCAGAGGCTAATAGGAAAAATGGCAGGGAGATAGCTTTAGGAAACAGCAGCTATAGCCAACCTAACTGATGGTGCAGATGAAATACAGGTGGCCCGACGAGACTGCTTAACCTGGTTAGCCCGGAAGATTTCTGAATACGTTAACAGAGGCTCAGTTAAGGAAAGGGGATGGTACAGCTTGAGTCCTGAACTGAGACTGCACCAGAATAACATAGCAAATAATACTGCCAAAGATTATACTCGTCTGCTTGCAGAAGCCTTCTGACAAGAACAACCTCAGGAAAAAAAAAAGAATGAAAAAGAAAAAAGGATATAGAGAGAACAAAAATGTAATTGCCTGCCTATCAGCTCCACTATCATAATTACTTTCAAACTCTGACATGGGTTGAATCAGATGAACACCAAATCAATTTTTGCAGCCAGCAATCAGTGCATTCTTAGCTCATAAATTAAAATGTCACTGCAGAGTGAGTACAAAATAATGCCTGTTTCAATATTTTACACTACAGAAAGCACAACTTCCTTCTCTTTTCTTGTATTTGATTCAATAGTCCAGTAAGTGATGCTTGTATGTCCTAAAGCACTGTACAGCATATTACACACATTTAATTCCCACTGGAGTTTGCACAGCAGGACGCCACACATGAAACACACCAGGCATTACATTCCAGCTATGCAGTGTGTAAGGGTAAACCCACTGTGTTTCAATAGCCCTATACTGAATCTGAGGAGATGCTAGTCCGAGCTTTTTTCCTGCATCTGTACTTTGCACATCGTTGGGAACCTCTCAGCTGCTGGCAGTTTACAAGCCCATTCCCGTACCTTCCCTCGGTCAGAGTAGTGGCCAGCCGTGAGCTGCCTGGGGCTGCAGTGAGCAGCCGACGCAAGCAAAACTCTGGCCACCACCTGGTCACTTTTGTGCTTTCTTTAAGGACTTAAGTGATCAAAGTGAAGAATCAATAGCAGAATCAAGAAGAAGCAAGCCCATATGAATCAATACTATTAAACCTACTCAGTTTCATGTTACTCTCTAGGCTCATTCTGATCCTAGACAAGAATAATTTAATGGACCTTTCTGTGGCCAGTACCCTACCACTCTTTTTTCCTACTTAAAAAAACAAACTTTGCTACTAAGTGTCACAGAACCAGGCCCATGAGTTCATTTCTGTGCAGCTAATATCATCAGACATCTTATGCCTTTTTCTCGTTTAGTCATTTTTTCATTTAAAAGGCACCATAAGTGCACTAAAGGCACTGGTTGACTCTGTATGTAATGAGTGAGGTAATTTGACCTATGATATAAGTGGTCAAACCCCAAATTCACTGTTTTGTGCTTCCGCTAGCTCTAATATGATACCTCATTTTTAAAACAGAGAAGTTGAAGCATCGTTGCCTCACATCTGTTCCAGGTGGAAAGGATCTGTGAAGGACAGCACCTACTGAATTCCTAATTTGTTCCAAAACTTTCCTCCAAGGTTTCACCTGCAAACACTACTGAACAAGTTACCTAGCTATATGAGCAAATATGGCTAATCATTTTATAAATCAGCTTTTTAATAGTCAAAGTCCATATTGAGAGTTTTCCCTCAAAGTCGTATCTTTCAAGAGCTCAAGATTTCTCTTCTGCCTTCTAGCTTTCCAAAGCTGAGCTATAGATTTACTGAAATCCAAACCCAAGCCTTGCATTCAGGACAAGTCTTTTCTCCCTTGTAGCTGTGGTTAAACTTACTCTCTTTCACCTTCATCCAGAGGATTTCTCCTTGGGACAGGAATGCACTTCTAACTTCTAGCCTCAGTTTACTCACAGTTGGTCAGCATTTACTTGTTTTTATGCTAATGTAACTCTTTATTTTTTAAAAATATATATTTTCCTTGCCTCCTGTTTATAACCAACCATAATACAGTTTCAGAGAGCAATCATATCTCCTCTTTTTGTTCGGTTTGCAAGCTGAAGATACAAAATCCTCACAATATCTTATCTTAAAACAGATCTCCCATCCACAACATTGCCCTAGAAAACCTTCAAGTGTATCTGCCAATTCCTACCACTCATTCTTTACCACGGGCAGAAACATAGCGCTGTACAAATTCAGAGGGAGAATTTTGTTATATTTTAGAAAACAATCCTACTGTTATAAAATGGGGGCTTTATTTGTGTGAAGGGTCTCAACAGGTATTTATTTCCATAGGTATAGGAATACATATAATATTTCCTGCCTGCTAACAGGAGGAATTTGATTTGATAGTTTTTAATAAATTTAGTTTGATATTAATTAGGTTGGTACCAGAAGCTACAAAAAAAAAAAAAAGGAAAAAGGGAAAAAAAAAAAAAAAAAAAAAAANGAAACCAGCTTCTAAGTAAGGAATTTCTGCTGACCTCCTTGAGGAGGTTTAAGGTTCAGCTCCATACTCTTGAATAAATCCAAAGCATGGCATCTGCAAAATGAGTGGACACAGAAATGTATGCATTGCCTGAGCACAGCTAGAAGTAAAGAGATCAAGCTGGGGGAAAAAAAAAAAAAAGTTACTTTTCAAACTGCCATCTTTTATCTCTTGAGAAACACAAGAACCAGAACTGATAAATGCCTGGATAACTTATCAGTTATGATAACTACTTTACAGAGATGCAATACTGAGTAACTCCTCAGAAACTCCAAACTTACAAATCAAATATAATGAATAACTGAGAAAGCCCCACTTTCAATTTCAATTCTGCTCTCCTTATCTGCCATGCTAATATTTAGAAAGTAATTATTGCT
The DNA here is from genome assembly GCA_013389825.1 of Crypturellus undulatus. NCBI lineage: Eukaryota > Metazoa > Chordata > Aves > Tinamiformes > Tinamidae > Crypturellus > Crypturellus undulatus. The sequence continues at coordinate 401,562 of VWPW01023369.1, forward strand.
CTTGATGATTAAACTTTTTTTTTTCTCCTCTTGAAATGACTGATTTTTCTTTTGAAGTCTGCATCGCCCTGGAGGGAAAATCCATTTCTCAGCAGATTTTTTCCCTTTTTGCCTCTCAAGTAAAGGGGATTAGGAAAATTAGAATAAAATGACAGTAAAAAGAGAAAGGAGAAATGGGAAGAGTGAGTGAGAAAAGACAGGTCTTCTCTCAGTTTGAGAAATATCTTTAGGAATTCATGAAAAGGAAGAAGTGAAAAAAGATGAGCTCATTAGGTATGGCATCTCATGCTGAAGTTCAGAGTTCCTATATTGATGTGAATAGTTGCTGAATGCTGCCGACAACTCATTCCTAGGTTGAAGTTAAAATGACCCTGTATTAGCAGAAGAGGCCCATCAACATTTGGCATCCTTGCTATCAGGGTACCATATTACACATAGCTTCTTACAGAATTAGTGCAGCTGGTTTAGTTCTTCAAAGATGTGTTTTTTCATAGTCTGGGCACCACGACCAAGTTACCCTGACCTGGACAGGAAAGAAATTACATTGTAATGATGAAGGGAGATAGATGAAACTAGACGTTTGTATACTTCATCAACACAGAAAGATGAAATTGTGACAATTTGTTATGATTATCTTAGACTCATGACACTTAGGTAAACTCTCTGATAGCCACTCAAAAAGCCACTTAGGCTAGAACATTAGACAAACAACCTGGAGAAGGGCCAGCACTGGATGAAGCGATTGGCTCATTTCAGAACATGAAGTGTTTTTACTTGACAGCACGCCATGCTGACTGTCTTTGGGGAGATGCTGCAAAGCAAGCTGAGAAACCTTGATCAGGAGTGAGACAAAGTACCAGTTGTGGGTTGTATAATCGATGGCCATTCAAAAGTAGCTTTTCCGGAGAATTGGAAATAAAATAAAGGTCTTCAGTTGGTAAAGGGGCTAAGCATATGCTTCTTTGATCTGTTGTTAGAGTTTAGCATATCATCGGCAAGTCTTGCCATTGTCGCCTTTATTTTAAACACATTGCTTTTGAAGTTAATAAAATGAGTTGTTTCTCCCTGGTGCTGGACCATTTGCATAATTATAAAGAGGGTTCATGGAAGAAAGTCAATCAGATAATTCCCACATGCAAATTAAAGATCTTTCAATTAACATGGCAGGATGTGTGTGAAAATCATGCTAATGCGGCAGGAGATATCCCCAATGGCAGTCCAACTCTCTGCCTGTATGCCAAGACATGTCTCTGTCTCACTTCACTGCTAGTGCCCCTGCTTGGGCTAGAGAGAGTGATGGAACATAATAGAAAGGAAGGTTTAGTAAAGATCTTTACTATGAGGTTATTGCTGGCACCTAGGAATACTACTTTATTCTTACTTAAACTTGCCCCAAGGCAAAAGTCAACCTGGCTGATGAAGAAACTGTATTTGGTCACACGGGAGTGAAAGTGTGAGAAGAATCTTCTGCCTTCCAGGGAGCTCTTTCACACATCACCGTGTGTAAGCTTCCTCCACAAAAGGCTAACTTCTCTTTCCTGTATTCAACAATACTACACACTCTTTTCATAAGGCTTTCCCTGATGCCCCATCTGCAGGTACTGGCCCTAGAGACCAGATTTTGAAAAGCAGATATGAGAAAAAAAAAAAAAAAGGCTTTCAAATACTTTCTAGTATTTTAGGTTATATATAATGAAAAACAAACAAGTCAGATCGTCAGATGGCAGGGATATATGCTGGTGACCAGCTTCCAATCCAGAATGTAATATTCCCATGAGTATAAGCCGACTCTACACTTCAGTGTTTTATGAAAATACTACCTTTTTCCCTGAAGCTCTTGAAACTCTGAAGACTGAATACGAGTGGAAGCAGATCCTTGTTTGGTACTGTGGCACCCTGTGATTCTAACCAGAAACCATTCCAATCATTGAATGACACTTCAAAAGCTGGTCTTGCATGAGAAAAATATCCCATTTCTGTGCTCCAGTGAAACAACCCAGCCTGCAGTTTATTTTCAGTGCTGGCCTTTCTTTGCTCCTGAACTGGGATCAAAACTAAGAGATCATAAGTCTGGAAAGCAAGAATCTCCATCTCAGAACTTCCCATTTAAGTACTTACTGCCCTGACAAAGCTCTGAGACCCACTCTTCCACGTAGCAGCATTCCTAGCAGCAAACAGACCTCATAGATGGCCCCAGATAACTTATTCATACTTCTTTAATTTGGATGATGGACTGTCATAAATTCCATACTATTTTAAAGACAATAAAAGAAAAGCATTTTGGAATGTACTCAAACTCTAAGGCTCTGTTTACCTGGGACATTTTCTGTAGCAGTTAAATGCATATGGATTCTGGAAGCAGGAAAAATTTCCTAACAGCTAATTATGAGGATGAGGATGAATTAGCACCGAAATCATGAGGATGAACTACTGCACCAAACTATCTGAGCAAAAATTAAAAATAGTCAAGCCTCCCTTCAAGACTCTGTGGTCAAAATGTGCAAGATGAATGGACGCAGTTCAGACACAAGTCTACAAGAATGACAAAGTTTGAACTGCAAAGTTTGCACAGGACATATGCAACTTACTGTGCCTATGTCCTTCAAACTATTTGGGTTTTTACCTACTTATTACCATCTAAGAACAAAGAATATCATGAAAGAACACAATCTTTATGTTCCTGTGCTTCTGGATCTGACCAGTTTGACCTGACCAGAATGATTCAAACTGATCAAAAGTTCTCAGCATTATTTTCATGGTAGCCAAGTTTTAGCAATCTATTAGTTTTATAATTAGTATTAATAATAGTTGCTCTATTATGCAGCATTAGGAAAGTAAACTTGAGCTTTTTCAGCACATTTTAGTTTTAATGAAGCAATTACTTGAGTCAAAATCATTTATCAAATTGAGCAAATCCTAGCAAGAATTATATTTTTGACTTCAAGTCTTTGTTTTTCAAATAGTAATGCATAATAACTTCTTGAGGAATTAGTAATCAATGTGTCACTCCTCTAAGTAATTATTTTACTTGAAACAAGTAATAGGTCTGTGTTCCCATTTGAGGGTGCATGTAATTGTAATGTATTGTTAATTCTACAGTCTTTTGTATAGAATGAATATTCAACCTTAATAATCATGGAAAACTATCAAAATATCTCCACTGTATATTCTCTGCAGAAACAGGATAATGAAAGAGTTAGCATACTGAGCACCTTTTTGAGTTTCAAACTACAGAATAAAAATACAAGTTTGTTAAAATACAGTCTGTGTTTTTTGACAGAAAGACCTAAGAACTTGGAATCTGTTGTGGTTGTTTCTTATATTTGTCTCTTTCATTGTATTCACTGTCAGGCTAGGAGCACAGCATGACGTTCTTCTCTGCCTTATTTTCACTCTTTTTAACGTGAAAAGAAAACTAAACCCATCTTTCAGACCAAGAATGTTTTTGTCATAAGTTATTATTTGTAAAGCATTTTAAGATCAATAATAGATTTTCTTAGGAAGCACAGAGAATTACTTTAAAAAAAAATAAAAAAATTAAATAAAATAAAACTTCCCAACTGCAAGATATGTTTAAGGTATATATTCATATCACATTAGATGGTGCAGGATGAAAGAGGACAGATATTTAACAGCATGTCTGAACACTATACCACAACACGGGACAGGACTTCAGTCTTGGAGGCTTTCAAAACTCAGCTGAGCAACCTGATCCGATTAGACTTGCTCTGAACAAAGGGTGGACTGGAGACATCTGGAGGTCCCTTCCACTCTAGATTATGATTCTGCAAATCTAAAATGTAAAAATTAACAGAACAGCAACTTAATGTGCAAGCTGCAGAGGCCAAAGATACATATGCTGCAGCTTACACTACCTGTGCGACAACATGCTAAAACTGGAGAGCTTTTTAGAGGCTACAAAACACTGAGTACTGTAGCTTGATCTTGGCAAAATATATTGTGTTCTCAGCTTTGAACACAGGAGTAGCTCCTTATTCTCCCAGAGCCTTCCTGGATTGGCCTGAGCATTCAGCACCTCTCAAATCCAAACCGCGAATGAACACGAAGGGATGAGATGTTGGCTGAAGCCCTCGGTCCAAACGGAGCGCCTGGCAGCACAGAGGTGCACAGAGCGCACAGCCCAGCCTGCGCGCTGCGCCAGCGCTGGCCCCAAACACGATTCGACACGTTACCTCACGCCTGCGCCTCCGCCAGCAGGTCCTGCCTCGCAGCGGGACTGAAGACGCGGGCACGGCCCCGTGTTAGTGCTGCCAGATGGCTTTCCTGCCGCAGCCAGCTCGCGAGGGCGCACAGCTGTCTGCACCTGTCTCCGCAGCACCGAACGCAACGTCTTCTGTCACTACTGCAAAGCACCCGCTTGTCCCAGACTCCGAAAGCACAGGTGCTGCCGCGGGGTCTCTGTCATCACCTCTCGCAGCCCGGTGCTTACAGCACCACGCTGGGCCTTTAATTAACTCCTGACAGGAAGGCGCCCGCCCTCGCCTCAGCCACCGGCAGCATCTGCAGCCGCTCACGAGGCACCGTTGTCACAAGTCCAACCTGAAATCAGGTCCAAGCTGGACATTTACGTTACTGCTCTTATTTTGTCTGTTTGTTTGTTTGTTTACTTCAGGTTTAATGCCTATGCTGTTAATTTGAGAGCGATAAATAGCTCTTTGAGGAAACTAATTTGCACACAGCTGCAATTAATCAGAGTGCAGAGAAGAGTGCACCAGAGCCGAACACCCCGCTGAAACAGATGGCTGTGCTGCCGCCACACACTCCTGCATTCCTGCAAAGGTTAAGCCAAATTGCAGAGCCCTGGGATTTGGAGCTTGCACACACGCTGGTTTTCCCCTCATCAGGCCTGCAAGGGAAAAGCTTGAATGATTTTCACCTGGAACCCTCCTGGGGCTTGCAGCCATTACTGACGGATTTTAATAAACACTGGCAGGGGGAAAAAAAAGGAAACAAACAATTCAGTGAACTTTTCTGGCAGCACAGCTGAATTTAGCATCTAGTCCTATCCCCGTCTGTCTTTATTCTGCCTGATCCTCAAAACTTTCCTGCTATGAGAAGGAAAAAAGATGAGCCAGATGGCAGTGGCTGCTTCTACAACACAGGCATCGATAAGAATTCAGTAGTCTTTATTAGCTATTTCTACTGGTTTCCATCTGACTGCAGTAACAGGCTAATATTCCCAGAGAAAGGCAAGTAGGGGTGCACAGAAAGGAAGCATAATGTTTTTGAGCCTGGACTGCAGACCTCAGGGACCAAAGTGCAGCAGTACTGTAGGGTGATATACTGATTCAGGGGGAAATAGTGAGAGCTGATGTCAAACAGAACTTCCCTGAAATGGGAGAAAAATTTCACTCTTTGCCACCCACCACACTCCAGGCAGTTCACTACGGCATATGAGATGGTTGTTTATTAAGTTATCCATCACTTGCCTGAGGTACACCCAAGAGTTGCCAGGAAGAGAAGACAGAACCTTCACTTTAAAACTCACAATTTAAGATAAACCACAGGTGAAAGGTAGAAAGGAGGTTATTTATAAAAGCTGAACTTCTTTTAATGCATAGATGCTCTTCTACATACTTACTAGAAAATGACTAATATCCTCTAAGTAATACTGCTAAAGTGGGTCTTAAATGTACCTGTGCAAATGCCATAGCTATTATGGGTGATTCTTCAAAGGTCAAAGTAATAGGTCCTCCCACATGTGCCATTATATTAAGGATAATGGTCCCAAAAGAGACTGGTATGAGACGCACCAAAATCTAGTCTCTAGGCCAACTAGTCTCTGTTGATTTCAGACATTAGATTGTTCAAACAAAGATGTTTCCATCAGTTTCCCGACACAATCAAGAAGCAGAAGGCAATGTTGAAGCTAAGTCTGGGACTGCATGCACTTGCTACTGCCATGGCAAGAAGATTTAATTTTTCTCTCAGTTTTCCTGTTTTACTACTTCCATCCCTAAAGCTGTGCCATGAGTGAGGAAAACACTTCAGGTGGGCAATAAAAAGCAGCTGCAGTGAGGATTTAAAGCCTATCAAGGTCCCTCCCAGTAAATCCACACCTGATTATCAGTGCATCTTTCTATATCTTTCTTCCTTGCTGACTCTTCAATAGTTTTGAGAATTTTACTCTTTATTCTGTAAACCAATGACAAGGGGGTCGGACTAGATGATCTCTAGAGGTGCCTCCAACCTCAATGATTCTATGAAACAATAATATTCTATGAAAGGGTATTCACAAATCATTGCTTAAAGATGTTAACACTGCACCAGGTACTCGAGGAATTTTAGCAGTACGGCTTAAAGACAACTGGATAGATCCTTAGGTAGACTGCTAATATTATGTGCATGCTTTTTCTTCTGGCCAGGACTTTGCTTCCTTCAGATGCAAAAAATAATTACAGAAATGACACCACCCAAAGCATATGCAATTCAACAGGCTATTGTTTTGGGAGGTTGTTGCAATCAAGCAAAAGAGGATGACTTTCCAAGACAAAGTATAACAGCTGATTAAAAAACAGCAAGGTCCAGAGTAGGATGACTGACACTTCTACAGGTAAAAAGAGAGATACAGTTCTGGGTCAAGAAGCCAAAAATATTTCAAAAAGGGCAATGGTGACCACACATGTAACATCAGCTGATAAGCTAGAAACCCACCCAGGAGTTCCCATGACACTTCATAAAATCATAATGTTGCAGAACTTACAGAATGAAGGCATAATGTCTTCTGTTATGAAACTTTCCCAAATGCAAACTGCTGAGTGTAATTCACTGAATTTAGGCAGGGTCAGAAATCCAGATTTCCAGTTTCTTCTGCTGGCCTGATACTAGACTTTACCTTATAGGGACACCATTGTCATCATATCCGAGCACTTTCTGTGAATTATCCTCACAACTGATGGTAAAGGCTATTAATCCTCACTTTCAGAAAGGAACCAAGGCACTGAAATTTCATCCTGCCTAAGATCATATGGAAAGATCATAACAGAAATGAAACAACCCAATTCTCTCAAGGCTCAGATTGTGAATTTTCTTCTTTGTTCAAATCCCTCAAATAGCCATGATCTTAGGCAACTCTGGATAGGATCATATTTTTTTTCTGAAATAGGTAAGAAGACTGAATTTTAAAGCACTCTTCAGTTGCTACATATTAGCTACATATTCAGGCACTACATATTACTATTTAAATAAATGTTCCTTATTTCTGTAGTTCTCAATTGCCCGTCACTGGGGCTCTCCTATTTACTCTCCAAGCCCCATGCTACAGGCATTCTCTGTAGCACCTTACTATGCAAGTTCTGGGTATTTGCTGCCAGACATAGCAAACAGCGGCAAGAAAACTGATCTCAGCATTTATTGCTATAATATAACCATTGTCTTTGTGCCTCTTGTGCTGAATTTGCTCTGTTGAATAGCATGATGATTCTGACCAAAGATGCTCTATGGGGACCTACAGAGCAGCTTTATAAAGCAATCTGAATATTGTGATCAATCCTACATAAAAAAGTCAGTGCACAGAGCCATCAGGAGCAATGAAATAAGCGTACAGCAATAGCCCTGTAAACATAAACTACGTGCATGATTTAGTGTGTTATACCCCATCACAGTACGCATAATCCCACCTACGCAAACAACCTACAGAAACAAAACGTATGTGAATGTTTCTCGGAAGAAACCGCAAGATCAAGGTAGTGCCACTTCAAAATAGAACTAGGAGAAGGCAGTGTAAAGTGACACTAGGTAAAAAACAACAGCAGAAATATCAGTCTAAGTGTGACCACATATGCCCATTTCCCATGCTTGTAATAGGATAGCTGGCCCAGAGTTCAGCACTGAACCCGGAGTGCTCTGCTCCTCTATGACAGCGGTTCTCTCAAGAGAACTAGAAGAAAAAATCCCTCAGGCTAAGCTAGAAGGAGCTGTGCTAACGTCTATCTGAGATGTACTTTTACAATAATAGAAGACGACTGTTGCTACCAGCTTTTTAAACAGTTATGGGGAGCTGGCACATGGCAGCCCAGCAGAATGAATTGCCTCATTAAGAGCTATTTCCATTAAAGCAATCATCACCCTCTGCCTGCAATTTACATGAACTCTTCCCAGCCACATCGAGCTGAAAAGGAAATGGTGTGAAAGGGAAAAGCACTGAAATGAGATAAAAGTTGCACAAGAAGCTCTAAATCATATTCAAGGGTTTGCTGTTAGCTCAATTCATGAGCCCCCATTGCCTGTGCTGAACAAAGCCCACTCACAGGGCTCACAATCCCTCTGCATTTGCCAAGAAGAGCGACTGGGATGTGGGGAGATGGTCCTTGTACCTGTACTTGCAGGGGACAGAGAGCTCTCTAAGAGCTATGTTAACATGACCTGGCTGCACTCGTGTGTGCACATGCGGAGCTGCGCCTGCTACGTATGCTAAGTGTGAGAGTGGACTCCTGCACGTGTTCCTCAGTATCTGCTGGATGAGATCCCTGCCTGTGGGAAGCAGTTTGCTGTACCTGAGAGCACCGAGGTGTGTGGGCGAGGGAGATGACATGCAGGAGGGTGTAGCACAGACAAGAGCAGGTGTGTGGGTCTGAGAAATAGTTACAGCAGACAGAAGGACACTATTCTGAGCTCATCCTGCCTACGGCCATTTGGAGTACATGAACATATACCTACATATATATATATGTATATATATATATACATATGTATATACACTCCAGGCAAACTGTATGGGGTCATTTATAGCATACTGCAAAGCAAATGTATGTGGCTACAAACACTTTCATAAATCTAAGGGGTCTTCTAAACACAGCATAATCTTTGTCTTCCTCCATAATGCACATACTGGCAGAGCAGTATGGCAGAAAGTCATGTATCACGATAGGCTTTTTTTTTTAACGCAACTAAATAAAATACCCCTCTATTCCACTCTTGGCCTTTCACTCATCCTCACCAGACTATTGAAAATCTGTACATGTGATATACTTGCCTGCAAAGAAGTTGTTTGGGGTCTTTCTCCTAGCACGTGCTTCCCAGAATATGCACAAAGTGTGTAGTACTTTCGGAAGGAAGCCACAGGAAACCTCCCTAGCGCCACTAAAGCTCTTCTCTGTGTGCAAGCAGGTAGGATACATGAGCTAGACAAGATGCCTCCACCCATTTCAAATCAGAGCAAAAGTAAAGCCTGAAGCAAGATCACAAACAGAGTGTGTTTTAGGTGATTTTAATACTGTGTCCTTCTGATCTTGACTCTCCTACTTTTCCAGTCTTTCCCTCTAAAATTCTAGACTGTTTAATCCTTTCAAAGGAAGGTGCATGTAATGTTTCCTTCCTATAACTGGCAGCCTGTGGGGCAGGAAAGCAATTCTCACCAGTGTCTGGGCAACTGAAACCCACCTGGCATTTTCAAACCAGACAAGACAAAAAAGAGACTGAAGCAAAAAGGAACCTTTCTCAGCAGGGAACAAAGCACAACAAGGAAATAAAAAGATGAATAAACCTGTCATAGGCTTTTTCTTTATGGAGCAGAGGCACAGTTATTAGGCACCCGCAAAGAAGGCATGCTAGATATATGACTCCTAATACATCGTCCATAATACAGCATGGTACAGAAGGCATACAACTTTTCAAACAGTTGTCAGAGACAGAAATAAATACAATGTCTTATTGAGAAAAAATGACCAAAAGGATATCAAGTGAGCATTTGGGTGGTGCAAGCAGAAGCCCAATAGCTATCTGTTGCAGCCTTTTTTCATACTCGCTACTTGTCAGAAATGGGAAAATTAAAGCTTTTATTATTATTTTTCTCTTAATAATTTGGTTGAGTTCTTGGCTACTTATAAAATGTGACAGATTGGTAGTGCTCACTAGAAAGGGAAGGCCACAAACACAAAGCTCTACAAAGCATGTCCGTCCACAACAGCAGCACCCTCATTGCTACAGAATGGAGTCACATCACCCATTTGAAACCACTGATCTCACTCACCTCCTCCTTCTGTCTTCACCTATTTCAGTTCTCAGGGCTCCACAAAGCACTGTCAATTTTCCTCATTGCTAAAAGTCATCTTCCTCCTTTTTCCTCTCTGATATTCTCCTACAGTTCTACCATAATGCTGTAGTCTTTATTCATATTTCTCTTCAATATTCTAAGGCAAATAATAGCACAGCTACATCCTGCTACATAGCATCCCATATTGTCCTGCTACCCATCTCCTAAAAAAGATTTACTAACGTATTTTTTTTTGCCAGCTTACTTGCAGCTATTCATGCTCTTTTACTCTGAAAGACACCTTCAGCTTAGCCTAAAAATTAGTTCAATGCAATTCCCCTGTATGGACCCCACTGTATTGCAATACACTAAATTGGAAGGCTCATGAACCCTATCTACAAGTAATCCTATCAGCTAAACACCATGAGTGAACAAGACAAAAATACCCAAGAGGACAGGCAGAAAGTGCATACTAAAAATCATCAACTGAGGCAGTGTGTCTGAACTGAGTGTATCTCCAGGAATTCATCCAACACCTTCTACTGAAAGAAGATCCTCAAACTTTCTCAAACTTTCTCAAACTTTCTTTTTGGAAAACTATCAGCCTAATGATTGCCTAGGTAAGAGACTAGAGCTCAGCCTTTTCTGTATTAGAAAATAAATAAATAAAATGTTGACAGGGATCTTAGGAGGTTTCTAGTTCAATTTCTTGCTTAAAGCACAGCCAGTTTCAAAGATAAAATTGTTCAGGTGAGTTTTTAAAATCTCCAAGGGGGAAAATTCCACAACCTTTCTGGATATCTGTTCCACTGCACAAGCACTCTCACAGTTACTCCCCCTGCTCCTTATATCTGGTATTTCCCTTGTTGAAGCTTATTTTTGTCACCTTTTGTCCTTTTACTGTGTATCTACGAGAAGTTTTTGGCTCTGTCTCTGTAACCCTCTAAGCAGTGGTAGACAGCAATTAGATTTCCCTTTTATCTTCTTTTCTCCACACTGAACAAAATAAATTCCCTTAGCTACACCTTGTATGTCATATATTCCAGCTTTCTTAGTGCCTCCCCCACCAACCTCTCTACAGTTTACATACATCTCTCTGGGAGAAGTCCAAAGCTGGATACAGCACTCCAGATGCAGCCTGACAGGCCCTGAGTCACAGGGAATAATCACCTCCCTCAGCCTGATGGGAACACACTCCCCACTACAACCCCAGGTGTCCTTCGTCACTGCAAGGGCACACGGCCAACTCATGTTCAGCATGTCCACCCAGGCCTCTAGTGTCCTTTGGTGCAGAGCTGCTTACTATCCAGGCCATATTGACATGGAGTTATGTAATTCCAGGCACTGAACTTGGCATTTCTCTTTTTTGAACTTTCTAAGATTCCTGTGGCTCCAGCTTCTGAGGTGTCTCTGGATGGCACCCTCCCTCCACCACATGGATCGTTCCCCCCAGTTAGTGTCATCTGTGAGTTCGATACAGATGTATTCCATCTCATCATTCAGGCTGGTAAATACATTGAACAGCACCAGGCCCAGAAGAGATCCTTGACACAAACCGCTTGCCACCCAGAACTTGTTAGACTTGAAACTGCAGATCATTACTCCTTTAGCTTGATAGTCCATCTTTTTTTAACTCACTTTGTTGTCCATCTATCTAGTCTACATCTCCTCTACAAAAGAGGCCACGGAGATTGAGTCCAAAGTCTTTCTAAGGCCGCAAAGGCTTATTAACGTCTTTCAAAAGAGTGCCCTGGCCACGGGTACTCGAGCTGATCTGGGTGAGTTTCCTCATCTCCCTTTTAGTTGGAGGTGCACTATTGTGGGACAAGGAACGTAAGACTCATTGCAGCATTACTGAAGAGCAGCAGCAGGAGTAACAGCTCCTAGCAAGTGTTTATCACAGTCTGCTATCTATGCACAAACCACCACTGCATGGTTTGTGTATTTTATAAGGAAGAGAACTTGGAAGAAAACCAAAGCTAAGACTCTTCTTTCCACCATGGAATGCTGTACCTTTAAGCTACTCACTTGCTGTAGCACCTGAGTGCAATAAAACAAAAACATTTTTTTTTCTATTATACTGTCTCAGCCTCCTTTTAGTGAAGAAGGATGCTTCCATCAGCATCTGTGTGATGATTCTACAGCTTCAGGTGAAAAGGACTTCATGGACTCAGGTGAAAAGGAAGCATCAAGGTGCACAAAGCAGTTCTGGGCACACACAGCTGATGGCGATTGGCATCTTAGGACCATTCAACTAAAAAACAGAAGATGTCTGGTATGCTGCTTCAAATGCTGAGTGGGGCAAGGTATCTTCTGTTAATTTGTGCATTAATACTTTAAACAAACTAACAATCAAAAATATGTGAAATAAACATTTAGCTAAAATGCCTTAGCTGTTTTTCTGATAGCATTCATATGCTATCAGAATGATAGTCATTCATATGACTAAAAGTAACAACTAACAAGCATTTTCTCAGCCTTCATCAGACCACTAGGCGATGTTGTCTTTATGCTAGTCAGTAAGAATCGATTCTGGAGTGAAGAGCTGAGACACCTTTCCTAGCCTTTGTTCTCCAATCTGACATTTGATATACTACAATTCTCAGAGGAACTACTTCAAAACTATTGCACATCCTAGCCCAGATTTCTTTATAGACAGCCTCATTTCAGATCCCAGGCTGAAAGAGAAATTCAGTGATTTGCAATGATGGATGATCTCAACAGTGAAGTTCCACCTGACCTGCTGCTAGAAGCAAGCAGCATATTACTGACTTAGGATAGCTAAGTTGGTTAGGATCAAATATCATAAAACCAACCTTCAAATGAAACTGAGTTTGCACCAGAATGGAATATGGCTGTGTGGCTGTTTTAGTGTGTGTGTGTGTGTGTGTGTGTGTGTGTGTGTGTGTGTGTGTGTGTGTGTTTTTCCTGAGATTTAGATAGATTTTTTTTTCTTTTCCTTATGCATGCAGCAGCACTGTGTTTCAGTTCTGGCTGAAACATGCGCCACATCACCAGCAAGATAAAAACATCTGACAAATCGCCAGGTTTGCCAATATTTTTTTGTTTGCAGTGACCCATCTTTTATTCCCTCTGCTAATCTCGATTACTTCCTCCTTGCTTCACATTTTCCTCCCCTTTATACAATCCTCACCATTTCAACAGAAAGACGGCATAGTACAGTATCTTTTTTATATTTCACTTGCATGCAACTTGGTGCTTTGTATATCCTTAAAGTAGGCAACACCTACTGACCTCAATGCTAGAAAGCACAGATACACAATTTTCAAAAAATTAAATGAAAGCTAAGCAGTAAAAGCTAAAACAGGCCCAAAAGAGCTGCACTAATTGATGAGTAACCCTTAATTGAAAACAAGGACAAACTCTATTCAGCCTTAGACGGTAGCATCAATGCTTTCCTAAATATGGAAAATCGAGCAAATGAGATCGGAAGTGAGATCAGTTCTGGTATCAGCCCATCTCCCTTCTCCTGGTGCTGCTCAGATGCTGTAGCCTCTTGCTTTGACCAGAGATCTGTCTTTGGTTTCTTTCTTCAGGACTCTACCATGCTTAGAAGCATATAAATCTACAACTTAGCTCTACGAAAAAGCCAGGGCATTGAGGCAGTGATTTGTCCTCTCAATAAGAGTGAAGGACATCTTTGTATAATTTAGGCCTTCATTCACTCTACAGTTAAGCTTTATTTGCCTCATTTTTAATGTAACATAAACAAGTTTTATGGGTTGTTATTCAGACAGGTGTGCTGCATGCTGCCTCTTTTAGATTTGCAAGCCAGATTAGGGGAAGTGGAATTGCAAAATCACTTGGCTCTAAGCATCTAGGGAATGCTGTGAAATGTTTAATGATGAAAATACTATAAATTTTATTTTCCCAAATTATTTTAAAGTTGGACTACATTTCTTTACTACCCACCATTTCCCTATCTTAAACACTTCACTGAAAACAGTATCTTCTTGATATCACATAGAGATGAGACAATCCTTTTCTTTCATAATTTCATAAACAAAATGCCACAGAACTGAAATATGCACTTGTCAATTTAAAATCTAATCTTATTAATCTACACCCTTTACAATATGATACAATCTACTGTTTGTGCCTCAAAGATAGTACTTGGGAGAAGATGCTGCTCTCAGAACAATAACAACTAGGCCACTCCCTTGCTAATGCATAGTTATACTCTGAAATATTAGTTGGGTTAATTCTAGCCTCTGAGTGTAGAGGAAAGTGCTTTTGCAATTGTGTTAAAATGATCTGAGAATATAAATTCTCCTTTTACTTCTAGATACTGTCAACAAGATCCTCCTAATGCAGTAACTACAATTTACAGAGAATTTAAATTCAAAATAAAAGCAGCTTCACTTAATTACCTTCACTGATGGCTTTGATTAGTGTATTTTATTTTGTATTACACAAGGAGTACTGACACAGTCAACTGCTCTATCTCAGCCAGGGTTGGTAATTTCTTCGATCACGCAGACTGCGTGCACAATTTTGCACAATTACATCTGTCTTCAGCTTCCTCCATGATCTATTCTCTTTCTGCAGTTAAAGTGGACACAGGTCTGAACATCTATATACAGATTTGTCTATACAAAAATAGACTGCATAAAGATGAAATCAAATACATAAAACAGTTCACTGACACAGCTGGAGAAATAGCACAGGATTCCACAATTTTGGGGAATGCATTACAGTGACGTCCTGACTTCCTGAGCAACAATCTGGTAACACTTACAGAAAAGTCTAACTACTCAGGTCTAACTACTCTCCTGGATCAGTGCAGACGAACATCTTCAATGTCATAAAGAAGAGTGAAGTGCATATGCCATTCTTTCCTTTGTTTCCTTTTTCACCTTGGTCTCATAAAGAATAACAAATGAAACATTATAGAATTAAGAGAATTTGCATCCAAGGCATTGACCCTTCCTCTCTGAAAGTGTTGTGTGTTACTTCGGTATATCATTACGCTGCAGTAGCACTCTGCAACTGACAGCTGCCCTTGGGGAGTATGGGAAATGAAGCCTCAACAGAACAGAAAACCAAAAATTATATAAACCTCTTAGGGATTTTTGAGTGAAAATGCTACATAAATTTAAGATTTCATTACTGCAAATTTGCAATCCTCTTGTAGAATCAATATTATACACTAATTTATATTTAGGGCACTGTTCATTCCCAGGAACATTATAAAGTTATAGAAAAAAAACAACCTAGAATTACAAGAACATTTTGGTAAACTTAGCATCCACCCATGCCCTACTGAAGGAGAGAAAAAATATCAGCATGCCTACTATTCTGTCATTAAATACTCCTCAATGGCTGCTGCAGATTAAGAGATACCCTCACAAGCACTAACTGTATTTTTTCCTAGTCCTTGCAAACTTGCAGCAGACAGGATATAGTGCTTTAATTTACCTGAAATACTTTATTTCACCAAAGAAACATAAAGAAAAGAGATAACTTGAACCTGAATGTCTTTCTGCACAGTCCATGTACTGATAGACTTAAAAGCCACAGAAGATTAGAGAATCTCACCCAGTTTTAAAAACTGTTCCCACTCCAAAATCTGAATGTACTCCTCCCAAACCAAAAGGAAAATCCAAATTATTGCAACAAACAAACTTTCATGTTGTACCTCACAACATAAGTAGAAGGGTTCTAGTATTAGCGTACACCCACGCTATACAGACTGTAACTATTTACGTATTACTGCTTGAACAGAGGGGAATATGCAAGATCAATTCAGAGACACACTGCCCTACTAAGTACATGGAGTTAATCATAATTATAGCAAATTATGCCAAGCATGACTAGAAGTAATCACAGGGCAAACACATCTTGGTTCAATTAGCAACAGAAGCAAAATGTCTTGCAAAATTGGGAAACAGCCTTGATATTGAAGAAACATCACAATGATTTTATTAAGGTTAAGCAAAAGCAGAAATATTTCAGGTAATTTGGATACTGAGCATTTCCTGTTTGAAAATGAGCAGGATGGTAATTTAGTACTAGTTTTATATATTTGTGCATATGAGAGGGAGAATTCAGTTTCTGTGGTTTGACACAATAAAAATGGACAGGAAAAGTAAACTGTGTAACATAATAAACACTATGACTATTGAATTGCCATAGGTGCCTATTCATAGTGACTGGCACCTTTCTTAGCCTTTGTAAAAGTAAATATGCATAAGCATGCAATTCTTATTCTTCAATAAAGTTACATAAAAGTGTGGAACGCCGAAAATTTTAAAGCAGTATGGATTCAAAAGACAATGCTACTTTTTCATTTCTTTCAATACTGAGAGAGAAATTAACTAAATGATAGCTGGGGCTTTGGTAATTTTCAGAATGTTTGTGCCCAGTCTTACACACAAAAGTGCAAAAATACCTGATTTGTACACTCCAGTGTTGTGGAGTGAACATAGGGCATAAATTATGAATGAAAAAGTATAGATTCCAGAAGTAATAAAACCATCGTGGTGCAGAGCTCTACCTTGTTCATCAGCTACATAAAATAATCTGCATGGAGTTCTGGGTTACCATGACAAAGCTGCTCCTAATAACCAAACACACTCATTCTAAGTTAGTTTGCCTATTTCTGTACAGGACTGCATCACTCTGTGCAGGTATTTACAAGGATTCCACCAAGGGAAGAAACACATTCAGAGACCAAAAGATTGGAGTTAACCAATGCATTATTAAATTTTGTTTTAATAAAGCTAGCATTTAGGAATGCAGTAGAACAGGGTTTGAAGAAGCATGTAAAAGAATATGGTCTGCTCTGTGCTCTGTTGACTTGAGCATGTAGCATCTGTTTTTTACTGTAGCTCCAAACCACATGAACAATTAACAGAAAACAAAGCTGCAGAAGCAAAAGCCAGAAAAGCCACAATGAACCTTGGCATCAGTCCGAGGGAGGACAGGCTCCTTGATATTTAAGAGTGGTGTCGTGCAGACGCTATCAGGACTGGCAAAGAGAAAAGACTTACTGAAAACAAGAACGAAAGATAATCTCTGCAACATGAAGCTTTAATTAACATTTCATGAGCCCCGGCGCACTTGAAAAGTCTATTTCTATTCATTATGGGATCCCTGTGTGGGGCTGAGGACCCCAGCTGTGGGTGAGAAAAAAAGAAGGGGCTACGATTAGGAATAGGTTGAAAGAAAATCAAGCTTTTACTTGTGGTCATGTGAATCAGGTCAAAAATAGAAGTGGCTTTTACTGTTGGGTTAATCACGCTGGGGACAGCTATTGCCAATGGCCTTAGGAACCAACTAGCTGCGAGCATTGCTGCAGTGGTTTGGCTGGCACGGATCACTACCTCCCTCTGCAAAACCCTTACATAAATATGACTGTTGGAAAATTTCCACTTAGTTCAATTTCTTAATCAACAGCTTGCTTTAGAAATAAACCCTATGTTTTGGGGACTAAGCCCCTTTGTACATAAACTAGACCACAGACACTGGAGACAGAAATTATGCATTCCAGGACCTTAATCCTATTACCTAACCCACTTTTTCCTGTCTCACAGCCGGTATAGGATAGTTGTATGCAATATGCTCAAGAGTACAAGCTGGATTTAAATTTGCTATGCAATGGTGCTTTTGCTCTTCCCTAGGGAAACTATTCTACAGTTTATTAAGCCCTTCTCTTATGAAATTGCTTCTGCTATTCAGCCTAAATGTATTTAATCTTAATTTCAGCCCAGTACTCCTTAGCTATATGCCCTCAATGCATTGCTCTAAACTTTACTCTCTCAGTGTTTAATGCCTTCTATCATACTCTTCATTATCGTTTAGCAGACACCACATACTCATAATTTGTATTCATTCTCATCAGCTTGACTTATGCTTTACTTTTTACCTTTCTTGCATTTAGGTATCTTAAATGACACGCAGCATCACAGACACAGCAATTCTGTCCAAAATTCTTTTGAAACTCTTCATTGGATCTTGGTAAACTTCATGAGTGGCCTATTTGCAGGATCATCTGCTACATACGTATCAGTAGGATATCTTAGTTTCTATAGGCTAGAAAGAGCCCTGCATTTCTGCAGTGTTTTCTCAAAGAAGCACCTCTATGTTCCTGGCAGGTAATACCAGCTGCAGGGTAGTATGACTGCTGCAGTGGTCTCAGAAAGACTAGATATCAAGGTCACTAAGGCTTCCAAACTGTGTCACGTTTCATGTCTCAGTGCAACTAGTATGTCTCACATCACAACGCTGCTCATCACTTTAGTGCCTCATGGCTTAGTGAGTAGTTTAATGGTTAGGACTCAAGCTGTTCTGAGTGACCTCTACAAGTGACTCTGGATGACCTGATGTCCTGTTCTTCTGACTGTTATGGTGGTGCTTTGTTCCATATTTCTTTACCTAAAATTGATTCAGATATTCCCATATATGATGTGATCAAAATGGCCCTTTCCTAGCCAAAAAAATAAAACTCAAAGAACTCTCCACATCATTACCCTTAGTAGGACAATTGTGGGAATTTTTACAAGAATGTCATTTGAACGTTTGCAAGTTGCAAATTCAGGACATTATAACAGTTTTGCTACTGACATTTCCTATATGTAGCTCACAAAACTCCTAGGAGAAGAAAGGATCTGATGTCAAATGGTATAACAGGAAACAGCATGGCAACACATTCCATTTTCACAGCATCAAAAGCAGTTGCACATTTGTACCAGTGTGTACATACATCATATATTCATATATCAGCCCAGGAATACACAGAAGACTGATTAGAAAGTGGAAACGGATTTTAAAGTTGGATATGCTGAAGTCCTGCCACTGTAACTGACTACAACCCAATTAATATTAAATAAATAATTCAGAGAATATAGGTGGTAGAAGACTACAAGGAAACTATGGTCCTGCTAATGATTTTTTGACTAATCTACCATTTTAATCTACTATACTTCTACTTGATATATTTTTTTTCTTTTTTTTTTTAAGTTCTTTAGGTGGAGATGTTAGAATTTGTATTTGTATACAATATATATAATATCATTTTGTATTCCTGTACATGTGTGAATAATGAAAAATGATGCATTTGGAAAATGTTTAAGGATAAGTTCTTCTAGGGTCAGTGTATGAACATTCTACACATATGTGTGTAAGTGTCAGAATGTAGAAGTATTTGTAAAGACACAACATTAAATGAAAACAGGTATGTGAACTCTAGTGTCAATTTAAATAGTTAGTTCCCTGTTTGAATTAAAACCATAGGAAGACAGAACCCTAGAAATTCGGTGGAATTACATTTTCTTTGATGAAAACTCTTTTTTAAAAAAAAAATTCTCTTCAGTTTTGGGAATGGTAGAATTTGGGGACTCTTTTTATATTTGTGCTCTTATACATATTGCAAAATATGTTCTGAAAATGATAGCTATCTGG
This sequence comes from Crypturellus undulatus, assembly GCA_013389825.1. Lineage (NCBI taxonomy): Eukaryota > Metazoa > Chordata > Aves > Tinamiformes > Tinamidae > Crypturellus > Crypturellus undulatus. The sequence continues at coordinate 420,979 of VWPW01023369.1, forward strand.
GAACTCAGCAACTTTGCCAGCTAGAAAAACAGCTTTCAGCCCATTTCAGCTCCCAGCCTATTTGGAGTGATAAAGAATTGCTGCGGTCTTGCACTGGAAAGGACCGATTTCATTATCACACTCAATGAAGGTTTTAACTTCACATTTCCTCAGCTCTGCCTGAAGGAAAAATGATACCCTGATAACCAAAGAACATTATTTAAGCTAGTTTGCCAAGGAGTTTAATGATAACCAAGTTATTTCTCCTTAAGAAAACTAAATTGTGAAGCTAGTTACATTCAGTGTGCTTAAAATAGTGAGACTTTGTACTATTAGGTGTTAAATAACCCATTGGTTTGATTTTCTAATTTTTATTTTTTCCAATTCTATTTTTTCCAAATCGATTTTTTCCAATTATTTTCTAATAATTGGATTATTCCATGGAAGGGTCTTACAGCAGTCTTTGAAGGTGAAAATCAAGCTTACCTAGTAAGTGGTCCTATAATGAGTTTGTGGTCTTTTCTTTAATGCTTGTCAACATTTAAAACAACATCTGGATTTAATTATTCATCACAGTTTGATCACATTAGTGATTCCAGGACAGGAAGAAATTTAATTGTACCACAGACAGCAACTTATCTATGGTATGGCTTTTACAACTAGTCTTGCTGCTACATGTAAAATTAGTAAAGTGAATCTTTAAGCGTTTGTTAATATACTGATGAGTCTTCAATGCTAAAGTTTCTTAAAATGGTTCTTAAAATAGGAGGTGATGAAATATAATCATGAATTTCTTGTTTACAATAAATTACTGTATTCTAATGAATAATAAGATACATTCTACATTCTGTTCTTAGTTACATACTGATAAAATGGTAATCATAGTCCAGGCTACTACTGTTAATGATATGACATGCTACATTAGCATCCTTTCAGTGCTATGTATGGCACAAGCCTTCCTTGCAAAAATAAAAAGAGGGTGAAAAGAGAGAGGGATTAAAAAAAAAAAAAAAAAAGGAGGAGGAGGAGGGGGGTGCAGAAGTCCCTGCCCTGGAGAGTTCACTGTAAACAACTGATATTTCCGTCTGAGAAAGCAAGTCAAAAGTAATCTTTTAACCAGAGCTTGCAATGTGCTTTACAAACCTTCATTAACTAAGTTTAATGTCATGCTTAAGAACATAGCAATTAGCCAAGCAGATCAGAGGAATGATCCATCTATCTAGATTGGTGCTGTGTATTCTCCAGGGGCAGCTGAACCTGTCCCCAGAAGAAATGCAAGAATATGGCCCACAACTACGGATTCTCTGTAATTCTATCCTGTGTTTGTGTAAATGATTTAAAACAAATTTAAATCCATCTCAGGAATACTACAAAATATTAATGAGGACTTCTTCATTAGTAAATACTTGCTTAATGCTCTTTTGAACACTGAAATTCTTTTTGTAATTGGTTTTATGGGTTAATCATCTATTCAATAGAAAAAGTTTTGTATCTTCAAAAGCATCATCTTGCAAAATCCATTAAATTCCTCCTGTTCTTGCTGTTTTGGAAAAGACAAGTAATAGTGCTCTTTGTATCTTCCTCAAATAATTCCAGAGCTTTAATCATGCCTTCCTTCTGCCTTCGCTTTGTGACAGTCACAACCTCCCCAGGATTTCTTGATGTGATTTATTCTTGTGTTTCTTGTCACCTTTAGTAGCTATTTTTTGAACTTATTCTACTTGCGCTATTTCAGGATGAGCGGAAATGAACACTGTATTCTTGGTGAGGATATACCACAGTTTTATATAATGCCATGATTAGTAGGATTTTCTAGACCATTATTTCTATATCAGAGTGTAGCGTTTGCTTTTTTTGACTTCTGCTGTGCAATGAGCAGATGTTTTTACTGAGCTGTTGACAATAACCCCCAGGTTGTTTTCCTCTGAATGATTACAGTTAATTTAGAGCCCAGTAATGTGTATGAACAATTCAAATTATTCCCTGCAATGGGCATTACTTTGTATTTGTCAACCATGGACTGCATACGATGCTCTGCCATCAGAACAGCCTCCTTTATTACGTCCCTCTGAATTTTCAGGCTTCTCTAATACTGATTACTGTAAATAATTTTGTATTATCTGCAAACCTTGCAACTTCACTGCCTACTTCCTTTCACACATCACTGATTAAACAGAGGTCCTTGGATAGATATTTGAGACATCCTTCCATACACCCTGTGTGTGTGCTTGCTTAAGGCACTTCCTCTTTCATCTTCTCAGAAACCATTTCTTGTTAATCTAAGCACTTCTACCTTTTGATATTTTGACCTATGCCTTGTTGAAAAGATCAGATTTAAAGCAGGCTCTCTATAAAATAGCTTAATTTTAGGACAGATTCCAGAAGAAAAAAAAAATCTTCCAACAACTCCAAAGCATTTTAGGAAATCTAATCTCTCCCTTTACTGTTTCATTGTCAAGCTGACCCAAGGATCAGCTTGAACACCCTGCTTCTGATATTCCCTTGGCATAACTGTCATCTTGTTACTGCACACAGTAAACCAAAGATTGCTGAAACTAATTACGTGTCCAAATCAGTGAAAAAGCTACAAATATAGATGGAAGGATGCACATCAGTCAGAAAAAAAAACATGCTGACATTGGTGTATAGCTGTACTTATACACTCTGGTTTGTTGTTTCACATTCTGTCACAGAAGTACAAGCCTAAGGTGCAGTACTGTTTCCTTTAAAATGGATTCAACACTGATAAATTTTTATTTTAAGCTCTGCTTGGGCACTACAGGAAAGATCAATCAGCTGGAGGCAGGCAGGAAGGCAGCAACAAGAACAACCAAAGGTCTAGAAAATAGAGCCCACAAGAAAAATGGAACAACCTGTTCTTCACTCGAGAAGCTTTGACTACTGAAAGCAACAGTGGAATTAAAATACGTAAAAGCATGCAGTGAATAGCACCACATGCATGGTGAACAAGACAAAAGGATGAGCTTAATCTGCAGGAATGGAGATTTCAGATGCTAGGATAAATCTCCTAACCTGAAGGCAAAAAATAAATAAAACATTAGAAAGACTTTTGTACAGAAATTGTGCAATATTTATTTTTAGGAGTTTGTTTGTTTTGTAACAACTGATTAGACAAACATCTGTCCAGATCAAGCAGATGGCCTTATGAGCTTCCTTCCACTCTCTTTGTCTGCAATTCTAGCTTAGAAGAAAAATACTCTCAAAAAACGGTTGCAAGAAAAATGCTGAAGGCAGCAGAACTGCTTTTGTGCAAGTGACACAGTGGCACAGGTCGTGACACTGAGGAAAAAAGGCTGCACTGTGCTAGTTAAAATACCTCTTTCACTCTCCATTTTAAGCTGTGAACAAAAACTGAAGTGCATCCATCAGAGATGGATCACTAGCATCTGTTAGTAAACTAACAGCATCTAGCTGCAGTAAGTGAACAGTGAGATAATATGCATTCTACCTCTGGTATGGCACTGATTTACTGTGCAAGCCTTAGGCAAAAAAAACCCATATATGCTTGAACCTTCTGCATTTGCTTTGTATCTCTGAAAGAAGAGTGCATATCTATTTCAAAAGTGTGTCAGAAGCATATCATTTTAGGAGCCCTGGTTGAAAAGGTTTATTATCAACAAAACTGAGAAAAACATACTTCCTGTAATACTGTTTCAGATGACTTAAGGGCCCAGAAGCATTGTTCTCTTCTGCTGTTCCTGATGTCTCTATTGCGCGGGCATTTTTGATGCTTTCAGGCACACTGTCAAAACAGCTGAAGCAATTTCCTATGAATTCATGGAAAAGATCTCAGCAGATGGTCACCACTTACAGTTTTGACCCACTTCCTTGCCTCTTGCTTGTCTATTTGAGCAGAACAATTACAGCTCTTAGCGAGGGCATTTTTATCACTTTCCTCAGTGGAGTAAATAGTTTCAATCTAGAAGAAGGCTGGCATAAAAAAAAAAAATCTGGTTTTTGAATGAAGCTTGCCCCTATGACTCTGGGCTGAAAGCAAACTCTGGAAGTTTAAAGGTACAAAACTAGACTCCTATGCACTTACTTTCACTCAGGAATCTCGAGATATTCTGTAACATTAATTCAACTGAACAATGTAGGCATGATGCATCTTTACAGTTTAGGAATGGAAAGTTAGTTAAGAGTTCAGAGAGCTCTAGTGATTAACTCAATATCATAAGGCAGGGCAGTGACTGCTCTGATCTATAAATAGGACCCAGATAATCTCATTTCCAGTTGTATATGCTACAATAACATACATGCATTTAATGTATGTATATATACACAAAGGAGCTATTTACTTGTGAAGACCAATTGATGATGTGTGACTTCCCTTGTCTGGAAATCTTGCATTCCTTGTTTTGGTTGTTTCTTTCTTTATTGGATACAGGACTGATACACTTTGATTTTCATACATGACTTCTCTAGTTTGTGTGCTTCAAAGCTGTGCAGCCCCGAGGCGTCTATTCTGGCCGCAGTCCAAGGCAGACTTTAATACTTAGTGGCAACTGGGGACATGCATGCTAAGAGAATACTAGTCCTCTGCTCTTAGCTTGCTTTATTTAAGTGAAATGAGTAGGGTGTTAGATACAAAAATTTGAAGCTGTGACAAGGCACAATGTAAAAGTTTCTATACAGAAAAACGCAGAGAATTGTTTGCTTGTCTGAAAGAATCAAGTTGGTAACTGATATTCTTGTCAAATTATTAGGCAGCTTCCTCTCTTTTTCTGCAGTTCACAAAATAAATGAATCTACTGATAGTACAGCATTTGCCAAAGCTGATTAGAACACACCAGTCCTACCAATTATAATAACCTACTCCTTCAAATATCTGGAGAGATTATTAGTTTCTCTAATCTCTTCAGTTTCTTATTGTACCGGATCAGAAAATCTTGTTCAAAGCTTCTCACTTCTCATACTCACTTGTAGTGAGGAACAAATAAACCTACACTATCACTGTTTATAATCATTGTCCTGCATCCTATAAGACAATGAATGCAAGAAAACTATACTGGAAAACTCTTGTACCACTCTGCTGCAGAAGCCAGGTGCTTTCCTGTAGTATAAAGAGCTACGGTTCTGAAACCATTGACATCTCTCACTTCATCATCCTAATCTATTCACCTTGCATATTCTCATGCAAATGAGAAGCATCACTCAGATCCTGGAACGTTGCTGAGTTATCCCCAGTATCAGAGGGCTGGGAATGTCTCTTACAGTGACATCAACGTATACGTCAAAGCTCTGCTCTGCTCTACAGAGGACAGGAAGGTAAGCATCTCTCCTCTCCTAGTCAGCGAGTCATCATTTTGTAGCGCAGCAGCAGCCATGCACCAGACCTTTCTGACAAGCAAGGGCAAGACAACAGCAAAATGACCATTTGGTGGAAAATCATTAATGCCCCTCTCCTGTGCACAACCACACAAAAAGGCACACAGAAAAAGCACATGAAGAGCCTGGATTAACTGCACAGTTGACATCATGTTTTCTTCAACTCTTAAAGCTTTCAAAACACCACATCCAGCACTAGATCTCTTTATATTAACTCTTTATATTACCTCTCTATATCATCTTTATTTGAAACAGGTTGCAAATTTTAGCAGTACCAAGGCCAAAGACGTCTTATTACAAACAAATGTCCTCTTATTACAAACAAATATCAGTAGGCCATAAGCTTATCCTACCAGAGTTCCTTCTTTCTCTTAAATTGCCCTGGTGTCAGGAGAAAGCACTAAGGAAGGGGAACATTTCAATATCTCTTCTGGCCACTCAATATCTCTCACTGTAATGAAAATATTTCAGTTATACAGCTCTGGATTTATCCTATGTAGATAAGATTTCAGGCAGTGACTTCATATTTATAAGTTTAACCCTCCTCAGGTATTTGCAGGATCAATCCGCTAGTATCTGTGGTGCTTACTGGATAGGATCACTCAGAAAAAAAAGGACAGAGATTATTGCTACAAAATTATAACACACAAGTTGGCAGCAGTATGATTATTACTGCATCATATTCTAAAGCTATGCTAAGCTGTTTTTTATTATTTTATTTATTTTATTATTTTATACAGAAAAACTCTGCATACTGTGAGCAATGAATTAGTAAGTCTCTAAAGATGATTTTCCATATTTGAGAACTCTCCACCCAATCACAGCCATTTTGGCAGAGGATTCAAGGATGAATCAAGCTACTTTTCAATAAACTAGCCCAAACAAACTAAAAGATTAATCTACTACTGTCCATGATACAGCTATATTCTTTAGCTAAACATACAGGACAGTAACCACTGTGTAGCATTTTTTCCACTAGCATTCTTTTCATTAACCATTTAGTTCACACACGCACTAAAAATGTAATGTTGCTTTATCTCCTTAAAATAGATGAGAAAACAATTCCCGTGAAGTAAGTTCCTTTTCTCAGAGTTGTAAAGGAAGAATCTTTGCACTATCAATGAATTTAATAAAATAGAGGGAAAGGAAGGGAGGATGCGGGAATAAAAAAAAAAGTGTGACCAATTGCAACAAAATTTGCTAGCTTCAGAGGCCAAGGCAGTCAATATTTTTATTGGATTTGATTACCCAGGGACACTTGCACTGATTGACCTGAAAAAAAAGGCAAATTGCCGTGGCAGTGTTTCCATACATTTATGTCATTTCTAGGCTAATGTGATCGTCTCGTTCAAGCCCCAGTGCAGAACAGCTTTGAGGGGCTTATGCAGTCCTTACTGAAAGTGCCAGGCAACAGATAGCGGCAGAGCACCGGCGAATAAGCCTCTCAAAGCTTCACTTTATGTTACTGGATCATCTTTGCTGTTGACTTGGCCTGGTGGCAAGCTCCTCTACGGACAGGACAGCACTAAGGGCTTGTGCAGAACTCCTCCTTGTGAAATAGCCAACAAGGAACTCATTTATTCATGAAAAACATTCTTTCCAGTGTTGTGACTCTTTTTCCAAGATGGCACGGGTGTTCTTGGTTATTTATAATTGCAGTGGTGTAAAAACTAACCATCAGTTTCCCAGCTGATCTACTTTCAACTTCACTTCCAATTGCATTTCCAGACTTCTGACTCTTGTTGATAAGAACCACTGACCACCTAGTTAACATGGAAAGTTCAGGACCCTGGAGTTGCCTAACTCATTCCAGTAAGGTTACGGAATCTACTGTAGCCGTAGTATCAATGTCAAACTAACGTATATAATGAAATATGGCACCTTGGCTAGATAGTAAGTATTATAAAGGACATACTTTTGTTTGCCTCACAGGCATACGAGCTACTTAAATCTAGATTATGAAAATCCTATCAACACTTCTGAGTAAGCCCTGTGAGAGTTACACAAGCTCCCAGCCTTTAGCTTTTGAACTTCAGTTAAGAGAAGAGGATACGTCTGTTCTAGAGTCCTGACTTCAGGAAGGTCTGCTGCAGAAACGGTTACATGCTCAGCATGGGACAAAATGACCCTGCAAGGGAGAAGTGGAAAGTGTGCTTAATGTTTTGCACAAATTGGGGAAGGAAACACTTCAGTGGAGGTCAAGGGCACTTCAGTGCCACTCTTGACAAATTAAGAGCCTATTTACCAAAATATAGGTCAATATTAGTAGCAGTTTTCTCCTTATTGCCCCACCACTGCTTCACACCTGAACCAGTTTAGGCTTTGGTAAGCTTATCCAAGGCTTCTACAGCTGAAGAAGCAAAGCAATTAGAGCCAAGCCACCAAACCAGCTACACATTACAGAGTTGCAATACCCACCTAATTATTTCAGAAGAGCCATGGAAATATTACAAATGATAATGACCCAGTCACTAAAGATTTATATTTGATACATGCAGAAGTCTACAGGCAGTAAAACTCTTTCTGCGTGTCTTATTCATTCAGACTTCTTTCAAAAGCAGGTAAAGCATTCAATGAGTTACGAAAAACCTATATAATAGCAAAATGAATTATCTTTTCAGATATTCTTCTCATCTCAGGGAACATAACATCAGTACTGCTTAGACAAGGAATCACAGAATCACAGAATGCCTAAGGTCGGCAGGGACCTCTAGAGGTCATCTAGTCCAACCCCCCTGCACACGCAGGGCCACCTAGAGCACGTGGCACAGGGCTGCATCCAAGCGGGTCTTGAAGATCTCCAGAGAAGGAGACTCCACAACCTCTCTGGGCAGCCTGTTCCAGTGCTCTGTCACCCTCACTGTCAGGAAATTTTTCCTTAAGTTCCTGTGGAACTTTTGATGCTTCAGTTTGTGGCCATTTCCTCTGGTTCTGTCAGTGGCCACTACTGAAAAGAGGCCGGCCCCATCCTCCTCACTGCCTCCCTTGAGGTACTTATATACACTGATCAACGCAGAAGCAACGCAGAAGCTCATCATCTAATAATAACCAAGGAAGTATTAGAAGTTGCTGTGACGCTTGGAGTCTGAATCACCTTTAAGGTCTTTCCAGCTGGGGACAGTCTGTTTCTGAGACACACTGCTCGATAGAGAGGGGAAAGACAGCATTCCAGCCTCAGGGTTTCTTAAATATTCAGCAAAAATTAAGAAAGCAAGAGGCAAAACTGTCTTGAAAGCAGTGCTGTCACCAGATGGCAAAACTAGTTGGAGTTTTAGGTCTGCAGTGCTAAAGGAGAACTTTCTTTCAGCCTATATGTGAAACACAGGCTTTATAGGTTTTACAGATGCTAAGACACAAACAAATTATCCATGCATTAAAAAGTACTGCAAGTATTAATTTAAGAAAAGCAATAATCCTTCTCTTGCTTGGTGTAGATACCAGACATAAGAACAGGCAAAGGCTGATAAGAGGCAACTGGAACTCATTATAGAATGACAGAAAGTCATTGTCATATACAAACGAAATATTAAAGAAATTAGATAAACAGTGAAAATTCCTCCTTGCTCATTAAAAGTTTGAAAGACATTTTAATCTAAACTAATATTAATTAGCAATATACCTCACACTTGATTTTCCAGACCCCCACAACTACTATTCCCACACTTGCATTTTGACAGAGTTCACATAGCTAACAGCAGCATTCGGCAGCTCTGTCTAACCACTAGTTACCTCATGACCTCCTGCTGGCATGGAAGTGCTATCAACAACTCTAGTCTTGCACAGCTCAAAGAGGAGATGCCAAATTGTACAAATGTGCACCAAGAACAAATAAGCACAAGAGCTCACTTGATCACACACTTATATTATTACTTTTACAATTTTGCAATATAATTGCCTGGCAAATCAGAAAGCTCTTAGTAGATTAGGTATGAAAAAACTTTACAACCTCAGTAAAAAAGCCTGTAAAAAGGACCTAATAGGAACAGTATCGTGTTTGTTTGATTGCTTAAGTATTCAAAATCTCTACTGGTTGAGGTTATTTCTGGCCTACAGCTCAGGATTCTCCTGCTATTTTAAGGGCCCATTCTCATTAAACCACTCTGATGACTTAAGGCAGAAAGTCATCCTTTTACCCCAGTCTGCGACAGTGCAGGAGGGAGGGATGCAGACATACCCAGCTTTTTCAGATGACCAGGGGATGCTTGAACTAAATACCCCAAGTCTGAGACTGGCCACTAGTTTCAGACTCTTGCTGTTTCTGTGCCTTCAGCCACACGGAAAAGTCAACCAAGTTCTCTGCGCTGGAAGAAGTCTCCTTCAGGTAGTAGGCACACGCTGGAGACGCACCCAGCTGTTATCAAACACCTCTGCTGTGTCCCTTGCTTACCTCTAGCTTTCCCCAGAAATCCTAACGAGTTGTGCTGTGCAGAGTTGTGCTCTGGAAGACCAGTATTGAACAAGACTAGAAGTCAGTCCCCAGAAAGGAAAATGGAGGTTATTTTTACATAGCTCAGAATAGAACAACTTGTCGTCTGCTGCAGTTAGCTTCAGTCTCAGCAGCAGCAAGTGCTGAGCTGCATGTGCATTTAGCTCAGCAGTACTAGACCAAGCGAAGACAGCACCCATCTTACCACATGACCAGGCTCATGAGCTAAAACCAGCATATATTTAATTTGCAGATTAGCAAAATGAGTTCTGTCAAGGACTGCAATCACTTCTACAGGTTCCAAAAAAGAACTAGTTACTCCTGACTCTACTGCTGGGTTTCTTGTGTTCAGAAACACTCTTGCCCCAAAAGGTATCTGGCCTGAACATGATACTGCTAGTGTTTCCACACACAGCTGTCAGCTGAGGGCTGGATTATTTAGACTCTGGAAGAAAAGATCCACTAGAAACAGTGTGGCAAGATGAACGGTGTTTTGCATCCATATATCAGAAAATGATTTCCAAAGGAGGAGAGCTAAATAAACAAAAACAACAACAACAACAAATCCTAAAATTCCTCAATGCCATATTATGTAAAGAAGAAATAGGCATTCAGATGTTAAAGCACTTTTGGCAATACTATGCTAAAAGAACTAATTTCAGGAGCAAAATAATATCATAGAAATTATAATGAATGGCGTAGGTAATAGCAGGAGACTTCAGCTAGAGTAGTCAAGCTTCTTCTTCCTCCCTTCCTATTTCCAATACCCTCCAACCTTGCTCTTTCAAATAGTAAATAAGAAAAGTAAGAGGGACAGTCATCTAAAGAAAAAGTGAAAGCAAGAAGGAAGGAAAATAGAAATGGGTTTATATATAGAGAGATATGTAACACTGAAACACATCCACCCAGACATTGTCTACTCTTAACTTTGTTTTCCAGGTGCCCTCTATAGTCAGCAGGATCTCCAGAGGGTAGTTTATTCTTCCTAACCTAGATCTTTATAGGATGGAATGATGTCCCTCTAGAGACACCCATCAACTATAAAGAGGATTAAAAGCACTAGCTATGACTATTCGGCCAGCTTTTCTCCTGCTGGAGTTCAGCAAGATGAGTCTCACACCTGCACATCTCTACACATTTAGCCATAATAGAAATCCAAGTCAGCATTGACAGGTATGACAACATGATCCCCAAAGCTGACAAACATTATGTAAAGAAATAAACAGTAGATACTAACTTCAGAATGTATACTTTTGGTATAAGATGCAAGTCTGAAAACCGCGTTTTAAGAGACGTTTGTAGTTTCTATTACAGAGAATGCATCTTGTTACGCAACTTATAGCCTGGCAAACATTTTAGCTAGCTTAAAGTCCAAGCAATGCCCACATAACCAATATGTCAAATAAAGAAAGCAGTAGAAAAGCCCCCAGGAAGGGTTTACTTGCTCCTGCTGAATGAAAGACAGCAGAAGCCACCTTGAGAATACAGGCTGGTACAAAAGGAGTTCCAGGCTGCACAGAGGCGAAGACAAAAATGCTCAGAGAAGGGACAGCCTCTGTCCTAGTGCTCAGAGGCAGCTTGTTGCCAGTCCCTCAAATAGCTAAGATCTTGAAGGAAGAAGTATCTCACAATTATGTCTTACTATTATACTTTTATACTTCTCTTTTATGACTAACCTTTCCAGGTAGTTATTAAAAAAAGAAAAAGAAAAAAAAAAAAAGACCCTGCACCTCTTGTTTTTCCTTCCTTCTTTCTCTACTGGTAAGAAGGATCTCAAGCAATTCTGAGGGGTAGAATTCTGCTGTTACTCTGTACAAGGAATCCATCTCCTCCCCATCACCCCATCACTCCCCCCCTCCCCCCCAAAAAAAAAAATTCAGAAAAACCTCCAAGTATAAGCAACCCAGCACAAGTTCAGAAGTTTCCTACGCAATCTGCAAGTTTTAGGCTGCAGCCCATCTACATCAAAAGTCACTGTGCCAAGCCTCCACCAACAGCCAGTAAACCCTCAGTGGCAAGAGGAAGGCAATGAAGGGGATGCTCACAATCCCCATACGATCATAGACATCCATTTCTGCAGCAACCAAAAAATCCCTGGTGGGTTGACAAGCACTTCACGAACAAAATGACAGAAGTCCTTGGGCTGCAACAAGAAGTATATACAGAGTAATTCATAAACCATCATATAGTGGTAAAAGATAATTACAAACCAGATCTTGAGCTTTATGCTTTCTCACAAAGGTCAGAGCAGAAAAATAAAAGGTCAGTAGAAGGCTTGCATAAAATAAATGGATTAGAAGCTCATATCTCCATTCACTCTCATTGAATTAGTGAATACAAGAACAAAAGCATAATAATATCTAATATCAATTTTATTTACCTTTGTCTTGAAGGAAGAGTCAGGCTATTTTAATTTAAGAAAGTCTTCATATTTCTGTAGTCACCACTGTGACTACTGTGACAACAGTGAAGTTACATGTGACTTATCTTTAAAGCTTGTCTATTACAGGCAAGAGATAAAATTACACAGAGGCATGAGTTTAATGAAGGCTGACTTAACCAGCTTCTCCAGTACATGCTGAATTCTAGGCTGCCACTCTCCAAGTAGGCCTGTTTAGTATGAGGAAAGAAATCCAGGTTGGTGGGTTAAGGAGGGGGAAAGTGGTTAGAGACAGACTTGATCATAAAAAACACCAAATAACACAGGTACGACTGACCATAGGTCACATCTACAATGATTTACACTCTAATTTTAAACAAATAAGCATCAGTATTTCATATTATGTGGAATGTGCTTCTATGTTACCATGGTTAATTGAGTAATAAACATCCTGGGAGAATAAGATGTTTTCATGAAGAGTGCTTGCAGCGACATTAGTCAGGATAGCATTATAAAGACAGTCCTCATGCTCTAGGAACTCATAGCCGGGGACAGCATCCAAAAGAAAAAAAAACATAAAGATACAAAAGCTGTGAGGAGATGCACTGGGCAGATAATAGTGTCCTCTGAAACCTCCTGCTCATTGCGTGGTCTCAGCTACTTTTTGTTAAATCCGTCAGTCAGATTATTAATAGACCTGCAAGGCAGATTCCTCCTCCCTTTACTCACAAGGAGGGAACAGCTTCCTCATCTCCATACTCAGCAAGTCTGCTGGAAATGGTAGGGACACGTTAACGTTCAGAGGGCACAGGGATGCTACGGACTCCCAGCACCTGTGAGGCTGCAAGAAACAGTTCCATGGTAGTGATTTTGTATCAATGGCTACGGTTTGTATTCCACTGAGTCTGAAACAAATGGAAAGTGGAAATACAGAAGAGGTGTATGTGTGTGTGAGAGGGGGCTAATGGTGCTAGGAGACCTGCATAAGAAAAGAGAAAGTGCAATAACTGAGGCAAGGGAAGCAGTGGAGGACAGAGAAAGATGCAAGTTGGGATGGAAGAGGTTAAGGCAGAACCCTGGCAGCCTAACAACGTTACTGTGAATTCTTGGGGGGAGACAGCTGCCGCTGACAGCACATAAACGTTCCACAGCAGAGCCGCTTCAGAAGGCACAGCAAAGGTCATCCAGAAGAGCAGCACATCACAGAAGGTATTTTTAATTTAAAAGACGAAAAAAAAAATCCAAAGTTTGACACACTGAGAGTTGCTTTGATTTGTTTTTCAGGTCTGCAGATAAAGACAACACAGTAAAGACTAGAAAGCACATGTGAGCTCATCTTTTTTATAGAAGTCTTGAACAGCACAGAGCACCTCAGCTTTAGTGAGAACACCACGCAGGTGTACCACTCGAAGAATATTTTAATAAGAAACCTCACACTCCAGGGCAGGGAAATAATTGCAACTCCCTTGTCTTTCCTTTTTTGGAGAGTGACAGGCAAAGGGCAGGGGGGGATATCTTTCAGAATCTATAAAATTTTATCCAGGTGCAGAAAGAGTAATGAATAAGCCACTCTCATAGGATGTCAAAACAGGGTTCAAAGTATCAGTGTAAGGGGCCAAACCTAAAGAGGATTTTAGAGAATATCCTAAACAAAAACAAAAAAGATCTTTTTTTTTCTGATTCAAGGACTTCAAATTGGCAGGGCTGTCACAGGAGAAAGAGTAGTCCCAGGAACAACTTAAGTGGGTGAATACATCTAGGGAAAAAAAAGTATAGGGAAAAAAAATAACCATTCTGTGTCAAGTATCCCTTAATGCCCTGGGTATGCATCTCCATTTGGCAATACAGTACGTAATGCAATGTAGGAAACTTCAGCAGAAGCATTGCAAGGGCACTGAAAAGCCTTGACTATAACCTTGTTTATAACAAGAATCTCTGACAGACATCCTTTTTGACTCTTGCTACAGTGGTTTAAGATGTTAGCATCCCCAGCTGTCTGCCTCACCCATCAGCCAGAGGTTACTGCCCCTGCAGCAAGGGCAGCGAAGGAGGTGGCCGCTCCTCGGCTGCTCCATTCCAGGAGGCAGCGTACGCGGCAACCTGCTAATCGAAAGGGGCTGGCGCTGCAGCACGGGCTGTGAACCGAGCAGCTCAAGCACACACACATCCTGCCGGCTCTGCCAGGAGCCAGAGACGGCTGGGCAGAAACACGTGAGCAATGACCTTTTATACTGCAAGAATCACCACGGCAAATCGTTCAGAGCCCCAAATGTTAAAGCTTTGCTGTTCCTGCCAGAGCTGGCCGCTTGCAGTGTCTGCACGCTCGAGCCATTACTGAGTCCCAGCTGCCTCTGGAAACAAATGCGACATAACCAGGCAACAATAAAATCATGATAATAAGGGGTCACCTGTGAGCTGCTTTGCTTGGGAATATTAGCTCAGGTAGTTTGGCAAGATGATATGGAGAATCCTGTTGCCACTGCCCACAGTGAGTTCATTTAAATCTAATTTGGACACCGATACATTATTGTTCAGGCCCACCCTTCTTGCCCTGGCAGGAAGAAAAGGAAACAAGAAACAAACAAACAGCCCCTCACCTCAGGAGAACTAATAATTGTCTTTGCAGAAGAGATTTACTTGCACAGATTAGCAGAGTATGCTTACACAAGTATAGCCATGAAATTCAAATGAAAAAGATACACAAATTAAAGCACTTCATTTTGCATGTCAGAAGAGGACATTGTTGAGGTGAGACAATGTTCTGATTAGAAATCACCTGACCATTTAACAATTTTTTTTAAATATGAGAGGCTTGGTGAGGCTTGGTGTCCTGACGCAATATCAACTGGTTAATTAACATCCTGCCTCTATGCTTTTGCTTTTAGCTTCTCAGCTATATTGCAAGTGCCTTTTAGTTGACATCCCTAATAACAGCTGGTTTAATCATTACTGGTAAACAACAAGGAAGGTATCATCCTACAGCTTGCTTTACATCTGCAGTGGGAAAACAAAAATAAAAAACATAGTTTGTGAAGCATTTTGGAAATAAGCTTTGCTAACACCTATTTTCATTTCTGTTAGCAGGTGTATGCAGCGTTTTGCTATGGTAGGTAAAAAAGACTATTCTGCTGCAGCAAGTACCATATCCCACTGAATGCCCTGGATATGCATCTCCATTTGGCACTACAGTATGTAATGCAATGTAGGAAACTACATTACAGGTAGACTACTTTGTCTACCAGAGACCAAAAGCCTTCAGCCAAGGAGATCAGAAATCATCCATTTTCCTTTCACAGAATGAAGAATCATAGCTAGGTCCTATGAGTTTGACTGATTTGTTTTAGACAACTACATCTACCTGGCATCATTTCAAAGGCATCTACTGGATTATGAGGGTCTCCAAATGACAAATAAGTAGGAAAGTAACCTCTACATTCCTCTACATAACCTCTACATTCAGCACCAGGAATGATTGAACTCCTGCGTATAGTCTGATGCCAGAAGAGGTCAATCAAATTAAAATTGGCTTCATTCGTACTGCCACCTGGGCCACAACCCAAATTCCACTGCTCTGTGTAAATGAGAATCAGGAAAAATGCAATAAAATAGAAAACAGAAATGGCACCTTGAAAAACTTGACACTGTGAGATCAACAGTCACTACAACTGATGGATCAGAGAAAAACAAACAAACAAAACAACAAAAACCAGTTCCACCACAGATAGTATACCAGGTTATAGGGCAATCTGCATCTCTGTTTTCCCAATCACTTGCAGAGTTATCTGCACTTCCAATCTTAATTGCCTCTAAACATTTTTTCTTCAGTTATTTACACTTCTTGCTATGACCCTTCTAACAACTACTTCTGTGATTTCTAGAGGTCCCTTCCAACCTTAACCATTCTGTGTGATTCTGTGAAAGAGGAATGGAATAAGTCTGGGTTGATTTCCACCCCCACTCAGTCCTTGTCCTCTGCTGTTGAATTTACACAAGACTGTAAAGTCAAGGGAATGTGCCATATAAATAAAAGCACAGTGATAGAAGGAAGTGATTTCTGGCTGAGAGAGACATAATTAATGAGCAAGCTTAGGATTTCTAGGAAAAACATAACCTCTTCAAGTTGATAATTCACTGTTTCTTCTTAGTTCCTCAGTCTGTATTTCTAGACCATTGCAGGCAGAAGGATTCCTGAGCTTAACACATATTAGATGTCAAAACAACACACGTGGCAGATATCGCAAATGCAACTTTCTAGATGGAAAGAATTAACATTAATCACTCTTCTTGACTTCTTTGTAATGTCTCATTGAAGTAATAGGGTATGACACTGCCTAACAGCAGTCACCTTTCATTGCCACCAAAAGGGGTCTCAAGTTGAGGACAACAAAGCAAGGCAATAGCAGCTAATAGAAAAAGTTAAAAAAATATATCTGACCTTCAGCTACTGCTGTCATTAAATGGGGTTTGAACACAAGAAAAATGGTCAGTAAATTCAAAGTGACCATGCCTGACAGAAGCAGAGACACAGCTAGTCTGTGCCATTACCCCTGTCTGCCTTTAAAATGATCCCTGGTGTTTGAACTGTTATTTACAACCTCCAGTTTGTTTCATCTGAAGTCGCTCAGAGAAGCAGATGACATTGCCCTCTCTTCACCCCATTCCTTCCCTCCCAAACAGAAGCCTTGATGCCATTAAACTTTCTAATCCTCTGGCAGCCTTTGGTGCCTCACCTCCATCACTGCTAAATCCTTCCCATGAGTCAACAGCAGAAGAGCTTCTGAAGACTCACCACAAAATTCTGTTCTCATGGAAATGAAAAGCAGATTCAGATCCAGTACCTGATCCAGGGAGCTATTAAGTTCTGTACAACAAATTGTCACAAGGAGACTAAGGCACAAATGGAGGGTCGTAGCTTCACTCCAGCATCTTCAGCATCTCCTAAGGCAAAGGCAAATGCAGCACATTATGGTCCTTGTGGTCCTTAGCCATCCACATTTTCCCTCCTTTCTGATTCCTGCCAACTCAGCCTTACTCCTCCCAGGAATCCTGATGCAGTAGCAAACACCATTTCCATGGCTTTAGTCAAGAAAGGACAAAACAAACCACTTAAGAGCATAGGACATCAGCTAAGAGGCATCCGGGAAGACACCAAGCCTTCGCACAACAGATCCAGCCCAGGGCAATACATGTTGCAGCCAAAAATCTCTCTTCTGAGCTTGATTCTACAAACAAAAGGACCACACATGATCAGCCATCTGAGCAGCCAAAGGATTATCCATGTTCAGAGTAGGCAATGCTGCCTCACAAAGAGCTGAATACGAGGCGGGGGGAAGAAGTCAACATCCTCCTCCTCTAGACAGGCTCCCTTTGCAGCTGTTTACTCCAAACCCAACATATAAACTACATCCTCTCTCCTATCCTTCTCTCTGTTTTCTACTCTGGTACCTTTATTTATGTCTAGCAGCTCTAAATCCCATCTGATGGCTGAATCTCAACACCTGCGTGCAGTTTTGCTGCCGATTGGGGCCAGCTCCCCTCCTGGCTCTAGAAGGAGCCCATATGCTCTGTTGCATAGATCTTTCTGGCACTGTTAAAGCTGAATACTACCTTCCAGGACTCCAGATGAGCAGGCAGTATGTTGTGATCTGGCCCAGTATATCAACATTATGAATTTCATTCCTACAGATTTCCTAAATGCCAAGATAAGACAGGCAGGTGACAGCAGTGGCCACCTGGACAACCACTGCTCACCCGCCTAAGAAAACTTTACTTGCTTACACAGCTAAGATCCAAAGTGCGGTAGAGCAAATAGGCATTAGGTAGTAAGATTACAGCTTAGGTGAGGCATATGCAGCAGGAGTTGAATGCACCAGGTGTACAGAATCAGTTTTAGTTTGTTTTTCTATAAATATCTTTAATGAGGTTATGTCTGTAACAACAGAACAATCCTAGCTGATAGAGACCCATATGTTAATGTAAGTGGTAATACAAATACAGAGCACTGCTGTAGCAGAGAACAAGTGGATTAACTGCTGCCTAAATGCGATCAGCAGGGAGCTAGAATGATTGTGCTTAAGACTGGGTCTCTAAACATATTGGCAAGTCTTGAGCCTACCCTGTGAAGGCAGCGGGTATATGCCAATACAGACAAAACAGAGTAATAAGACAGGCTGCACAGGGGAGACTAATCCTACAAGAATGCGCTACTATAGTGTAGACATCAAGTCACTCCTCATTCTATTTCTAATTTCTTCTTTGGTGTCCATCGCCACCTTACCACAGCATGAATGTATTTAAAAGATTGAGTGGTCATACTTGTTATAAGAGACACAAGGCAGAAATAGAAAGGCAACATGATCCTTAGTGCCAAACAAGGCTGTTCCTTACTACAATCTCTCTTTTCTGCATTAAACTTGTCTCAAAGGAAAAAATATATCATATCATATCATATATGATAGGGAAAAATATATCATATTTGTCTACAGCTGCTGAATGAATTAACTGGGCTCCTTGTTTAGAGTCTACATTCAGTCCACTACATCCAAAATAGGCTAAAATGCCACAAACCCTAGGCATCTCTAAAGCCCATCTCCTTTGTGCACAATTCCCATGTTGCATTTGCCTTGGCCTGCTCCATCCATCTTCTTATCATCAAATCCACTCTCACCTCTCGCGCTTCCTGCTGTGTCAGTATATTAAGCTCTTCTAACAGGAGAAAAATATATTAAAGGAATAATAGTAATACTGATAACGATAGTCTAAAAAAATACATATTTCTTGCTCCTTCCTCCATATTTCCTCTCATTCGATTAGTCTCCCAGCAAGAGCAGCATTAATCACTGGGGCAACAGATAGAAGATAAAGACCAATTTGAATTTTGCTGTGTGTGTTACTGAGTGTGTATGTGTATGTTCAGGCAGCAGGGAGGCCGCAGCAGGATAATCTGTCATTTTGTATATTTATGCTGCTGGAGTCAGGGCTGGTTCTCCATTGTTACTGCAGATTAAAATCATTCATGTCCTTATATTTTCATTGGAGGTCATCCTTCAGGAAAAAAAGAAAAACGACAAGTATTGTGACTGAGTTAAATTCAACGTATTTGTGCAAGTTTCTGCATATGGTCTGGGCACTGGAGTTATTGCCAAGATGTTAAAGTTAGACAGTTTTTTTCTTCCTTACCTAGCCTTACCTAGCAGACAGTATTTTTCTTCCTTACCTAGCCTGACACTTGACACATTAAAAATGAGCATTCCTATTCTGACACCGTTGCTGCAACAGAGCCGTTGGAGGGAGAAGTGCTTTTCATGACAGTCCAGATGAACCTGTCTTTGAACTGCTTCCACTGTGCCTCAGAGCTCCCTGCAACTGTTCTGTGGAAACGAGTCTCTGCTAGCTTGGTAAAAATGGTTCCTCTCTCCCTTAGGTAAGACGGAGTGAGGTACAAAGCAGGGGTTCAAAATTAGCACAGGAAACAGTTACTAAGCCATGTGGGTAGGAGTTGATACCTCCTCTTCAAGCCTTTATACAAAATATAGCTGCTAAAAGAGCATTCTACCATCTCCAGCTAGGTCTTTCTCCAACTTTAAATTCTGCTCTTGCTTTCACCTCTTATCATGTAAATTCGCGCTTCTCATTATCTAGAGCTTATTTATTTGTCTGCACCTCAGTATTCATCCTTGTTTTTCCTCCTTTTACGCATTTAGCAGTTTGATCATTCCTAACTTTTCCTCTTTCTACTCTCTGGTTCATGCCTCCTAACAAACTGCTGGTATGCCTGAAAGTGTTCCTTACGTTACCCACGTAACTCTCCACAAATCAATGCCTCGAAGCTCACACAATCTGTGACACGGCAAAACATTCAGTATAGCACCAGCAGAAGGCTCCCAATGCAGTCCTGAGGGAAAAGAGCTCCTTCATGGGTCTCTCTAAGTATGAAGAGCCAACAGACCAACTTTGCTCCAAACGCACACTACCAGAAAGCCCTGGGGAAACATCTGCATCCCATATGATACAGAGGGAACTGGAATCCATGTCCCCAACCCTCTGGCTTTATTTTTTTCTGTTTTAAATAATTTTGTAATCAAAATGAACAACATCCCGTGTATTCACACGCCATCTAAGGGAGGAGAGAAAGGACTGGTGGCTGCGTAGTCTACCTTACTAATCGCTTCTTCTAAGAGTTTTACTGTGACAGACTCGTCTTGCAAATCAATGACAACTCATTCCACAGATGAAAACAAAACTAGCAGAAACCCTTCTGTTTCTGCTAGTTAACAATGCCAGTACTCTACACAAAACCCTAGGCATTAATTAGGTGGTTTCAGAAAGTGGGTCTGTCACAACAGCTAGAATGTGTTTCTACTTTCTGCACATTCATCCAAATATGAGCTAGGAAAGGTAAGAGGCACATTCTCACCTCTCAGGCAGTCTTGTCAACAAACAAACAAACAAACAAACAACAAATCAACAAAAAAGGAAATATATACTCTGGAAGTCTTCTGGCAATGTATATAGCTTCTAGGCATTTCTCTGAAGTGTATAAATGGTAAGCAGAGCAGACATGCTGTAATGAAACATGATACAATTCGCCAACTATATTTGATCTATAACCATTGATTCTACTCCATTTATTTCTAAACAGCTGCTTTTTTCTAGTATTGGTTCTCTTCATCTTATACTGTCACTGTACAACCACCCTAGAACAACACACCTTTCCTCTTCTTTCATTTGGTTTGTGATCAAATGTGTGGTTATATGCAGTAGTTTTAGTTCCTGAGTACCATATTAATCAGATTTTGAAAAGAGTCTTCCATGTGACCTACCAGAATCCACTGACAGGCTAAATGACATGTCTAAATACAGAGACAGATATTGTGCCTTGAAATAAAATACATATTGATGTCATTTAGGATACTTTCTGGGAAATGTATGCCTGCCTGTCTGCAGAAGGTAGGTATCAGTTTACTGCAGCTGTTATTACAGATTCTTATCATTTTATTACAGAAAACAGTGTGCTTTTTTGGTCCCCCCAAAAAAACAAGAAAATATTTCAAAGTTTTTGCTTGGGATAAAAAAATCTTATCAGAAGAATTCTAGGAAAGTGCTGAAAGATTTAGACCAGCTCTCTCTTCATATGCTAGTGCAAACATTCATTCCAAACTTCACAGTAGATCAGAATTAGCTACACATGGGAAAAGTACTAGCAGATACCCTGCTGACAGTCCCAAATGATTGTTCAGATCTGCAAATGAAAGACAAGGCAAGCTCAGGCCTTGTAGAGATGAATCAGTCTGACTCAGGCCTTCTGTAAACTGTTAGTTTGAAGAAACTTAAAAAAGATGTGGATTTCAGCAAAAAACACTTGTAAGTGACTGAAGTGACTACTTGGTTTTACTATACGATGGCAGACAATCCCAAAGACTCAGTGTAAACTATATATTAAGAAATTATCCTCTGCATCAACCTGTGGCAACTCAGGTTTGCAAACCCACATTCAGTCATTAAATCATCAGAGTAGTCTCCCTTGGAGCTGACAATGGTTGTTCAATCAAGTGTTCAAATATCACTGGTGATAATAGCAACAAGTGACTGTGCACACCAGCCTATTTATGAGTTGCTTTACAAGTATAATGTTCTGTATTAGTGTAATTGTGCTTAGTTCAATGTCAGTACTTGTCAGTATTTGGAAGGACGGACTGCTCAGCAAAATTAAAGTAAAATCACATTCTCTTTTTGAATAAATATTGAAATTACAGTTCTCTATGGCACTTCCAGGATTTCAGAACATCTAACTTGTGCAGAAAGTGAATGAAGGCATGAAAAAATAGGATGATATTTTAGATTACGTGAACATGACAGTTAATCTGAGCATCCTGATCAGAACATCCATAACTGTAATTCACCCCCCCATATTTGATATTCATTTAAAGTATGGAGACTGATTTCATTCTCTCCCCCTGCCAGAACATATAAGATGCCTCTATTCTCAGCTATGTAGGTGTTACATTCTATGCCCCAAAGCCTTTATTTCAACTGCTATACATTTGTGAAGTATTTAGAGTTTATTTGGTATTATTGAAGCAAACACTCTGTAATCTACACGGAACAGTAGTTTCCATGTAATTTTTCTTGTTCACACTTGGATTCCTGCTCACATTATCTGCCTTCCTTCTCTGCCCAAACCAGGTGAGCAACTAATTATTGCATCTCTTTGACAGAGATGTGAGCTTAAGTAAGGAAACTCCATTTTGTAGACTGCACTGCAGCTATGTAACAACTCCATGACTTCACTCAAGAGGAATGGAGGTCAGGAGAAAACTCTACTTGAAAGTACTGTTTCTGGCTTTGTTCTCTTAAAAACAAAAACAAAAAACCAAGAACGTGAGGGAAAAAAAAGCAGGAAAGGAGGGATGAAAGCCAGAATGCATAATTCTCAGCAGTACCAACTGGTCCGTGAAGCCAGTCTTTAAAGCAAAGACTCAAGAAAACCACTAAAGCACTTTTTTTTTTTTTTTTTTTTAATAAGAGCTTTGCAGTCTTGGGATGGAAAAGTTGCTAGTGACTTACAAGAAGAAAAAGCAAATTAAAGGCCAATTTCCCCCTCCCCTCCCCAATTATTATGTATGAGTGTAAAAGAAAGTACCTAGGCAAAACCAAGGGTGAGACATTGTATTTGTCTTAGCAGACAGTGAAAGTCTAATTAGACTGACAAATCTGTGCTGTTCTGCTTTGTAAGATACATGATAAGAAAAGCTCTAGCCTGGAGCTGCACATTATGGAAAGACATTAATCAAGATTATTGGAGCCTCAATCTAAAACACGTTTATACAAAGCTGGAGAGCCTAATGGTTAAAGGTTGACAATCTTATTTTGAGCCACACCAATAGACTGTCCACCCAGATAATGGGCAAATCCCTTTTTCTATTCTTTGGAGAACACTCAGCATATTATATATCATACACTGTCACTCAATGGCTCTAAGATCATCTCTGAAAACATCTACAAGCAATTTATTCTTTTAGCCTCCAAGGTACTGTTTGAACAGTTCAGCAAGAGTCATTATCCCCATCTGAAGATCAAGAAACTGAGAAATCAAGAAATGTTTGGTACAGAGCACACATTTCTGATTCCTCTTAGATAGCATAAGAGATCAGAAGTCAATCTGTCTTGATCTCTTTTCCACCGAAAACTGTCCATCGTTGCCATTTCAGGACCTCAGCATGAGGCAAACATATTGGGGGCCTGCCCTAGGCCAGTGGAGGCTTATCGGCAGACGAGCAGATTTGCTCTGGGTCCAGGCACCATCTCAAATAATCTCTTGGCTCTACTGAACTGAAGGTGTTTGGAGTGGAACAAGCCTGTAGCACTGTTCATGCCTTTCTAAGCTAGCTTTATTCCATAATTAACTTCAAAGATATTGCTACACGAATCATTTCAAAATAGAGTCACTGTAGCTGGAAGCTGGACAGAGCATGCCAACTGACAGCATATAGAGAAAGTCTCCCTATGAACTTTGAGCTAAATAAATTCTGGGCATATAAACAGTTGACTTAGAAGCAAAAGCCAGGAGAAAGAATATCACTTAAACACACATTTCCATAGAAGTCTCCCAAACTGGAAACGGTTCAACTATTTTTCTATAAATTGAAAAGCATTTGAAAATAGGCAATACAAGCACGTGGGATTCTAGTATCTTTAACAACTGAAACAAAAAAATTTAATTACAAACAACCATGTTAGAAATGTGGCAGCCCTGCCAGAATATCGACCTGAGACAGCCTGGTGTCTCCTACCTAATAGCAGTCTGCACGGCATGCCATTTTACCATAAGCAAGAGTTAGCAGCTTGCTGTTGTGGCCTCTGCAGGGCAAGTTGGCAAAGCAAATTCCCAGAGAGGATATTATTATTACAGGAAAGTCTGGTGTGTCGGGGCCAAGAGGTTGACAACAGTAATTTAATACAACACATGTCACTTTTGAACAGACCTTTGAACAGAACAAAACCGGGTGTGCGAAAGTCAAATGAGCATTTGTGCCCAGAGTCAGCAGAGCAAAAGCACTGCTTCAAACTCACCAAAACAAACAAGAAATGAAACTCCTTTTCTAGCTCTGATTTTCAGTTAGGAAAAAAAGGTTAACTCCTCTCCTGTTCCTTCAAGGCCCCTTTGAAGGATATTTGAATCACAGACACATTCCTGTCACAGATTTAATTACCGTGACATATAGCCATGTATCAACTGTTTCTCACTCAAGTCTTGCCTGTCCTTCATTGACCTCAGTTTCACTGCCTTGCAGAAATGGTATTACAATTCTAATGCATAATGAACTTATAGACATTTTAAATGCTAATACAATTGTCACATGATATTTCTGCTATATTCTGTTGTCATTTTGCTTTGTTTTTGCTGTTTGTCCAAGACAATACTCTGTTTTGTGGACTGACAAATTGGAAAACATGTCACTGGTCAGTGCATATAGACAGTGTATTTCTAAAGCACTTCCAGTTTGACAGTTTTTCTGTGTAGCAGTGCCAGGTACAGTAACGGTAGGAGGTATCTTGCTGTGTATTTTAGAAACAGAAGACATCATTGCAGTTACCATCTAAGTCTGCAGTTTCTGATGAATGACATGTAAATCTTACCAAAATTCCCATTTTTTTATCACTTTGGGATGACAGAGCTGAAATTCTACACAAGTTTTATATGCATTCTGAGAAGGAGGAGCTTTAATTACTTGCATATGAAAATGAGCAATACAAAATAGGACAGATATTGCTAACAATAATAGTTCACTATCTATCCTGATTTTTGCTATAATGTATTAGATGTTCACTTGTATTTGTATCATGTTTGATATTTCTATGATGGACCAGAACCCTTCTGTGCTAAGTACTGTACACAAGTAAAATAAAGAGTACATTCTCATCTCAAGGAGAAAGCAATATAAGTATAAAACAAGATACCATAGATGGATATAGACAGATGGAGAATAGGAAAAGAAAAATATAGAACAATGTAAATCAGCTCAGTAAACTGCTGCTTGAGAACATCAGTCTAACCATTGACAATTTTTTGCATGCATCACGATTAAAGCAGCCTTTCAGAGAAATCAGAAGAATAATCTGATATTAACTTGTAGATGGCAAAAGGAAGCAAAAAAGATTCTCATGATCAGATCTAGCAAGTGAGCAAAAAAATGTTTGAATCATGCTGATGTAGAGGGAACAGACTAGACTGTGAAGGTCTAGAAAGTGAAAAATGTTTATTTCTGAAAAGAGAAGAGAAAGCTGAACAAGGTAATAACCAACTGTATTTGTACTTGCACATAGCCTTAGGTGGTTATATTTTATGTTCCTCAAAGAGTAAACCTGTTTTATTAGATTTTTTCCACCCTTCAGATCTAAAATTTCAAGCAAGTTTGACAATGGTGATGTCAAAGACAAGTGAGATAAAATAACCATCAGGCAGCTGAAAACCACAGTCAGACGTACTGCCCAAATGGAAAAGGACAATTTCTTCTCACGTTCACTGGACAAATAACACCAACTTAAGCTAACAAAATCAAATTCTGGCAAGAGTAAGGAAGAAAGAAGAGCCACCTGTGTCATGACAGCAAGAATATGCCCGGATTTTGAAATGCAGAAAGTTGTAATGGAGGTAAATATTGACTTTTATCTTTCTTTCAGTGGGTAGCATGAAGTGTCAAGAGTTATTGCTTTAATATCAGCTGAGATGAGGCCATCTGTTGTGGTACATGTGCATCCAGGAACTCATTGCACTAACCATGTTTTTAGAGGCACTTTGACACTTTATTAAATCTGCTCAATGCTCTTTCAGCACACAGTGGTCTCTACGGGCCCAGTGACCTGCAACAGTGCTCCGACAGGAAGCTTTCTTGAAGAGCTCCTTTTCAAGGAAGATTGGGTGATTTTCTACCTTCTCCCAGCCCTCAAAGGCCCAGAGCTGCTCTCTGTTACACTACTGCCCTTGTAAATTGTAGCAAATCTCCAGTGAACGGCAGTAATGAGACCAGGATACGGACCACATACTTTAGTCTTTTATAGGTGAAATCACACCAAGATTTTCCTCTAAAATGAGAGCTAGACAGTCTGAGAAGAAGGAAGAGTAATTTCTTCACAATTTAAGACAATCAGTGACCAAAACTGGGGTAATTTCCCATCATCCACCTGTGATTTTATAAGTCAATGGGGTCCTGAGTGCATTAAGAGGAGCATCTCCAGTAGGTCAAGGGAGGGGATCCCGCCCCTCTACTCAGCCCTGGTGAGGCCACATCTGCAGTACTGTGTCCGGCTCTGGGCCCCACAGTACAAGAGGGATGTGGAGCTGCTGGAGAGAGTCCAGCGCAGGGCCACGAGGATGATCAGGGGCCTGGAACATCTGCCCTGTGAGGAGAGGCTGAGGGAGCTGGGCCTGTTCAGCCTGGAGAAGAGAAGGCTGAGAGGGGATCTGATCAGTGTTTGTAAGTACCTCAAGGGAGGCAATGAGGAGGATGGGGCTGGCCTCTTTTAGTGGTGGCCACTGACAGAACAAGAGGAAGTGGCCAGAAACTGAAGCATCAAAAGTTCCACAGGAACTTAAGGAAAAATTTCCTGACAGTGAGGGTGACAGAGCCCTGGAACAGGCTGCCCAGAGAGGTTATGGAGTCTCCTTCTCTGCAGCCCTGTGCCATGTGCTCTAGGTGGCCCTGCGTGTGCAGGGGGGTTGGACTAGATGACCTCTAGAGGTCCCTTCCAACCTTAGGCATTCTATGATTCTGTGATTCTATGCATTGGGTTTTGAGGCTAATAATTCAATTAATCGCAACTGGGTTTGTAAAATGCAAAAGGTGTTGGTGTTGGGCAATGCTAAACCTTGGCTTGGGATTAATTACTTCTAATACAAATAGTTATAATTCCATTGCAGCAAGAGGTATCTCCTACACAGTTAAAAACATTTTTATGATGCCACATCCTAAATGACTGAGATTTGACTCAGAATAAAAAGACTGACCATATAAACACAATCACAACCAGTAATGGCTGAAACTTTCTGAAGGAGTTAGAAGGCAGGCATATGACTGCATGACTCCAGTTTTTCAAAGTCTTTAATTTCATTAAGCTCTTTCATCCCAAACAGCAGAGAATGTTTCAAGGAAGCAGATGGAATCATTTAAACATCTGATCTAATCAGAAAATATACCTTTCTTGGAGGGGTTCAAAGAAGGCACACTCCCTGATTAATAATCATCAGCCAGTGTACACAGGTATCAGTGACACTATGTTGATTTCTAGCTAACTGATGAGGTTCCGACGTAAACAAAGTTTTAAAAACAGATCTTTTATTCCAGCTGTTAACACAATAGGCTTATAAAACAAATAACTTCAAAAATCTGATCCACTGATTTTGCCTCAAAATTGGTTATTTACTGTATTGCTTTCTCTTACACATCAGAAAAGCCAATTTAAACTGCTTATTTCTAATCAATTCCATATTCTGGCTGCCAATCAAGTGGTTCCAAAACCACTGTATTTCACTGTATTTTTAGTCTGAAAACACTACACTGGCACAATTAAACCAAAACATATGTAATTTATGTTTTCTTTTTCCAGAAATTATTTTTATAAAAGCAGTTTTTCCAACAGCTGTATGTTGGAAAACCTACACTTTGCAGGAAGCTAATCTTCACAGTGTTCCTTTAAAATTATCTAAGGGAAGGCTGTAAAAGAAAAATGGCTCACCCTGAAAGTAACACTCCATTGCTTTTCTCCCCATTACAAGCTTCCCTATTGCAGCAGTATATACTATCACAATAAATAGCCATACACGCACCCCCCATAAGGCTTTGAAACTCTCTTAGTAATACATTTCCCCACATATTCAACTGTGGAAACATGGTTAAAAATACATTCTCATTCACATTGATACAACCTTACTTGCTTCTTGTGCTTGCTCTAGAACAAGCACAAAAGCTGCCCCATTGCTACGTAAGCATATACTAATAATTTATTCAGTTCTGTTTGTTCACCAGCATCAGAGGACAACAAAGTCCATGGTGATTCATCCTACACAACATTATTAATGTCAAGAGTGACATGTAGTTTCACTCAGAGAACCTGGCCCCAGGGAGCTCTTCGGTGAGCTGCAAAACAGATAGTAAGAAAGAACTGATGGAAATGCAAAAATCAATTGACTTACCTGGATGCTGGGTGGTGAACGATTTTTTCGGGTTGTAGTGGTGGCCATTGTGGTCGTGGTTTCCATGACGGTAGTAGACATTTCTGGTGGCATGGAGGTCGTGGGTGTTGTTCCCAAAATGGATGGGACTTCCCCAACAAGTCGGACACTTCCATTGATTTTTATGTTGGGGTTGTTCTCTGCTGCCATGTTCAACACCTTCAAGCCATTGTAATAGAGCCCGGAGAGCTGGCCTTGGAAGAGACGCCCTCTGTCCTTGCCTCCTATGGCTATTTGCGCCTGGGTGTTGAAGATCGTTAACTGTCGTCCTAGTGAAGGGGGGGTGAATAACATTATTGCCAGACATTTCCTTTGCTTTTCATCTTACATTGAGTCCTGGCCAGAATGGACGGACAACAAAGAAGCAGATTAACTCTTTGTGGTATTTAGGAAGACTGCAGAGTGGAAATACAATATTCAAATATCCTGCCCCAAATTTATTAATAACAAAGATTAGCCTGAAAGCAAAACCACCTAAATCTGAACCTTCCACTTTCACATCCACTCACACATCAAAACTTTGATAAGTCAGAAATATGAATCCACACTTTCACATTTGGACCCCTTTTAAGCCTACGGATAAGACTTTAATATGTGGCTATTTTTCTACTCTCAATTCAGATAACCCTACCTGTCAAGTTTTTGCCCATAGAAAAACCTTCTCTGCTGACTGGTCAAAGGAAGGGATTAACTTGTAAAGCCACTTTTAATAATGTAAAGGTGTTAAAGAGTGGCTTGAAGACAGTAAACATCAAAAAAAAATTCTAAGGATACATGGATTCTGCAGGAAACATAAAGCATAATCTTCAGCCTTGAAATTTTGTGTTACGAAGGGTCACAAATCTAAAACCCAAAAACTTCAAATACAAACATTTGTGATGTCTCTGAAAGAGCAAAGTTCTTGAAACAGTGAAGAAAACATAGTGCTTCAGATGATTAACCCTGCAGTGCTTCCATGTGAATCCCCGCTCGCAGGCAGTGAAACTGAAGTGGAGGCAGGTTAAGCAAGGTCACACAAGATGTGTTACGAGTGGACTTAAAAGTGTAATAAGGAAACATATTTTTTCAAAATAAATCCTTTTAACAGTTGCCTATTCACCTAGTTTCATGGCCACTGAAATCACATTCTGTCCAGACATCTCCATAATACTGCTCACGTCCCAGGCTGCACTGACTACCTTAAAAAATAAATTGCTTCATGCAGTGCAAATGCAGCGCCTATTATTTCATAGTTCCTCTGAAGATTAGGGGAATACCATCTGCAATCTTTTGAATTAACAGACAACCAGACAGGCCAGAGCTCAGAATGGTGATCAAAGCAGCATTAAGTCAAATATAATCCAAACACCTAACTCTTCTCCCATTTTTATGAAACTTCCACTGCATGTCCCCTTCCCCATCCCTCTTCCCAGTGCTAAGTCAACCCTTCTTCTCTCTAGTCCACCTTGATGAAAGGGTGCACACAGCCTATAACCCAGTGCTCACTCCGGCATGGCTGGTGGTTAAAGTAGATCAAAATACAAGGGGGAGCTCACCAATTTTAGTGGTCGTCGTGACGGGTCTCGAAGTCAAGTGGTGATGCGGTGTTGCATCATCTTATGGTGACAGGATGGACCATGGGGAAGAGAATGGGGACAAGAGAAGAAATGTATCTGAAAGGAGTTCCTGTCCCCAAAGAGGGCCCTAGCTAGCTAAACAAAAGTATATGGAGAGGTATGTATAATGTATGGAGATGTAGAGGTGGGCTGCACATCCCTTGTGCTCCTCATCCACAAATTTGTAAATGAAACACTAGGACTTGATTAGGGTGAAAGAACTGCACTGATGAAGAAATGAGAAATAAAAATGGAGTGTAGAGTTTCCTTCCCCTGGAAAGCATTGACACACCTGTTGCGATTTGTTGCATCTCAGGAGGTTTTAAAATTACCAGATGCAGCTTACGGCTATTAAAACATCAACAAACATGCACTGAAGCCAAACAACTCCAGCATGTAAGATCAGTTTCTTCTCTTGCCTCTGAGGAAAATGGGATCCAGCAGCAATTGAGGTCAAAATCTTCAGTCTTCTCAGCTCAGCTTCTCTTTCTGTTCTCCTGAGAGCTAGAGCAAGTGGAATGTACACTCTGGAAGGCTGAATTCTTGTTACATATTATGTCCTCAGAGTTTCCTTTTCTTCCTTATGGCTCTGCACTGTCAGAGTTTTAGATTCTCCAATGGATACATTGTTAGGTTTTTCCTATATCATTTTTCCTTCCGGCATTCCCGCAACCTGCACTCCATAGTCTCAGTTTTCTTCCATATTCTTTCCTCCTTCACCTCCTTTCACCTCCCTCCTTCCTACCTCACTAAGGATGGAGGACCAAAAGCAGGAGGTGAGATGAATAGGGAGATCAGAGCTGTTTGACTAATCTTGAGATCTTTTCCTTGGAAAAGAAGGAAAGGCACTGACTGTCAAAGCTTTCATTCCTTCCTCCCTCCCCTTCAATTCATACCATCTCTTTTTTCATCTTTTACTAAAGGCTGAAGGAGAGGGGAAGGAGAGACTGAGGAAAGGGGTGGGTGATGGGGAGGAAGAAGAAATTTTGTAGCTCAGGCCAGCCAAGCTCCCCAAGGCAGACGAGGAGAGGGATTCCTCTCCTTTCACTGGAGGATTAGGACACTCCTCAGGATGACAATCACTCTAAACCATGCTCACAGAACACTTTTAGATAGTTCTGGCATATCTGTTGCTTTCCTATTTTGGATGAGTTAGTATTTCAAGTTTGAAACAAACATTGTTTCTCCTTATCTGTGCCTTTCTCGGCATCCTCTAACATTCAAATAAATATGTAAACAAGAAAGATGACCCCACTCCAATAGGAAAGGAACTTTGGGAGCTCTGGAGTCTTCCTTATTGTTTAAATAATGAGGTCCTCCAGTTCGTGACAATTCATGCACTACACTGCAGTTAATGTTGGAGACAGCACTGGTACTAGAACTGCATTTGCTAAAAGAACAATCATTTGTTGCAGCTATCTATGACTTGTCATTTTTCACTCATAACTCTACCATTATGTATGTGTACATGAGCAAATACAGCAGAGAAACAGATATGAAATGAGACAAAATTGTTGAGAGGATATACAAATAATTCTTTCACTTTACATGTCTTCTAATCGCTGTTGTAATAATATGAATCTGCAACTTTGTTTCCCCTAAGTAAAATTTATTTGGCCACTGAATTTTACTGAGGAACAGCTTACAGATGTAAATTCTACTAGATGTGGAAGGGTTGAAGACTTATGGTCCTTCTTTTCCACAGAGGAAAAGCACTACTGCTATCCATAGCACTACTGCTATCTTAGTGTCTTACTAGAGAAAAAAAAAATACAAATATACTTTAAACTTCCCAGTTGGGTTGTTTTGCATAGCTGGAGGCCTCAATTCTTCGTTTGCTCTCTCATTGACTTTTTAATTTGAAAAACAGAATAACTTTTAAATGTAATCTTAGCAAAGTGTAAAGTTCTCTGAATACTACGAGAGATTTTAAGTCTGATTTTACAAATCTTAATGTACATTAATACTTCCTGCTTCAAAAAGTACACTCACTCACATCAATGAGACTTCTCATGTAAGAGATTTCTGAGGATCAGTCTGATGAGATGCTTTTGGGTCTTTACCAGTTCATCCCATTGCAGAATAGCTAATATTTGTCCATTGCCAGGCATATTCTGCAAATGAAATCTGCTGCTACGACTGTTTAAGTTGAATAGTTTAGGAGCAACACTCCTTTATTTACTCACATATATAACTTCAATGAAGTTAATATTTGATGTTTTGCTACTTACTCATATAATTCAAGTTTTCAGATCTGAGC
This sequence comes from Crypturellus undulatus, assembly GCA_013389825.1. Lineage (NCBI taxonomy): Eukaryota > Metazoa > Chordata > Aves > Tinamiformes > Tinamidae > Crypturellus > Crypturellus undulatus. The sequence continues at coordinate 453,199 of VWPW01023369.1, forward strand.
TCTTCTTAAAAAATATTTTAAATCGATTTATAATAATAAAAATTAAGAAATTAAACAATAATCATGCTGCTTCAGAACAATGTTGCACTGCATCTGTTTGCTAAGAATGACCTATTTCATTATTACGAATTATGAATTAGGAATACCAAATCTATGGCACTCAAGACTGCCAATCTGAAAGTATTTAACCTTACCTCAAGGTTGGTTATGAACTCAAGCCATGAACTCGTATGTGGAACACAGCTATTCTATATACTGTCTTTTTGATGGATCTATCTGTTCCTCCATCCATCAGTTCATCTTGTTCCATTTTGATAGCGAACTACCTTTTCACTCATCATCTTTACAAGGGCTTCTGACAGAAGGTTTCCATGATACATTAGGTGTTGGATGGATGACCAGATGGATGAGTGAGTAGGTGAATGGCCTAGGTAATTTCTTTTTTCCTTTGAGTGGTATCTAAGCTGTTGAAAAGCTCTATTTTGGAGTGAAAAAACAAAGCTATATTGCCTTAGGCGTTGCACTGCATGATGTCATTCCATAAACTGTGAAGTCTGAGTTTCCTTTCACTTAGTAAAAATATGTCTATATCCTTTGAGTATAGAAGCATACAGCACTCAGAGTGTCTGAGCTGTCTGTTTTAGACCCCACCGCATGTGTGATTGTCTTTTAACAAAGCATCAATATCCACAGACAGCAAACTTCAGTTCAAAACTTCAGGATAGCTTACAAATGAAAGTGCTTTGGCATGCTTATAAGCTCAAACCTGGAGAAGCAGTGACATAAAATGAAAGACTCAGTGGAAAACCGAAAAGGAAATAAATCCCCGAAAGACAAAACAGAGGTGGGTTTCTCAAGCACATGAGTTGCATCAAGGAATTAGACATGCATCTGTTTTAACAAAAGTGAGGCAATTGTTATCTTAAGTGTTAAAGGGACTTTATAAATTACCAAACTTACCAAAATTATTCACTTTTTAGTGTTAGTCCTTATTTATTTTATTTGATTGGCTCTTGCAAATTAACAGGGTAACCCACTGAGACTCTATAAGCATTTTCTGCCTTTTAGTATCTATTTACCAGTTAGCTGAAATAAAATATTCTATACAAGCATGTCAGAAAAAAATATTTTTTAGTTTCACAAATATTTTTGCTTTAATAATGGACACTTCACAAAGATAGTCCAAATTCAGGAAGTGGGCAATGCTGTCAGCAATCACTTAAGTCAATGTGTACAGCGTGTTGCCGGATCTCACCCTTCCTATTAAAATGTTTCGACTATAGTGAGCCACATTCTTCTAAACCAATTGGCTCAATTAATTTGCTAATGTTGTTGAGGACAAGAAATTTGAAACAGAATCTAAACGGTACTTTGCCAGTCTTATAGCACATTGATTTTCCTTCTTGGAATATCTGGTAATACCCATATACCAAGTTAACACAGAAAATGCAGTATCGGAGTTCAGTGGTCACTCCCTTTTAACAGCATTACTTTCTTCAAAGGAAACCAGAGAAGATCGTGTTCTGCTTTTCCTAAACTTCAAGGCAAAGAATCTTTCGCAGAGATTTATTTCAAATATTACATTTAGGCTAGAGGAATGATATCTTTCTATCTTACTCTTCACTGTATCATCAAAAGCCTGGTCCAAATCCCACTGAAATCAGTGAGAGTTACTCTTTTGCCTTCATCGGGATTTCACATAGACTTTACATCCAAAACATTTTTCTCCAGATTCCTGATACAGAAACAACTCTCTTCTGACACAGGTCCCATTTCAGCAGATCACTGAAGCACTTGCATAATTCTCACTCAAGTCAGCTGGATTTAAACATGTTTCTAATTGTTTTGCTGAACTGAGAACAATTACTCCAGGCAAGCTCACAAAAATTAATAGTGCTGCCTGAGACTAACTTAGGGAACAAGCTGACCCACAACTTAGAATTTAATATAATTTAGCAGTAATATTGTACTTGAGAAATAAACTGTATCAGAACAATCATCTTTCTCTGTCTCCTCCTCTATTGTTTAAATGTTAAAAAATGTTTTCCTTAGAACATTTTTTAAAATTGTTTAATTATGTTAACATAATTAGGAAACACATAGCCATAATGGCTAATCACAATAATGAGAAAAAAGAAACTTATAGGAAGTGGTTTAATAAGCAGGTTTAAAAACAAATTGGAAAAAAGAAAAACAACCTTGAAAATAAAGATATAAATGTATTTTTAAAACAAATCAAAACAGGAAGATCATGCAGTGGTTATATTGCCATAATACATGTTTTTGCTCTTGTCTTTTCTTCCTTTTTTTTTTTAATGGCTCCTGAATTTTTGCTTGTTTGTTTGTCATTACTATGATAGCAAGCTTACAATTTTGTGCCTTTAACTGCGTTTTAATAGCAATGTATTATAGCATGATTTATCAACATATGGCAGGTGGAAGCTGACACAAATTATAATGAAAATTAAAACAGTCATTTATGCAGCAGGCGATTATCATTTAAGAAACATTTATTTGCAGGCTTTAAAAATGAGGGTTTAGAATCAAATGGATTTAAAATGAAAGTTTTAATGACTGTTACCTTTTTCCTGCAGCCACTCCTCTACAGGCCGGTTATATTTGAAGGGGATTTTCTGTTTTACCATTTGGAACCGTTCACTATCAGTGTTGCCTTTAAAGTTTAAAAAACAGCTTAAAAACAATCTGAAAAGTCAATGAAATAGTTAAAACATCCTAGATTTTTATGACCTTATTTAGCTATAAATAAATGATTGTGTGTGTGTACGCAAATATATATGAAAAGAGAGAGATTTATCTTTAAAAAGGTGGAGAATAGTTATGCACTCAATTGCCTGAGATTCTGGAAGGTCAAAGAAGTTAAATTAAAAAGACATTTCTTTTTTTTTTTTACCCTCTAAACATTTGTTTACTCAGACTGGTTAAAAGCCATGTATAATTTGTCTGGGATACGAGATCTTGGGTTAAGTCTGTGACATGAATTAAAATATTCTGATCAGATGCCAGATCTGATGGCTAGAAAGACATAGAACAATGTGGCAATTGCACAAATAAACAGACAGTAGTAGTTTGATAAACTTTTGGTGGTAGAAGATACATATTTAGGACAAGAAACCCATTGAATAAAAATAAAGAAAAAGAATGGAAGAAATTGCAAGCACCTGATGCTGAAGGGATGTGATAAAAGTTTAAAAAAACTCTAGGAGTGCAAAGATAGAAAAACATGGAAAAGAAAATTTAAAAGGAGAAAGAGCTATTAATTAAAGATAATGCAGGCTTGTGTTTGGTTACCAAAGTCTTGGGTCTATTGCCTGAGGAAGGCAGAAGCTTAGAATCAATTTAAAGACAAGCAAAACTGTGCCCAAAAGGTCAGTTCTGGCAAGTGCAGCTCAATTGTTCCACGTTGATCCATAACAGAACTACCCAGCAAGGGCAATTTGAAAAAAAGTGCCTATCACTCACGTAGTACAGAATATGTATGGGAATAGGATTCCTACACACTCTGTCCACATCTCCTGAGCACTGAAGCCATTCAGATGCAGACCAGATGGGCTGGATCAGCCTCTGGTAGAAAGAGGCAGCCTCAGCTAGATGGTGTTCAGAATGATAGCACCGTGTCACGGTTATGCTTTTGTTTCCTTCAACTACAGTCACTTTCTAATTCATTGCAGCCTTTATAATACTTTTATAAAAACTCTTCAGCCAGATAGATGTGACGAGTGTATATCTAAAAAGAAATTATATAATATTATAGTAAACTAAAGTAGGCCACTAACTTACTGAAGGAATCCTAATATAAACAGAAGTCCTTTAAATCAGTAGTGCTCCGATATGTTCTTCAAATAAATGGCTGTTGAAGAGTCAGCAATTTCTCAGCATGATTTGCCATGCTGTCTTTAAAACCTCACATTTCAGTAAGTTAATGTGTCTTCATATTTATTTGACTTTCTTAAAACTGGTGCAGGAACCTTTACTTCAATGTAAATACACATCAAGGAAAAATATATATATGATTAATAGCTGGCAGGGTACTCCACCCAGTCAAGAGCAGGCACTTCCATAATGCAAGCAATGCCACTGGTAAATATCATGTGCTTGATAATATTTACTGTGAGATTATTGCTCAGAAATGCTGCCGGCCGGCACAAAGTACCTACTGCCAACAGCTTTCCTCTCTAGGATCATCCTGTTACTTCTGACCTTCTGGAACACTCAGGAGAGTCTATTGTGATAGACCGGCAATAATCTCATATGGACTCACATTTAATGCAGCACAGACCAATTGTTAAAGGGTATTTGTAGAACTTGTTTCTTTAAATTCACATGTAAGGCAAATAACAATTAATATCCCTATTAGTTAATATCTCCAATTCAGACCATGAACATTCATAAGCCCTGCTGTATATTTGGGGCCACGGGCAAAACAAATCCATCCTGGAAAACGGATATTTTCTGTTATAGAAAGATCTAACCAAGCACTAGCTGACACATACCAATGTAGCACTTTCTCTGTCCCAGCTTCAGATGCCTGCCACCTACAATTGATTACGCTGATAAACTAGAAGGATAAGATAAAGTATCTGAAATTTGATGCAGTCAGTCATGGATCAAACAACATTAAACAATGTATTGTGGTGGCTCGGAGTCACTCAAAGACATTAAGTTACCCACGAGCAGATTCCCAGCTCTTATCATTCATATCAGCACCAACATGAAGTTCAGTCTGCTCTGTCTTCTGTGAACACAGATTCCTAAACCTTAAACATGAACCATGCTCAGTACAGAAACTGAGAAAATAGTTGAAAAAGAAGAGTTCAGGTAATGCAGACCGAAAAAAAAAAATGTATAAATAAATATATATATAGCTAAAGAGACAGAAATACCAACAGAACAAGTGTGTTTGGTCTTTCTATTAATAAACAACTGATGACTAATGTGGGCAGAAGTCATTTGAATCATGCAGGTCAGTTGCTCTTATGCTAACAGATAAGTTCCTTTTCTGAATTCTGTTAGTATCTTCCTTTTTGAGGACACTCAAAAGGACACCAGGACAGAGAAGGAGATTTCCTGGTATGGGAAGAAGAGAAACAGAAGAAATTAACTCAGACTTGCCATGAAAATAATTTATTTCTTCTGACCAATTAGAAGGGCATTCTGCTTATCCATTCAGCCTTCTCTCAACATCCAGTCTCTCTTTCACCTAATCAGCTAAACCCAGGAAATGCATCCAGAGGAATTATTCATTTGTCTTAGAATACTTTTGGTTTGCTGCAGCACGGATAACATTCTCTGTGTAAGAAATGAGTATAACGTACTGAAAGACAGAAGTGTTTCAATGGGACTTAAGACTTCTAAATTTCTCTGTGAACTCTGAAATTTCCCTGTCAAAGCCAACCTAAACACATATGAAGAGACTGCTACTACAGTTGTATTGCACAGGGAATAGGAAGTTACGAATTCAGAAGGAATGGACATTATTCACCACTTTATAGTGCATGATTTGAGCATGGACTTCTGCTAGAGGAGAACACACTGAAACTTCTACAGTGATAGGGAAAAATATATTCACATAAGGCCAAATAAATTTTGTAATATACTTTAATTGGAACAAAAATTCCACTGGCTATGTATGTATCTAAGTGACTTTCTACTGAAGGCAATAGGATCTTTTTCAGAATAAAGAATGATTCAAAGGACATAAGAGTCAGCCCTGTTGCTGGCATGGAAATGCTTCTTCCTCAATTCTTGGAAGGCTGACTGTGGAAGGGAAAGAAGTCAGTAAACTGCAATTTCTTAAAAGTAGAACATTTCACAAGAACAGGCCAGCAAGACTAAGGCAAAAAGGAAAAGAGACAAGAAGTAAGTACATGACAAGAAAAAAAATGGATTTCTTATACTATTGTCCTAGACCTTCAAGAAAACCAGAAATGACAACTATTCCCCACCACATCTTTAATGACTTTTTAAAGAATCAAGTTTAATTTAATTTTATTGTTATTATTTAGCATATATATTCATCAAGATTAAAATATGTATAAAATCATACCTTTAAAATCTATAAAAAACTGAAGGACATTAGAAAATTCAAGCAGGTTTAAATTACAACATTTATATCTGATCTAATATTTGTTTTGTTTTTAAATTTTATTTCAGACATTAGTAAGAATGATTTTAAAAACATGCGCATGAGAATGTGTTCCTTGATATACTGCATTTACAATACTGAGTTAAAAAACAAGTTTTCCCTTGTTAAAAGCTTGGGATATTCATCAAATACCATTAAACACATACAATTATTCGATTACTGTTGACATTGAGTTGTGCTTTTAAAAATAAACACAGCATTTGATATGAGAGTTCAGAAAAGAAATATCATGGTTTGCAACACAAAGTGAGAAGAATTCAACAAGAAGTAAGCTTACTGGCCCCCAACATCAGCACCTGATGTCATTAGGGCAATTCTCGTCCATCTGCATACACAGAAATGGTCATTAACTTTCCTTATGTGACCTCAGTACCATGCCTCTCAGTGCAGTGATAAAAGACATTTTTCAACCCTTGCAAGAATAAACCAGTCATTATTCAAATCATTCAGCCCCATTTTTTTCTCTTTGAGTCCAGCTCTGATCCAAGACTGTACTTCAGAAAAGAATACACAATATAAATGGAGGCATTTTATTATACTTTAAAAAATATATCTTAACCCTATAGCTCTGACACATTCAGAATCAAGGTGGGTCTCAAAAATCTGCAGGATATAATCTGTCAAAATAAAGTTCTGTTGATTAGTTTTGCTACTTGTGATTTACTATTTTTTTTATTCTCCAGGAAGTTCTAGCAGCTTGCATGATACTAGTTTCAACAGGACTTATATTTTTTTTCATCTGCAGAATGAACTCCAATGTATCAATATGCTTCACAGTGTTTTTCACTTAATTACATCTAAAGAGCTAACTCACAGAGGTATATCCCTTTGCCTGCTTTTTCTCCTTTCTCATGCACAATAATTTCCCTCTCCTTGAAGTCTGGAATAAAATTTAATCTTTAAAATCTTTAATTCCACGTGGTAGCCATAAGCACAATCAACAAAAGTCCTCCTGGATCTCCTCAGTAGATATAGATATGACCTCTGTTTTTCCAATAAAGCAGTAAGTACCTAGGGTGTTATGTCCTTAAGGACACCCATGGCAGGACTTTAAATTCCTCTGGATCTCATGAAACCTGAATATTCACAACATTTCAAATACCACAAGCATTCTTGAAAACTAAGTAATTTGTAGAGAAATCTATTTTTGTTTGTCCATTCCCCATCCTGAAAAGCTGGCAGCTAAATTGTAAAAATCAGAGACTGCTGGTTAAATACAAGCTGTTGCCAGGCTTCTGTCTTGTCTCTGAAGCCCTGAGTGTATCTGTGCTCCATGGATTGTGTGGATAAATAGATCAAATTCTATCCTAGCTTTAGGTTGTGATAATCTTCAATTTAAATCATACCAAAATGGGAAAAATCAACAGAATTTGCCTGTGCTAATCACTACTAGCAGTTCCCACAGGAAATGCTTTTGATGCTCAGTGCAACAGCCCAGGGGGAGACAGTTTAAATTTACTCATGGGCAAAGCAGAATTTTCTTCCAAAACCCTTTAGCGTTGGAAGATGTTTTGCTTGTCCTCTCATGATTCCTTTGAGAAAACAAACAAGCTTTATTACGTTAAGCCCATTTCTAAAGCAAAGTGCTTTCTTAAGCCAAAGAAAGTGAAAGAGCAATTCAAGCCCTGACAAATTGGTGGCCCAGACACCAATCATGATGATTCAGAGTGGCCCATTTGGTGTGAAAGAGAATGGCTGAGTGGATCCAGCAAAATCCACCAGGCACAAAGAAAGCGCTCACATCCGTGTGGAATACAAATACAAGATGAAGTGGCGTTGTGTCTGTGAAGATGTTAATGAGAGTATCGTAAGAAAATATTCATCTGTCCTAAATTAATGCCAAAGGCAGTTTTCTTTAGAGACAACAGCAATATTTCCCTCATTGTTTGTAAGTCTTTAAAAAGAAAGAGATGTTTTTTCTAATGACGGTACTAGATGAAAGGCTATATGCTGGTGATACTAATGACAAAGTTTTCTGAGACTAGTGCTCAAGGTTAAGGGGGTTCCATCTTCCTTCCCTTTAATGTCAATGAATTTCAGTAGAAAAAGGGTAACAAGGGAGGCAGCCTTAATAGCAGCTCCCTCTTAGTTGTAAAGCACATTTATCATCTCACTAAGATTTACATACAATGAAGGTACATCAGGATGGGAGACGGGCATGTTAGGCTGTTACAGCCTGCAATGTTGACTTGGACAGCTAAATCTTCTGCTAGCACAAACTGACTCAGATCTTCTCAGTCCTCAAATTCCTCTAGAGCTGATCCTCTGTGCCCTGGAAAAAAAGATACTGGAATGGTCCCTGGAAAACCGAGCTTTTTTTTTTTTTTCAGCCAGTATCTAATAAAGGACACAAATACTCCAACCCACAAGGTTTCAGAAATATGCTTCTGATAGGCACACACTGAATCTATCAAAGCATTTTTGTCTGCAGACAGCTGCACTTAGAGTGTACTGAATTGTCCCACTTTCACTTTTCATCAAGAATATATTTTCTTCTGAACACTATGAAGTGCCATCATTATTTGTGTGCTCTTTGTATTCAGCAAGAAAACTGAACTAAACCTATTAGTAAGGCCTGTATTTTGACTAAGACCTTCCCCATTGCATAAATCAGGATAGAATAACACTACAGCTCGTATTAGAATGAAACTTCTTTATGGATAACTTGACGTTGCTGCCTTACTACAGGCCATACTGCAGTTTGTGTTAAATATCATAGGGAATTTTTGCATTAAAAATCAATATATGAAAAATATTTTTATTCTTATAGGCTTTTATAAAACATTGGAAAAAGTACAAACTTGAAACCACAGATATGGGTGCTATTAAAGTCAATGGAAATTTGTCATTTGCTTTAACTACTGGGCCTGAAGAATACAGGTTTATGTTTGCTTTGGCTCTTAGATATGATGTTTTTCCATTTGCTTTCTCTGTTCAAAAAAAATGCACCTTTTGCTATTCAATTCTCATTTTCTTTCTTGTCCTCTTTAATTCCTTGCTCCTGGATGCCCTTGACTTTACCTTTGTTTGCCCCATCACTCTGTTTGCAGAGAGCTGCACCTTTCCTTTCATTCGTTTCATTATGAACAGAGCTAAAAAGCTGACCTTCACACGCAACTCTCCTCAGCTCATTGCCCTCACCACAAAAGACAACAAGGTACTGGGAGCATAAGCACTAAAATGAGGAGAGAGAATTATCAGGTAAGATGACAACAGCAAAAGGCACCCCTCTGAGCAGCTAACTGAAGCTGCTCCTGCATTTCAACTGCGTTGGCCAAAACTTCTCTATTTCTACCTATCTCTATTTGATCTTATTTTCCCTGCAAGTTACTGTTATGGATGCACCATCTCTCTGCTTCAGATACTCAGATTCAGTATGCTGAAATCTCATCCTGAAGAAATGCACATCCCAGATCCAAAGCAAAGCATCATTTAGGTCCAAAACACTAGGAAATTCAGGGGACAAGCTTAGATTAGAGTTGTAATTACTGCAGCGTGCAGTTAACATGGATTAGTGCAACATTAATAGGGCTCCAGAAGACTTGGAGAAGTCTTAGAACAGTATCAATTACATTACATCCTCTCTTAAATTCATCTTTGAATCCTGCCTGGATTACAGAGAAAATGCCCAAATAATCTAATCCAGAAGTGCTATAGAAACAAACAACATGAAAATTCAAACAAAGGTGGAAGAAGGTTACTCAGACTTTTACAAAGGTAGAAGAAAAAAAAAAAGGAAGAAAAATGAAGATAGTCTTGTGTGAAAGTTAGTTTTGGGCCTAATTTAATGTGAGCAGATTGTACTGAATCATTTCAGTTCTAAAAAAAGCTCTGGCTAATGGGCATGAGATAAAAGCAGCTGGCTTTAGTTGTCTTTGAATGTAAACTAGTGTACAGTATCAAGAGGCAGCTGCCATTTAAGGCTTTTTGCAGATGTTTCCCACTGTAGGATCTTTGGAATATTTTATAAGTAATGTGTAAATTACTGCCTTTTGCCTGACCAAGCCCAAATTAAGTCCACTAGCTGGCAGCCAAGGCTAGAAAGACTATTAAAGAACAACTGAAATACATATTGATCGTTCCATTTTAAACCAAAACAAAATTCATTCTGCAGGCAGAAATATGGAACGGAGATGAGAATAACATCCACTTGGTGCCGAACCTCTTGGTGCGCTGCATTCTGACTCGAGAAAAGGCTCGGTTGGACTCTATGCTCATCTGGCATCGCGCCAAAACCAAAGCTCCCTGCTGGAAGGTCCTAGTGGGTAACACTGGGGGGCTATGTGGGAAACAGCCCCAGTCCAATAGGACTTGCAACCGCTGCACCAGTACTGCCATTGAGGGAGTTGGTCTGGATCCACGAGAAGCCTTAGGATATTTCTGAATCTTATTGCCTTGTGCACATATTTTCAAGGAAGAAAATACAGTGAGCTGACCACAGAATAAATGGAGAAAGTATCTATGGTTCCTTCCTGTGAATACAGTACTCAGTATAGCTAGGCCACTCACTCAGTAACACAATGAGAGTAATGCACATAAAGCATTTAGTCAAATACCACCCATGGGGATCAGAAAGCTAAGCAGCTACAAATAACAGAAAGGCAAAAATCCCATGGAAGGGGAAAAATTCCATAGGGTAAGCACTTATGGAAAGAAATTGATTAAAGGAGAATTTTACAGAGAAGCACTTCCTATCAAGTCCCTGAAAGTAATGTAAACTGGAGGTTTATGCCACTTTACTGATGTGGAAACTGAGTCCCAGAGTAGTAAAGAGAATGGCATCTATAAAGCTGAGATCGGAATTCAGGAACTGGCTTCCAATTTTATGATTAGACTCTTTCATTTCTGACAGTCCTTTCATGCAGTTGCTCTGCTTTGGTCTTCAGTCAAATTGCTGCATTTCAATGACTCGGTATTCTCCCGTGCCTTTTAGTGAACAGAGAAAAGGCTGATGTGGATGCCTGAGCCCCTTCTGTCACTGCATGTCAGCTGTGTCATCCTGGGATTACAGCTGGCACTGTTCTTTCTGCAGGCAATAAGATCAGAAAAGCAAAAAGTTGTTGTTCAAGCCTCTGATCCCTCTGGCCAGATGTTTGTTTGCTCTTTCTGTCTGCGTATGTGCATATGAGAAAAAGACAGACAGAGGAACAGAGGGACGTGGTAGGGAGGGAGGAAGAGAGGAAAGGGAATATATGGAACAACTCCATTTGATCAGGAAAACTGAGGCAAAATTAACCTAGAAGAGAAATGTAACAATATCAGTGCCTGGGAATTCATTGTGCTGTGCTGTCTAGCAGCATTCCTGCTGTTCAGCAACATATTTAGTCCAATGTTCCATCTGAGAAACACTCCTGCAACATTCTCAGTGCTACGTTATAGAGCTATGTTAGATATATCATCAGATGACTGAACCAATAATAATTCATCTTACTCTAGCAAAGGGAAACTCTATCAGAAATTTTTGATGATACTGCTTATGCTTGTTATTTGGACATTTATGTAACCATGGAGCAGTGGACACAAAGAAAGGAGAGCAGCTCACAACAGTGGGATATTCAGACAGTTAGGATAACCATGATTACATGAGTAGTAGCCATCCAGCCTGAACTGTCAGCAAGACCAACCTATCATACCCATCTCTTGGTATGTAACTATTCTTCCTGGAAAATATCATGATGATGATTTTAGGAAGAATGCTACACATTAAAGAGATACAAGGAAAGGAATACATGTCTTAGACCCCTTTGTGAATTCTGTTTGGTACTACAGAGTATCTCACAGACTCTCTTTCTCTTTCTATATATAATATATGTATAAAATATACATACACACACACACACACGTATACACAGGACTCAAAGACCTGTAGTTAGCACAAGAAAATTATCCCAACACTTAGGGAAGACCCTTTCAGTACAGGGGCCTTCCATATGATATGAGAAATGCAAAAATAACTAGAAAGAAGTATTATCAGTGCCCTATTGATACAACATTTTGGCATACTTTAAATCATCATTCTGGTTTAGACCAAGCCTAGCACTGCAGAAATGCAAAGCTCATCACTTTGGTGTTACACTGCATGCTAGGCTCCCACTAACAAAAGCTAGCAGCACTTTTTGTAAGCATTCACTTTGTGTTGCAGAAATTTCACTTCCAAGGTATCCTAGCCTGTAGGACTAAGGCTAAAAGTAAAGAATTGAGATCAGGGATCAAGATCATTAACAGAAAGATTTAGGAAAATGGAGAAAAAGTTGTGATGCCACACAACAACCTAGATATTGTTCTGTTTTGTTTTAAAATTTGGCTGCAATGTGCTGCCAAATATGGCAGAGAAAATTTTATCAAATTCCAGATGGAGAGAGAGTGAGAGTATTTCTACACGATCATGTCTCCCTGGATAAATTAATGAAGGGAAAAAGAAGACATTTGTTCCCCTATGCACTAATAGAAATGTAATGACCATTGACATACAACAAACACTCACAACTCATGCGACCTCATGTTTCAGGCTACGAACTAAGTCTGAGTAAGGCAACGTATTTTAAGAGGATATTTTTGTGCAAATTTTTGTTGTTGCTATGGTACCTTCACTCTCATCTGCTGAAGTATCAGTCACTTGGCTGCTATCCAACTCAAAAAGTTCATTAGATAAATTGCTAGGCTCTTGGAAGACAGAATGGAAACTATCCCAAAACCAGGACTTTTGGACAGCATTGTCATTAGGACCATTATGGCAAATTTTCTCCTGATAAATTTGTTATTCACCCACAGAACGGACATAATGGACATCTAGTTTGATTCAAAAGGATATATGAAGGATGCTGTACTAATTCAACTAACAGCGTGCAGCAATATAATATCCAGCTTTCTTCCATTGGTCTGCACTGATCAAAAAGTTTTCCTCACTTATGTCAGTATTTTCTTTATCTGATGTATGACGAAAAGGAAGTACTTCAGCTAACTGAAAACTACCTTTGCTTCTGTGGCATATATTTACACATCAGAATGATTTTATAGGTGACTGTTATGCAGCACAGACAGAGACAGAATAGAATGTTTCTTACTCTTTCTTCCCTCTTTCCCATAGCTGAAGGACTTTCCTAGCTGGAAATTGGATCCTAGCTGGGAATTAGACCATCCTGTCTAATTACATGAATATACTATTTTCTACGTGCCCTGTCTCAAGTAAACTCTGCCTTCTCCTTTCAAACCTACCGGCGTTGAGTGATGCCAAGTTATGCATCCGACTGGTTAGCTTACATTCCTTCATAAAAAACATGTATCTCCATCTCACTTAATGCCAAACTGACAGAAATACCAACAGTCAATAACCTACCATTCACAAGAGGTAACTTGAGGTATTTGCTGAAGGCAAGACTATGCAGCTCACAAGACTGACTGACTGCAGCATGTTATAAGAGTCTGGATCAGCCCTGAGAAATGAAACCTGGGCAGGGAAGAGCAGCTCCGGAAGTGGCTCTAGAAACACTTGGTCCTTTTTCCTCTGTGCCCTTCCACTGCTCTGTCCTGCAGGACAGAATTCAGGAGCCAGACCTGGCCTACAGCGCAGCCAAACAACCTACTGGGTACAAACAAGTTAATCACAGCCTCATACTTCTGTGGGGAGGCTAACATGAAATCCGTAGATGTCAAACTGTGGAAGTAATGAAAATATATATCGTATCATCCAGTGTGGAGGCACATGCATTAGAATGGGTGTGTTTGTACAAATTTCAAAGTACATCTATTTGTTGGTGACTAAATGCGTGTAGGTTTGTATCTCAGTGGATACAAGGGTCCAAATATGAGTGTTCATACCATGCAGCCATATTTATCTGTTTTCCAGTCTTATAAATATATTCTAGATGTTATGGCCCTCCAGTGACAAGCTACAATCAGCTTTTGATTTCATCAACTTGTCATGCTTTAATCATCCCTCTTGGCAGATCTTTCAACATATGTTACCGTACTGCCTTCAGAATGTGCTTCTCCAATGCTGTTTTATTAACCCTGTCTTTTTATACGTTTTAGGCTCATTATGAAATGTGGTAAATCTGTCAAAGGCACTTTACATGCCATCTCCTATTCATACTGATAGGAAGCATCTGAGGGCTCATTTAAGTCCCACAAAGCAAGTACAATATGAAAAATCAAAAACCACAAACAAGTGTATGACAAGAACACTGGGGATCACATTCAAGCCACAAGGCTAATCAGAATTCAGAGCTCTTGTTCTTAACTCATTACTCTCACTCATAGGGGTATTGAGCTAGGAAAATATTAAGACCACACTGGCATCTGGCAGAACCATGGAGAAATCCCTTCAGCTTGTGCCTCACACAAAAATCTTATTAATGACTCCGAGTGGTCAAGTACCAGATTCATGTGCCTCTTCGTGAAGACAGCTGGCTTCAGCCCAGCCAAGTATTTTTAACTTGGCTTCAGTACCTGTGAGAAGATGATAACAGCCTCTAGCCTGCAGAAGGCAGCAGAGAGTAAAAGGGGCACAAGAAGACAGAAATTAGGGTAGGTGGGCAGGGTATGTAAACAAAGGAGAAGATGACGATGCCCACAATTACTCTGAAGGAGTCAGAGGGGATCTGGGTGGGGGTGGGAAAGAAGAATCAGAGAATTGCTGACTTCCTCTAATAGGAACCATCTCCCGAGTATTTGGGAATCACTGATACAACACAGCATTAACTAGGAAGGGGTACTGTGCAGAAATTAGCACAACCTTAGAAAGGAAAAACTGATGCATCCTAGTCGGGTCTACTTTTGAATTTCCCTTGGCAAGGTCCCATTCAGCATTAGACTCAGCATAACCGAAATAATAAGAACTAATAATCACAATATTTGTAAATCACTTCTAAAATTGGAGCAGATATTAGCTGAAAAGAAAGAATAAGGAATCTTCTCTTAAATACTCTAGTGATGTTACTATTTGTTCATCCAAAGCTATCTTCTCCTTTTTAGCTAAGAACCTAAAGATGCCTTAATGTATTATAAATTAAATAAAGCAAACTTAAAATTTAAAATTTAGAAGGTAAAAAAAGGAAATGTCATTGATATGAAAACAAAACAAAACAAACAAAAACACACACAAAAAACACCATATGCCAAAGCAAAGCCTTTTTTTTTTTTTTTCTCCCAGCCGAGGTGGACTAACTCATGAACGACTATCCATCCTCAGGAATCCTGCCTCGCTTATAATCTATTGCAACTATAATACAGTACTCCGTCACAATTAAGGCACACATTTCCTGGCAGATTAGTGTCATCTGCATTTCACAAATAGGAGAGACGTTGCCCTGGCTCAGATGGTCGGTCAGTGGCAAAACACCAAGCAGAGGGAGGCTAACTTTGTCCCCTGCTTTACTCTTGGGAGATTTACTGTCTTCCCATATACAGCATACAGCCAACGTGACTAACCCAAGCCAACATGTGCAAACACTCTGGATGTAAACTTGCAAGAAACTCCTGTTTCAAGGACGAGATGGGGACTAATATATAAAAATCAGCAGTCATGGCTGGGAGCTGTTTTCTACAGCTCTCCTGTTTGCTTTATATCAGACAAATCCCTGTTAAATTTTGTCTTTAACAACTACAACAACCACTGTATTATCTGAGGAAATTCCTCATCATAACAAGCTCTTATGTGTTTTGTGTAATTCCTTTACAAATAACCTTGAGCCTTGTGCTTGTCCTCTTAATATCTCAGGAGAGGATCTCACTTTCTCCTCCTCTCTTCCTCTCCTGCCTGCCTCCCTGCAACCGCCGCCTCCCCCTTCCCCCCAAATTATCTCTTGCTGTCTTCTGGGTGGTTATGTTTAATCTCAGGATTAGGCAGAAGCCTGCAGTTTGCCTTGAACAGCTTATCAGCTTCCAAGAGACATTTACAGGGAGAGAAAGACTCCAGTTTTGATAGCAGTAATTGTATTTAGCTTGTAAGATACAAGGCTATTTATCTCACGGCTGGGAAATCACAGAGGGAGAAAAAGAAAAGGTTGCCGATAAAAACTAAATAAAGCCAAAAAGAAGGAAGAAAAGAAACAATACCCTAATCAAAGTCCCTGAAGTAGAGGGATGAGGTGGGCAATAGACTTCACTGAACAAAAGGATCATACCACTTGTGGAAAGAGATGGGAAATATCATGGAAAGGTGATAAATGACAAGAAATGACCTGTTTAGAGCAGACTTTTGGAACTTGAGTTGAGAAGTCAGAATTCTGTAAAAGAGCAAAGTTTGAATTGTGGTGAGGTATACTGGCATTTTAGAGATGCTGAGTACCAACACTCTTTAAGGACTGCAGGAGCTGTGGGCATGCAGCCTTTTTGAAAGTGAAATCAAATGCTGTTTCTTAAATAAATTTAAAACTTCACTCATCATTGGATGGAAAGTGTTAACACAACACTTACATAAATGCACCCCCCCATCCCATTTCTTGCTTATGAAATGTCCTTTCCAGTCCACACTTTCACTAGTCTGACCATTTCCCAAAATATAGCTTAATGCTCCTATTCTGCCATCCACAAAGTCCTGTAAAATGCCCGAAGCTGACTCAGTTGAAATTCTGTGAGGCCTACTATATTACTGCATTTCTAAAACCCCTGCAATAGCTTTGGGTAGGTATTAAAGAAGAAAATAAGATCCAAACCATTTTGGACTTTACTAGACAGTAACCAATATTCTGGTTTAGCATCTTGGAAAGAGCACAAAAGCAAGACAGAGAGAGCACCCGTCCTGTTGACAGAAAAAAAAAAGAAAAAGTGATTTTGCATCTAGTGGTCTTCAATAGTAATACAGAAATAAACATTCTAATTTGCATCTTGTAAGTCATAGAACACATTTAACAGGAGAAAGATAAAATGGAACCATGCATATGGCAATTGTGTCAAAGGAGATGATGAACGTATTGTATCTGTTTCCATCACCATGGTGCTTTCCATACAGTTAAAACAGGTAAGACAGGTTCACAGTATCTTTTAAGTCATTATATACTGCATGTATAATTTCAGTTTTCCCTAAACTACTTTCTTAGAAATTTTCTCCAAAATGAGGTGAAACAAAAGCAAAACCAAAAACAAACAAACAAAAACACTTACAGCCAGAATATTGGTTCTAGAGCTCATGTCTTATCACCTTTCATTTGTAGGGAACTGTGACCTTTGCTGAACACCCTCTGTTATTGCGAGAAGGGGACAAAAGCAGGAACAAATGGGACAAGGGACTAGTTGATGGTCAGTGGGACAATTTTTGCTCAAAAAGTTCTTGAAAGCAGCATAAAAGAAACCCTACCAGCATCCTTCCCGATCTCACATCACCTCCCTACTACTAACCAAGTGAGCCCAGATCTTCCACCAAGTAAATGAAAAAAAAATGTTCTATGGAAAGACAAACACTGCGCCTTTCACAGTTTAAATAGATATTTTAATCAGTTGTCTCTGGAAAACCTTTCTGGTATGCAATGGCAGGTGGGAAAGAATGACCTTGCTTAACACAGATTAAAGATGTAGTTTACTCTAAACTGACATAAACAAGACTTACTGCTAAGTGAAGTCACCTTATCTTTCTCTGATTGATCATTCCACTCCTATATGATTTCTTCTCCTGCACCAGTTACCTGATAAATAGTACTTGTGAAGTGATGCAGCTGAACAGAAAATGAGAGGGTAAAAAACAGACAGAATTTTGATCATTTAAACATGAGTATGAGACAGAGCAATAAAAGAATGAGCTCCTCTGACCAACTTGAGCTGTAAACTACGCTTAGACCTGTGACATGAGCATTTTATTTGAACTGGGGTATGCCCCTGATGCATAGCTCCCTGCTGCTGCATTTTAGTTTGCATACTGAAACATTCCCAGAAAGTATAAACTGGATTCCTTTCCAATAAAAGGAAAATAGAAGATGCGCTCCAAATGTTCAGGGACATCCAGTCTTTGGGAATGAACAGGAACTAGTCTGAGGAAAAGCCTTAGAACAGCAATCAGGGCCTGAGAACCAACCTTCTGTTTTAAGGAAATGTTCCTGTTGGCCACAGCACCTGCTCAAGCTATCACAAAGTTACTGCTGTCCTGCTGTACACAGTCAACTGTCCAGCTTCCTCAAATCCAACTTCCTCACAAATGTGTACTTAGAGTAGATAGAGAGGAAAAATGGAAAATTTCTTTTTCTTTTATTCAGTACTAATAGATCTGTAAATTAATGTTATTTGAGAGGGCATGGACTACTAAAAGAAGGCTGAGAGATCACTCAAGAGAATGATAAAGGAGAAAAATATAAAATATGTGGTGGATGAACTAACGAATCCTGATAATGGTCTAGTTGCTTAATGCTGTCCCATTTCTTATTTTTAAATATGCATTTACAAAATCAAGGCTACAGTTCTCTTGCTAAAGCCTGTTTCTTTAAATGACAGCCTCTTCCTGACTCTCACCTCTTCTCCTTCAATCTTCTCCTTTAAAATATTACTCCAATTAGACTTTATTTTGGTGTCATTGACCCTCTCCTGCTTTGCAGCTCAATTTCACCTACTTTTCTTTCTTTTTCTACTGCAGAATATGCAGCCTGTGCACTGATGAACAAACAGGTAGATCAGGGCTGTTCCAGCGTACACTCCAAACCTGGCAAGACACAAAGTGTGACTTTGCCAGCAAAGATGGAGGAGAGAGAGAGAAACCAGCTCCGTAAGACTTGCAGAAAACCTCGGGACTGAGTTATCCCAGCTCTATGCCAACACAGGAACTTGGTTTTTAATACTTCAGAGAATTTCTGACTTCCTCCCAAACACCAGAATTCCTATTTTAAGTCCTTCTTATCCTCCTGTAAATTGACTCAAGTTTGCTGAGGTTTACTGTACTCTGAAACAAAAGCATGTCAAGGGGTTTCCTCTATCCAGTCTGTTCTTCCTATCTTAACCATTTTATTCCAAAATGACTCCTTATTAATCACTAAAAAGATTAATTTAGAGAACTGTCTTTGCAACAACAAAAAACAAACAAAAAATACAAGAGAGTAACAGTGACCAAGTACAATTTGTTACCAGGACCTACACCAAAAGGGGCAAACATGTGAGAACAGAAAGCAGGTAGTCAGGGAAAACTGTACTTCAGGACATAGACATTCTTTTTTTCGTTGTTGTTATTAAAAGATATATAACCTGAGAAATGGATTATGCATTAAGCATCAAGCACCTGAAGAGAGTCTATGGGTAAATCCCATCTCCTTATAAACTTATAAGGCAGGAGAAAGGGCTAAAGTAAAGCAATAGTATAAATGGCTCAAAGGTTTTCACTGAACTGAGTTATAACAGATGCATGGCTGATTGCTGCCCCAGTCTGCTCATACAGCTACTTGTTATTTCCCATTTCTCAGGATATTTGTCTCAAATCTCTGCACTAGGTCACTGCTAGGAGTCCTATTGTCTAGCAAGAAAATCTAGCAGCGTTGGAATGGTACAAACAGTGAGACATCATCTCTAATCACTAGGATTATTTCCATCCCAAAGCCCAGTCAATCTTAGCTTCAAGTCAATTCCTTCCTTTCCAGCTTACTTCTAACCTTTCTCCTCATAAGAAAGCATACAGCTCATGTTCCAAGTGACTGAAATGTAATTGGATGTTATAAAAAAGAAATGTCAGTGCCTGAATTGTAGGTTTGTTGCTTTTCTGCTTTCCTTCCATTTCCTTATCTTTCATATGAAGTTGCAAAAATACAGCTTTGGAGTCTTTCAATCCCACTGGGCTTGTTTCATGTAATTTCAACTAGACTGAAGACTGTTTTAAGGAAAGACAATATTCTTTCTCTTTGCTTGTTTAATGATCATTGCAGCTTTATTTGTACTTCAAATTGTGCAAGTAATTATGAGTCCGATGTATAATCCTTCAAAAGCTAATAAAACTCAGACCATGGAAACACCGTTCAGAATGCAGCATTTACTTCTGCCTGAGCATTGCATCACATGTGATGATAAACATCATATTGTGACTATTTTGACAGGATTGCCAAAATTAGGATGCAGTACTGTGAAGGAAATTAAGTACATGTGAAATTGTTTATTTTATATTATAGCATGCAAAAACATGCCCATGAATATGTTAGGTTGTTTCAAACCTTATGACCAAGTATCTTTTCCCGAAATGAGGTGATGATAAAGGTAAAATACAGGATTCCTTGACTGTTTGTTTTATCCAAGTTTGCTATGAATAACTGTTTTAGCAGTCTCTGTCTGAAATGCACGAGATTGTTCTGGGACAATTATATCCCATAAAACCCAACCACAAGGCTCGTTCCAAAGCTAAAACTGCTGAATACTAGTGTGGCCTTGTACCCTGTACAAGAAACACTAGTTCATATTTGGTCTGTGGCATACAGTGAAAGACAAAATAATTATTTTCAAAAGTTCCCATTTGGTCTTCAAAAGAACTAAAAAGGCTTGTTTTGCCCATAGTTATTGGCTTCCCTCACTGAAGCTTTTCCCAAAGTTGAGACATTTGTACTACCGCTTTAACATACAAATATTCCGGTATTTAGTATGAATTGAGATCAAGACACAGTCCCTTCCTCTGAGAGGACTGCGACACCACACTCAATTTTACTGGTTATTTTCACTAAGTATGTAGAATATTTTTTTAGACTGTTGCTCCCTCTGTCAAATTTGGCTAAAAACTGCTAGTAAGCTTGAAAGTGACTGAAATAGGGAGACACAAGCGCACATGCGCAAAGTGCAATTTCATTAGCCTTATTTTTATAGGGACAAGTGGAAACTGCATCGACAAACAGCCAGAAACATGTTTGGAAAGGAAAAGGTGTCTGGAATACAAACACATCCTTTTCCCTTGGGGTACAACTGCATATTCTTAGCACCAGCTCAGAATGCAAGATTAATGCTGATTTTTTAAAACCATGGATCTTCTCCTGAAAACAGGAACATCTTTAGCCAAGCAGAGGGTATTGATGTATTCTCTTAGTGAGATGCATTTTTCCCTTTAAAGGAAAAAAAAAACTCTTCATATTTTATTTCTTGACACTAGAGACATACTACAGTAAGTAATACAAAGAGGAATTTTATTAATGTAGGGTTTTTTACTAACTATAATTGAATGCCAACTGAATCAGAAGTATTTTACCACAAAATAGTTGATACAAGGAGCAGAATAAAGATGATCAGTTTGGGTCTCTCCTAGTAATCCTACCCTCTCTATCCAATGAAGAGCAGAACTAAATCTAATTCAGTTTATCTGCCATTTGTTTCTTAGAAAGCAATTATTTCACAGAAATAATGATAATTACTAAAATGTACTCCTTTGCACATAGAGCATCAAAACACTGACAGAGTGTCATACCATATATGAGGTAAAGAGCATCACAGGTCCCATGAAGAACTTTACTGGGAACTTTTGGAGTGGGTAGAAGGATGAAATTAGCCCCATGGATGTATTTTATTAGTATCTGCGGAAAACAATTAAATGTAACACTGGATATTTCTCACGATCTGAAGATATGTGACTCAAGGAAAACCCCTAGAAAACTAGAAAATGGCCTCATAGCCATAGGAACAAGAAGTAGAAGCTTAATACTGGGGACCAACCAGATCATTATGGTTTCATCTTGGTAATAAAACGTGGAGATGAAGAATGTGATTATCTTTGGAATCCTCTCCTTGTCCTCCTCCCGCCTTTAGTGACTGTTCACATCACCAAGCCTTAACTATCTTATAAACTGCCAGCATTACACAGCAAACGTTTTTTTTCACTTGGAATGAGCTTGATCTCCTGAAACAGTGACATAATTAGGATCATGTGTTTGTGATTTGCCAATGTTAGGATAATGCATGGAGCAGTGATACACGAGACAGTTGTTCACTATTCATGGTGGATTTTGGGTCATGATTTCCAAAGAGAAACTGAATTGCTCCGCTCTGTTTTGACCTACCATCAACTAGTAGTTGATGGTTTTTAGTTGGACTACATGTCAAGCTTTAATACCTGCAAACCTAGAAAAGAAATGAAATTCAGGTGATGAAAAATTATGAAGCAAACACAAAGTCCATTTGAATGCTTGCATCATAATCTGCCACATTCATAATATTTCAAGTCTGTGTGCATATGGGTTGCATCCTGAGTAACACTAAAACCAACTTTCCTTTTCATAAGGTCTGTCCAAAAATTTGCTCACCCAAATAGCTAGAGAATATCACAAGTAGCAAAACTAAGTTTGTTGTTGCATAAGTCAGTGACTCTCTGCAGGAGGTAGGATTCACTTAGAGACCCCAGACATAGTAGGATTTACATGCATCATATCACACAGTCTGTACTCTCTGATGTTCCTATATAAAGGAGGTACAGGATCCAGTACTGTGGTTTTCAACAGACAGATGATGCACCACCAGGCAAGTCAATTTATTGCTGAGATGTATTAGCGAAGATTTATATAGTAGACAGTGTTTTATGGATTAGCTTTTAAGTCTTATTTTAATGATATACATAGATAAAAAGGAAGAGAGAAAAAAAAATACATACCTGTTGGGTAATGTTCGTTCACTGGCCAACTGTCAACCTGAAGTGTGGCATTGCCACCATTCCTGGTAAAGCGCACCACATGGTATTTGCCATCATTTACAGGCGTACTTTCCTCTTTAATAGAGATGTCCACTGTGCCAATATTGAAGACTACACCAATCTTGCCTTGTTCCTGAAAAAACAACCAAGAAACAACTTGTAAAACGTTGCCTATTAGGGGAATAATCTTGGCCTATAAATCTCTAGTGGTTATTTGTCAGTAGATGGCACTCAACAACACACAGAAGTATCATTTTTTGTTGTGTGAGGACACATTTCATTGGCTCCGCATCAGTGCAAATATATTTTTTGCACTTTTCTTTACAGCAACCACCAGAACGTAGTGACTCATTTGCCTCCTCAAAACATCACAGAGGACAACTGAGAAATCATGCTATAAAACCAAGGAGACTGGATAAATAATCACTTAGGTGACAACTCTACTGATCAGTAGTTACTTGTTAACTGCCATGTGAAATACAGTCACAGGTAGGCGCTGCTCAAACAATTGTTTTACAAAGAAACAGAACCAAATGGACAGCCCTCACCCCAAAGCACATTACTATGTGGGCCAGGAAGAAGTCAGTCAGAAGAAAGAGTTACAAGGGAGCAAAAAATCTTGCCACTTGCAGGAAACTAACCGTTCCTAAACCAAATGAAATCATATCAGACTTTTGAAGAACAGGAATAACTGCAATCTCTTACTTTCCTACATCTTACCCCAAGCAAAGCCTCACCACTAAGCAGTCCCCTATTGCATTTTCTCTAAATGTTCTACCAGTTGCTGACAGAAAGGGAAGAACAGGCAAAAGCAGCCATACCAGCCACAGTTCTTCCTGTGCTTCCTCCCATATCCATTTCCTGTACAAGCAATGCCCAGATTCAATGACTTTAGATTGTAAAATATGTATATCCAGAGTATATCCAGGTTAGAAATCCACACTTATTAATACTGATTTAAAAGTACCTGAAATTCTCATCCCTGGGAACATACAGATTAATCACAATTAACTAGAATGTATCTTTAAGTCCTAAACAGGAAAATGTACAGTATGCTAGTATCAAAGTGTACCGCAGAGATTGAAATCTGGTGCAGATATGCTAACTAAAATGTATTATGTTGGAAAACAGGACATTTGCTAGTCATCCATACTACAAAATCAGCTGTATCTTGTTAACAGTTTCAACAGAGAAATCAAAGATGAAAAAAAACCAACAGAGACTGGATGACCATCTCATATCCACATAGAGCCTCTTCAAGACAGAACTGATACATCCCAAAGAGGACCGAGGGTAGTTTTGTTGTTGCTATTACCTCATGTCTGCTCGATAGACAGCTTCCAAGGCTGTTACTGAACTGACTTCCCTACACTCACTTCAGCACCTCTCAGCAACAAGATGTAAATCTCTCTCTGGTACCTGAGGGTCATCTCAGATTCTTCTTCTGGATTTACTCATGTCTTCTGGTATCAATAGGTCCTTTCTCTAATACCTCCATGTCTTCCAGTCTCCCACAGAAACTCTTGCTTCCTACTTTACTTTATATTTCAAAGTTTCCTCATACCAGATAGTTATCACGCACTCCTTTCCCCAGGTCCCTAACAGCTTAAGCATCTCTTTTTGATTTTTTTTTTCTCTAATACTATTCTCTCTATTCTTCCATAACACTTGGCTTTTCATGACTACTGTTACTGGCTTGAGAGGAAGACAAAGAGTCCTGGAGCTGGAGAGGTCATAAAGAAAACCGGACGGTGCTTCAGCTACTTCAAATTTTGCACTGCGGCGAGAATAATTTCTCTTCTTACATTGGTAAATTTTGGACTCTACAGAAAATACACTGGATAGCAACAGTCTCATACACTTCCACATTATTATGCTACATGACATCAATGACCACTGGATAAGTGGCTGCTGCTCCCAGCAGACAAATGAATTCAAGTATCATTTGAAACCTTTCTTTTCTTAAATTACCTCCAAAACAAAGGGGTTTTCACTGAAGAGAGATCTGTTTCACAGAAAGCTTTTGCAGGCACAGCTTTGCCATTTTTTTGACAGATGGAGTGAGTGATCTGGCAACACTGAGTTAGTGAATCTTTTGCTGGCAACCATGTAATTATCTTCATCCGCACAGTAATTAGCAAAGAGTAACTAATTTTTTCTATACAACAAGACTCTAAAAAATGCTTTTGGACGAGGTAATCTGGATACTGACTCCAGGTGGCTTTTCAAGGTGTTGTCCTGAGCAACAAACCTCTTCTGCTTCTTTTCTATCGCCCTCGAAACATCTATCTCCTTTTGCAAGCTAGCAGAGGGACAGCTCTGAGAAAAGTCGGTGCAGAGCAAGCAGGCTCGATGAGGCGCTCCGTCTTGTCTAATGGAACAGATTCTCAGTCGCCACAGAGGAAGAAGGGATTAAGAAGCGCTCAGCAGAGAGCAAGCTCCATACCTTTGAGCCCTACAGGCTTAATGAGGCAGTGACAAAAAATTTGCAGGTGGGGAAAAGGATAGAGGGAAGCTTTGCTAATCTTCCCTGCAGAAGGAGAAACATTTCTGATCTTCCCTTTGAGGAAGAGGAGATAAGTGCCCTTTACTATTCTTTTTTCCCCAGGCTTGAAGAAAAACTCTATTTAAAGGGCTGGCAATAACTCATGGATAAGAGGACAGTAACTGGGACAGAGGAGGACTGTGAATGGCCCGTAGGCTTCCACTCTGCTGCAGAAAGGAGGGGAACGAGCAAACTGCTGCCCTCGCCATCCCATGCAGACAGCCACCCTTCCCGGAGCCAAGGAAATACTGCTCTTCTCAAAGCAGCAAAGCCCTTTGTTGCAACTGAGAAATGCAAAAATATGCTTGAAAATAAGCCAGCGTCTGATTAAAGCCCTACTGCAGCTCTGTTCAGCCCTTCCTCAGGCAGACCTCCCAAGGACTCTGTAAGAAGAGTTCTGCAGAAGCACAACTTTGTATTAGACTTTGATACTCTAGTTGGATTGAGTAGCAGCTTGTCATGAGAATGGCTCTGTTCCAATTAGCAGGATAAAACACAATATAACACAATTCCCTGAAAGCATGGCTACTGAAGCCAAACTCCACATACAGGCTTTGAGACATAGCTTATTTATAATACTTTATATCTCTAGGGTAACAGACTATATGGAGAGAAAAAAAAAAGCAACAACTAGTTTGCATATTTCTGTCAGGAAAAAAAACATTAAAAAGTAAAACAGGAAAAGAAAACTACAGCAAAGACTCTAGTGACTCCACAGTCACTGGAGGACACTGAGGCAAATCCAGGATTTATTCCCAAGATTTCTTCATTTCCAGTTTCCTGCACTACAACACTTCATTAAAAGCAGCTTTTACAAAGACTTTCCTTCCTCCTAAATTTGAAAGATAAGCTTTACTACTGAAGTTTAATGCTTAGTCATGATGGATGTGACCTCTTTCATTCCCTTTTCAAATACTCAATTTAGTAGATTTTCTTTTCATGTTGCAGAGATATTAGCTAGATCAGCAATTCTGTGACAAAAAAAAAATTACTTCTGAGACACTATCTGTAGTGCTTATTTTTGTAGTTAAGGAAGGAAAAAAAAAACCCTAACAAACAAAAAGCCTTAATCATAAAGCAAAAGGAAAGCTGAACCTCCTGCAGGCCTCCAAGTTACACCAAGTGCTGGCAACACATCATGGAAAACTGAGAACTATTTTATTTATAAATAATGAAGTAAATACATCATTCAATCTATATTTTACTTCATTTCTTCATTACTGAGCCAAACAGGATTTCTCAAGTTCCTCAAGAATTTATCTTCCCTTGAAACAGTACCGTCAAAAGCTACCCTTTCCACACTCATAGCTCTTCTGGAGATAACTTCTGCCAAGATGTCACATTAATTATAATAATTAATTATAACTATATAACCATAGTTGTTATATGCATCATCCTTAAGGTCTAGAGCATACCGCACGGTAGCTACACAATGCACTGGGTTCAGATGGAGACTGCGAAATCCTAAGTGTCTAACATTTCCACAGATATTTTCCCCCTTCCCAAAGGAAGCCTAGCTGTACTTGTGACACATGCTGCTACCTAACTGCTGGGCCCTTACTTTCTCTGTACTCTTGCTCAACATTCTTAAGTATCTTTCTTCCTGCAGCAGACAGGGAAGAAAGTCAAATGGGGGCAGCAGTGATTTTGTAAGATGAGCAGTTGGATTATGTTAGAGAAGACACACACATGAACAGCCACAAGCACTCTGTGTTCTGTGAAGGACTTTACCTTTGGGACTTCTTTTCCTTAATCTAAAATTCAAATCACCCAAACTAAAAGTATACAGCTGTTCCTTGTGTACGGAAAGCACTTCATTTCAAAAATCAGGAGAGACAACCTCAGGCAAGAGGACAAATCCTACAGGCAGCTGCATCAAGGTGAATCAATAGTAATTCTGTTGAAGTAACTCAGGATTCTAATTATTGCAAGTGGAAGAAGGCTTTACCCCAATATTTTTGCTTTGCTCCATTTTTTTCTGAAAACCAAGGCAGAAGAAAGAAGTAAATCTAAAGCATAACTAATCTTACTAGAATGTCTGGAAAACTGTGTTGCCTCACACATTTTACTACATCATTTGTCAGCAGTCACAACTGTGCAGACAGCCTCCTCCTCCTGCCTTTGCTGGTTCCAGCATGACTAGACATTAGCTAAAACCTGGCAGCCAGTACTCCTAGTTACTGCTTCCGGAAGATCACTGCTGGTTTTGCTGCTCTGATTTCAGTGCAATGCAAGCTCCTTTAGCAACACAACAAGCCATTTCTCCCCGTAGGAAGGCTGTGTTAACTTTTTTTTTTTTTTTTTCCTGCTGCCCTGCACACACCACATGCTCACATTTCAGCTCTGCTATCTTCCAAGCTCAGGAAAATTGCTTTGTTTCCTTAGGACCTCAAGCACTTTTGTTCCTAGAATAGTTTCTTTCTTTGTAGCCTCCTCACAGATCAGCAGTCTATAGTTAACAAAAAAAAAAAAAAAAAAAAGACTGAACTTTTATTTCTCCCTCTTTGGAATTTTCTCCATATTATTATTTTTGTTCATTTTTTTGAGTTTTTTTTTCCTGTTCTTTGGGATTTTCATTGTGTTTTGCCTCAAACTTGATGCTGGATTGGAGCCCAGATGGCAGATCACTTTCTGTGGTTCGAGGGACTTTGCACAAAACCACTAACTGTAGTGAGGCATGAAGCAGAACTGACAGCAGAGATGGGTATTCCACAGGGAATACACACACTAATCACTGCAACGTGACATGTTCCTGCAGCGAGAACTGCATGGGGCATTAGACTTTCCAAAACAAGTATGTAACTAGATTCAAGAACAGTGGATATTAGAAGCTGTGTTCAGTACCAAACACAGGGTGTTTATTCATATTGCACTCTGGTCACAAATACTGCCATTTTGTCAGTGCCGTTACACTGGGAGATAAGTCTGAATGCAGATTTCAAAATATATAAAAGGCTACAGTAGTGCAAAGGGAAGTCTCTTCCTTTATCCAAATAATGACAGCTGGGAAGCCCCGGTCAATGGCCAGTACAGCCAGTCCAGTAAATTAAATATAACAAAAGCAGCACAGCTTGTCAAAGAAATGACTGATACTGAAGTTCCTTTGACTTAGAAGCTTTTTGACCAGGCTTTCCAACACTTTTCCAACAATTTATAATTGTATGGAAACAAGGGACAATGGTTTCAAGAAGGGAGAAAATATACAGGTCAGCTAATTTGGGCCATTTTTTTTGTGTGTGTGAGATATTGCAAGTAGTAAATTGTCTTTTGCTATATATTGCTTGTTACTACTTCTTTAAGGTGCTGAACCAAATCCACTAAATCCTACTTTCATAACCATTTATCAGAGAGAAGGGTAGATATACAGGACAAAATAAATAGAAATTATTACCGTTCAGGGCCATGGTTTTTAAAAGGAGCAATTCTTACAGATACATAATTTATAAGGTTAAAAAGGACGATTGTGATAATCTAGTCTGCTCTATAATGTTATATGAGGCTATATACCTTCCCTGAATTGATTCTTTATTAAACTAAAGGATATATTTTAGAACAACACTCATTCGCGATCTAAACGCTTACAGCTGAGGAAAAACAAAACAAAATCTCAGAGTCATTGAAGCTATTTCTCCGATAAGAGTGGCCCAGCATTGAACACAGTCAAAAAGGAAAGCAGAACATCCAGAATTATAGAGAAAAGGAACAAAAGGCACAAAAGGAAAATCCCTGTTTTAAGTCAGTAGTGCACCTTTGACTTGAATCCTTCAGCACTGCTCTCTAGGCTCTCAGAAGAGAAACCAAAGAAATAGAAAAGGTACCAATTTTTTGGTTAAATATATAAAAAGATAAAAAGCTCTGAGAATATGGAAACAGGAACAATTAGCCTTGCTTTTTTATTATTCAAAGAGCCATGAATATGTAATGAAATCATTTGTAATAAGTCTAAGCAAAACAAGTACTTTGTGAGAGAGCATATAACTCAATTGTGTCACTAGCGATCACAAGATGTTTGAGATGTCTATGATACATTGAATTAATAGACAAACTCACAGGAGAAAAGCCTATAATGAGCTACTGACTACAACTATGTGGCTTAAAGGACCTGCTGAGCAAGCAGTTATAGACAGACACACTTGTTTATATCTTTTACATCCTATAATAAGGTGTGTAATGTTGTATTTCTATAAATGCCCTGCATGACTGTGATCAAGTCCAAATTTCCTGCAAGATTCTCTCTGTATCAGCCTGGCATACTGAGCCCTGCCTCAGCCCACGGGAAGCGCTTGACCAGAGGACTTCTTAAAGGTTCAAACTTCATGTTTCTATTACTGTAAACTCTTCTCCCAGCCTTTCAGAGCATAAGGAAAAACAACTCAGATATTTGAGTTTTTCATTAAAAATCTAGTTTCCTAGTCCTTAATTTGATCTTTCCCATGGCTCCTGAAACCCCTTCAGTTTCTTGAAATACAGACACCAGGAATTTGTAACGTTGGTTTACAAAAATTAAACATTCACGTTGGTATATATTTTCCAAGATTATTGTTTACCGTTTGGCCATAGTCTTAAAATGGGAGCTCACATTTAGAGGTTTAGTCACCATGATGGACAGTCTTGTTCAGGTGTGCTTTCTGGGAAGACCCCATATTGAAAGATGACCTCTACTCTGTTTTGAGAGGCATGGTGTTATTGACTGGAGTAAAATGTACACAATATCTTTGTTTGGAGCTTACCAAGCTATCCAGATTGCCCTTCATTATTTGCCATTTAACTTTCGTTCACACAAGCCAAGCAGTATTAGATAATACTTTATTTCATGACCCATCATGCATAGGACTGTAGCACAGCATTATAGCAGTACTTAAGCACGTCTTGTTTTTTTCCTGTTCTTTAATTTTTTTTGACCAAACTCCTTACAACATCACAGAAATACTGAGTTACCAGCCGTATGCGAAAGGCCTGTTCCTGCATAAAAGCCATTTTACTTTTATCTTCTCCCTCCTGCTCTCCCTTCACCCTTCCCTCTTTCAATCTTCGCCTTTTATCAAGTAAAAGCGTATTTCAAAGATTAAATGATCTTAAAGTCACTCCAAGAAATGGGCAAAAAGCTCACTTGTGCGGCAATTCTATTAGGATCTGGCGTGATCAACACAACAGTGTACCGCACACAAGGTATTTCACCCAAAGAGCAGCACGCATGAGAGGCTGCATTTTTTCCACCTAAAATCCACACATCTGGTAAGAGCTTTACACATCACTGTAAATTTTTAGATAAAATGAACGCACAATGACAACAGAACTACACCAGAAAATTAATTTGGCACCTTACTTTTCCACACAGCTCATAGGTTAATAGCGCTAACTCCATTTCAGACCCTTCTAAAGTTAATTGTCTCACAAAGACATAATCTAGTCTAATCAGGGCACATGATTGAAAGACAGAACAAATTCCTCTTTTGCTTTTATTGCTGCTCTGTTATGTGACCTTGAACAAGCCACTTCTGTTTCTTTCCATCTCTTTTGTCTGTTTAGCCTGTGAAGTCACAAACTTAGCATAGACTTGTATGTGGTCTGCCACAGTGGAGCCCTGGTATCCAGCGAGACCTCCAGATATTCTAGTAATACAAATCATTAATATCCAGCAGTGTACCATGCTTATCATCACTTCTGTCACCAGGCTTGTATTAAGCTTCCCCGAAACTTCCGTACAGTCTATGGAATACTGTGGCATATCTACCCACTCACACTTCAGTCTGACACCTGCCAAGCAAAGCCTAGTAACCAGAGATGGTTAGAGAGTTTTAGAGAATGGCTTGCTTCTATGTCACTCAACACTTAAGACCATTTCTCCACTTGTCCACTGGTTCATTAGCAAATACGCTATTTACATGGTAATTTCTCTTCCCAGTTTACGATATGCCTTGTGAAAACCTACCTTGTATAAACTCTAACCATAACTGGGATTAAAGGCATTGACTTTATAAGGTATTAATACCACAACCTGTAAAATACTGTGAAATAGTGGTTTTTGACACAATTCTGGACTATGATAGGAAGTGCTGACTGCTGAAGATGGCTTCCATTTTTCTAAAGGACTGAGCCCAACCATATCCTGTGTGGCACTGAAGCGCATAAAGCATCCCCAGGCTGTTGCTCTTCTCCCTCAGTACACAAATCAGCCGATTAAAAACAGGCCTTTATATGTCTGTTTGCTAGTGCTGCTGTGCAACTCCCTCCTCAGACAAGAACGTCACCATCTCCTAAAAATGTCACATCCAGTCAACGGAGGGAAGAAATCAAGGAAAAGATTGCAGCAGCAAGTCAGATTTTGGAAGGGCACAAGAATGAGCAACCTGCTCAGAAGCAGAGATCTCCCAGGACAAAATATCTTCATCCATCTCATAGTGCCTCCACTGGAGGTTTAATCCACCGTGTAACGCTGCCAACAATTTATGCTGACAAAAGCTGCAGTGGCAGTTACACAAAACACAGCATAACAGATCTGATACTTACAGGCAGCACGGAATAAACTGCGTGCTTTAACGACTAGGCTTCCTTATCAAGAGAGTTTGTACAATTTGAGATGTCTGTGGGCTGAAGGCACAACAAACATCATACGCTCCA
The DNA here is from genome assembly GCA_013389825.1 of Crypturellus undulatus. Taxonomy (NCBI): domain Eukaryota; kingdom Metazoa; phylum Chordata; class Aves; order Tinamiformes; family Tinamidae; genus Crypturellus; species Crypturellus undulatus. The sequence continues at coordinate 485,089 of VWPW01023369.1, forward strand.
TAATAGCAATCAGAGCTGCCTGTCTCAAGCCATAACCATAGAAAAATGAGGGCCTGTCAGGAAGATGGCATTAAAGAAAGGACACTTTTGCTTTTGACAGGAAAGGTGATCACACACATCAACTTGCCACCACCCAATTAACCCAAGCATAGCAGACACAAAATTGCAAGGGGTAAAAAGACTTTTGACAAAGTTAGTCAATCTGAACTTGCTCTTGCCTAGAGCATGTTTGTTTTTAAAACTATAGTCTACCCTTAACCATAAATAGTATTTTAGGGTTTCAGAGTATTATAACAAAGCATGCTCAAAGGTATTCTGTTGCTAGGGATAGATTAATTGCCTTTTCATTATGTTTATTTATGGCATTCTAATAGAATTTAATATAGTCAGGGTCTATAATCATTTTGAAATCTATATAACAAATTTAATCAGCTTTATATAAAATCAACAGTGTATTGCAAATAAAGTAGCAACTTTCTGTACTAGACAAAACAACAGCTTTGAGCTAAGGTTAGCTAGTCCTCCCAAACTGGACGAGACAAATGCACACGTGCAACTAATATGAAAACACAAACAGTGCATGAATTCTCTAACAGTTTATTTCAATAGCTTTCAAAAACATTTTTTTTAAGATGCTGTATTTTTGTGAAAGAAGGGTAACATGGCTTTTGAGATGTGGCTGAACTTCAGCAAACAGCTCTTCCAATTTTACTGAAAGAGTTTTCCTAATATTCAGAATGAGGATAAAAAATCCACGTTGCAATATAATAAACATGAATAGTACATGAACATTGCAGCATAACAAACTTGTGCTCACATTTCTCATGAAAATTAGCCAAATTAAGGCACTTCTCTGCAGCTTGTAATAGCTTTCTTATAAAGCTCCTCTTGCTAGGGAACAGTCAAATATCAGTAATGGTAAGAACAAAGAGAAACACAGGACTTTTCAACACACAGCTCACGAGGGAGGTCAACAGTACAGTCTCCATGTTGCAGCTTAGAAAGCAGAGACAAAGGGAGACAACTTGCCAGAACTTTACAAGAAGTAGAAGCTAAAGAGGATAAATAGCTCAAAGGCCTTGTAGGTCGCAGGTGCATTCTCTATTTACATTTCTTGAACTTCACTGCCACAAAGCAGCTCAAAGAATCATATTTTACATATGCATAGGGCATACTATTAAATAAATTCACCCAGCAGCCACCCCTTTTCCTTGCCAGCCTCTCTATCTAGTTCAATTTGTGTCTCTTTATGATCTGCTGCTAGGAGCTATCAGTATCTAGTGCACTGTGTCCATTTCTCAACCCTTCAAAGTGAGCACCTCTGCCCCTGCATGGCCCCGAGTTGCTCCAGTCCTAAAGGCAGACATTTTTTCTGTTAATCTTCCCATTCAAAGTCAACAGGCCGCCTCAGAACCTACATGAGAAAAGCATCTTAAACACATGCTTAACTTTTCTATAGAGGTAAGATGGAAATTTTCCTGAATAGAGAATTAGATGGGCTTCTAAGTGAAAACTTACTTATTTGTATATTTATTGTGTGCGTGTTGTGGAATTTACTTACTGTAAACTGCTTGGCAAAAAGGCATCAGCCAGGCACCTTGCCAAATTTCTATCATGTAGGATAGATCAGAGCTCCTAATGCCAAACTGAGGCTTGATTATTGGAAAAGGATGCTATAAAGATTTCCTTCCAGGACTAATTCTTTAGCAGAAGAGAGGCAGAAAGAGCAAAGAATAAGAATATTAATGTCACAATTTCAACTCCTTTGTGTTTTTTTTTTGTTTTATTTTTCTTTGTTGTTGTTTTGTTAGCAGTATTCTAAGCAAAAGCTAACATGAGATAAGGCAGATGAAACTAAACGGCTTGCTTAGGATTGCTGACAGCCTAACCTTATTAGGACCACAGCTTCTCTTAGATGGTGTGGATCCTCTGAATTAGGAATTTATTAGGGGAAACATAAGGGAATCAAGCCTCAAGCTATATTTCTTCACTCAGCTTCCCTCTTTGTGCAATTGCTCATTCACATCAGTTTCTACGGGAAGATACCTTGCAGATACTACGATGTGCAGTAAGAGACAAAAAACTATCTTTACAAATAAGAATCAATTCATAAGATTTTATATCTATGATTAGTGCACTGGGGCAAAGAAGAGAGAGGAGTGGGAAGCCAGTTTCTGTGAATCAAGCCATTTTCCCTGTATTTTCTGGTGTATAAGACAGCTCACATTTGATTAAAGCAGAAGAGAAGGAAGTAGAGCGATCTTTATGACAGCAATGGCCAAAATGGCCAGATCAGCCGGCCAACTGATGATACGATCAACTAGAGCGGCTTGCCTAGACAAACATAAAGGTCATAAAACAACTCCATAGTGTGCCACATTGAAACAAGCCACAGATGTCCATTCTTTGATTAGGACAAAGCTTTTACAAGCAAGTTCAAATATCTAATGGCTTTTAAAGCTACAGAGGTCTCATGACTTAGATGATACAGTCTGAGTTTACATGATAAAAGCGGAACTCTTCTTGCTCAGCCTTGCAAATCGGCAACGCTTGGTAAATAATATCCAAGTACAGTAAGAAAGTTCTCTCATTCCTTATCTTGTCAGCATGCTTTTGAAATAAATAGGTCAAATCCTGAAATTTGTACTCAGGCAAAAACTCTGCAAAGAACCCAGATCTGAAGAAAGATTTGACTCAAAACCATATATTCAACCATACAGTCTTTACATATCTGATTTTAAAGAACCTCAAGTTAGCTTACAAAAATAAAAATAGCATGTGCCTTATCTCATTTTTTTCCTCAATAATACGACCAGAGTCCTACTCCCCAGCTTCTATCCTTCCTAAACAATCTAGCCACCTGACTAGCTGATTGGAAGAGTCAATTAAATTGTAAGAGGTTGACTGTGTGAAATACAAACTAAAGACAAGATAAGGGTGATGGATGTCTTTGGCCAGGTTTCTGTGCTTCATGCGAACGGAGGACAAGACTGGCCATATACGGTATGGGAGCTTAGGTTTGGAAGGCAGATACAGCAAACTACTGATAAAACAAAGTAAAATCAAGACAGTAGCAAGCCAACCTGAAAGATTGGACTGAGGACCACCACTTTCATTTCTGAATCATAGAATCATAGAATGCCTAAAGTTGGAAGGGACCTCTAGAGATCATCTAGTCCAACCCCTCTGCACATGCAGGGCCACCTAGAGCACGTGGCACAGGACTGCATCCAAGCGGGTCTTGAAGATCTCCAGAGAAGGAGACTCCACAACCTCTCTGGGCAGCCTGTTCCAGTGCTCTGTCACCCTCACCGTCAAGAAATTCTTCCTTAAGTTCCCGTGGAACTTTTTATGCTTCAATTTGTGGCCATTTCCTCTGGTTCTGTCAGTGACCACCACTGAAAAGAGGCCAGCCCCATCCTCCTCATTGCCTCCCTTGAGGCACTTATAGACACAGATCAGGTCCCCTCTCAGCCTTCTCTTCTCCAGGCTGAACAAGCCCAGCTCCCTCAGCCTCTCCTCATAGGGCAGATGTTCCAGGCCCCTGATCATCCTCGTGGCCCTGCGCTGGACTCTCTCCAGCAGCTCCACATCCCTCTTGTACTGTGGGGCCCAGAACTGGACACAGTACTCCAGATGTGGCCTTACCAGGGCTGAGTAGAGGGGTAAGATCACCTCCCTCGACCTGCTGGAGATGCTCCTCTTAATGCACCCCAGGATGCCATTGGCCTTCTTGGCCACGAGGGCACACTGCTGCCTCATGGTCAACCTGTCGTCCACCATGACGCCCAGGTCCTTCTCAGCAGAGCTGCTCTCCAGCAGGTCGGTCCCCAGCCTGTACTGGTGTCTGGGGTTATTTCTCCCCAGGTGCAGGACCGTGCACTTGGCCTTGTTGAATTTCATGAGGTTTTTGACCGCCCAGTTGTCCAGTCTGTCCAGGTCCCTCTGGATGGCAGCACAGCCCTCTGGAGTATCCGCTACTCCTCCCAGCTTCGTATCATCTGCAAACTTGCTGAGGGAGCACTCTGTGCCTTCATCCAGATCGTTGATAAATAAATTGAACAGGACTGGACCGAGGACTGACCCCTGGGGCACTCCGCTCAACACAGGCCTCCAACTAGACTCTGCACCGCTGATCACCACCCTCTGAGTTCTGCCATCTAGCCAGTTGCCAATCCACCTCACCGACCACTCATCCAGCCCACACCTCCGGAGCTTGTCCAGGAGGATGTTGTGAGGGACGGTGTCAAAAGCCTTGGTGAAGTCAAGGTAGATGACATCCACCGCTCTTCCCTCGTCTATCCAGCCAGTCATCCCATCATAGAAGGCTATCAGATTAGTCAAGCATGATTTCCCTTTCGCGAATCCATGCTGACTAGTCCTGAGCACCTTCTTGTCCTCCACGTGCCTGGAGACAACGGCCAGTATGAGCCGTTCCATCACTTTTCCAGGTACGGAGGTGAGGCTGACCGGCCTGTAGTTGCCCGGGTCCTCCTTCTTGCCTTTTTTGAAGACTGGCGTGACATTGGCCTTCTTCCAGTCCTCCGGCACCTCCCCCGTTCTCCAGGATCTTTCAAAGATGATGGAGAGCGGCTCGGCTACGACATCGGCCAGCTCACGCAGAACTCTGGGGTGCATCCCATCGGGGCCCATGGATTTGTTGGCATCGAGGTGTCTTAGGTGCTCTCTGACCCAATCTTCCTCTACCCTGGGCAAGTCTTCCTTTCTTCCAGCTTCTTCTCCTGTCACTAGGGCCTGGGACTCTACAGGGCTGCCCTTGGTAAACACTGAAGCAAAGCAGGCATTCAGCAGCTCTGCTTTTTCTGTGTTCTTCATAACCAGGGTGCCCATCCCATTCACTAGAGGACCCACATTTCCCCTGATCTTCCTTTTACTGTTAATATATTTATAGAAGTTTTTCTTGTTATTTTTAACATCCCTTGCCAGGCTGCGTTCCAGCTGCGCCTTAGCTTTCCTAGTTGCACCTCTGCATTCCCTGACTACGCTCCTGTATTTTTCCCAGGGGGCCTGCCCTTTCTTCCACATTCTGTATACCACCTTCTTCTGCTTGAGCATTGCCACCAGCTCCTTGCTCATCCACGCAGGTCTCTTGCCCCCTCGGCCTGACTTCCTACGCACAGGGATGCACTGCTGCTGGGCGCAGAGGAAGTGACGTTTGAACACTAGCCAGCTCTCTTGGGCCCCCCTTCCTTCTAGGGCTCTAGCCCATGGGATTCTTTCGAGGAGGTTTCTGAAGAGGCTAAAGTTGGCCCTCCTGAAGTCCATTGTTGCAAGGCTGCTTACAGCCCTGCCTCTTCCTCTCTCTATACCTTACCCAGATCTCTATGATCCTGTCGCCATCTCTACTGCTTGCCTTTCATCCCTGCCTATAAAGAGGAAACAAGGAAGCCTTAGCTGGAAAGGGCCTATAGCCAAAAAACTATGGTTGCATCCAGGCAGCAGCTGGCGAGGCAGGCCACCTGGGTGGAAGTCACATAAAACACCAGAAATACAGTTTGTTCCTTGGAAATTTTACCACGGCCTTGACGACACAGCCATTTAAAAATCAGTAATTTGGAAACTGGTTGCTATGACGTATAGAAGCATAAGATGATAGAGATCAAGAGCTGTCCCTGGGATCAAGATTCCCATCACCATGTCAATGAAAATGCACATAGGAATATGACATACAAAATCTTGGAGAATAACAGGATGTCCCACATACCGGAGGATCACCCTGCATCGCTGCCACTACAAACGTGGTGCCGAGCTCCAACAACCTAGATCACAAGTTGTGATCTAGGTTCCTGCCTGATTACAGCTTACTGACATTTTATCCTTCTCCGGAATGGCTATCCATCAAACATGATTCATACTCTTGTACTGGAGAAGAATTCATTATATAAGTGAAAGAGACTCTACGAAATATGCCTGCCAAGGATTAACTATTTTACAGGCTGCACTCTTCAAGATGGTAATGGAAGTATGGGATGGAAGTATGGGATGGAAGTATATCACCCATGTGCTTCCCCACTCCCTCAGGGCTGCATTTCTTACTTCATTTTTAAACCTGGTTACGTGGTTTCAAGGAAGCATGAAATGGACTTGACTGTTTTGGTGTGAGAGGTTAATGGTAATGGCTGCAGTCAAGAAAGAAAGATTTGATGAGGGAATTGAAAAGTCAGTAGTTTATCCTGATCTGGATAAAAATGATGGAGAGGAAGCAGTGCTAAGCAACTCCTGAGCTTCCATCTTCAGGTAATTTTGAAAACATGCAAGGTGTAATGTAGAGTGTCTCCACTGCCTCCAAACACCCCTCCCCGCCTTTTCTTTTTAATTTAGGCAGAAATTTGGCACCAGAGACAGCAAAATGACAACTCCTGAATAGACATGCTGACTAACCAACAACCCCCTCCTGGGAGGGCTTCTAAGAAAAGGAGTGGGATTCAAAGTCCACGATCTATTCTCTTTCCAGCCTTTCAGGACAGATGGCTCGTAAAGAGCTCCAAATTAGAGACTGCACATACTAAATAGGCTGGTATTTGAGGATTTGCAGTTTTCCAAACATAAATTGCATGGATGCTAACTCATTTACTAGAGAGTACTAAAAAATTACAAAAGAACTATGCTTTCCTTTTATTACCTTCATGGACTGAGCTCAGCTGCTGACTAGAAAGGAAGGGCACTTAATCGCAGCCCCTATCCTTCCATTGCAGTGGTGTTTATCTGGGAACACATTTGTCTTGAAAACTGTTGTTTTGAATTGATCCTCTGAGTCATCTTTACCCTGCTAAGAGTTGAGGCTTGGGTACACTGTATTATTTTCTCAAATCTACCTGTGGTTTATTTGCAAAAGCCACCTTTCTATCATTTTATTGACACAAAAATGGAACCTGCACTTAACCCTGCCACAGCTGCTAACTGAACACAAATCAAAGACTTCCAGTCTTCACTGGCAAAAATATGAACTATTCTCTCCAACTGAAACAGCCCCAGCCTATTTGTATTTGCCAGTTTCAAAAAAATGATGTAAACCACAATATCAGGTCTATCCCACTCAGAAAACCCAGGACACCCAGTCTCAGAGAATCTCCCTGTTTTGTCTAGGGTCTTCTTGCTGTGACAATTAATTTGGCAAAATATTTTGCAGTTCCATTTGTGTATGTTTTTACTTTGTCTTCTGGGGCTTTACCGAGTAAATTAGAGCACAATATAGTTTTGTTGGTGGTGGTTTTTTTTGTCTTGTATGATAGGGCTGCAGCAATGACTGAATTTCTCCTTCCCAAATAGCTTCTCATAAGGCTATGAAAAGGAAAAAAGAGCGAAATAGGGAGAAGGCAGATCCATGAAGGCATCAAAAACCTGCTAAATTGCTAGCTCAGATTAGTGCCTCTATCCAAAAGAGCAGAGAACAACTCAGGCCACTAACAGTACAGTGCTCATGACCAGGGTGAAGTGTCCTGTGTTCAGGACACTGCAGCAGTTTTCCAAATTCCTAAATTACAAATGTTTTAAATGATATTTTTAAGTCACAATTGGTTACATTTAGGCCTGATGATCTTTATGAAGTCCGGTTAGATTTTTTTTTTAATTAAGGTAATAGTTAAGTCATGAGGCTGAGTATTATTTCTTACCTCATTAATTCTATTATTAAATGACAAGGAAAAAAAATATCCAAACAGGTCAACAGCGCACATGACAGCAGGAACATTTCAGCTGGTCTGAACTGTCATCTCAGTACTTGCAGGCCCAGATCATCAAATGTTAATGTTGAGCAGCCTTTGGAGACAGGAGCCCTGGCTTTGCCAATGCTCAGCACCTGCAGTTCCAAGCACAGCTGGGAGCATCTATGAGCATTTGCCCAATCTCCCAGTCACTATAGTGTAACCCAATGCACAGTACAGGTGGAACTTCTGCAGAAATGCAGGCAAGTCTCCTTTTTGGAGAGACAGAATGACAGTTCTGCAAGATCCCTTTCTGTTGGCTATTAGAGAATTAACACTGGATGTTATCCCAACATGATAAAGGGAAAAGATTGATACGCTAATACTTTATGTGGCACAGGCAAGGATCACAAACAGTTTTGTTTAACCAAATTTTGACATGATACAGCATTGATATCATGTAATCTAATTCGACAGTTTCAAGGGAATTAACTTAGATTTGCATCAGAAATTTCAATGAGTAGAGCTATATAGACTGTGATAGCAGAAAAGGCTGAAAAAATTAAAACACATCAATCTGATAAGTCTTAAAATGGAAAGGAAGTGAGGAATAAATAAAAGAATATACAAAACTGAGGTTTGGTCAAACACCTTTTCTGATTAAGTGACAAATACTGAAATTAAAGCACCAACTTACTTTTTTCTTAATACAACAATTATAACTCTAGGCACCTACTTGCTAGTAGATATTAGAGACAGATGCATTAAAAATGAACATTCATAGAAATAACAAAAATATCCAAGGAAGAAATTTTCTTTTTAATTTCCTTTTTCATTACAATTACACTGTTGGGCTCCAGAGTATACTATGAACAGATAGCTTAGGAAACTGTTAAAACAGCCCAAAGAAGATGCTTCCTCTTCTTGCGTTAGCTCTTGCTACTAAAAGTTACCAGCCTCAAAACACCCTTCTGGAAGAACCTCATAATATTTCCATGTTTAAAGTTAATATTAGGAATATCCATCACTTAGAAGCTTTCATCAAGGATTAGAGTGCTGCTTCCATAGGCAGTAGATACTCGATCTGATTTTTAGAAATTACATCCTAGTGCTAACTCCAACAGTAAGACAAGTAAACAGCTTCCCTCATCCAAAGCATCATGTTTTTCTCGGTCATTAGATTTATGAAAGCTTAAGGAAACATTTTCATTGGATCCATTCTTGAAAACATCAAGAACATATCACTGCCTTCTATTCGCTAGAAAAAAAAGAGGGAAAGAGGGACAGTGGGAAAAGTGCTGCCCCGATGAACCTCCAGACATATCATCCACTTTGATGAAGAGCAGCATGGTTTAATAGATGAACTGCAGAGCAATAGGTCAGGTGATAAAGGTCCTAAATCCTTATGCTGGAAGAGACTTGTGATAATGCTTCCTACAAGTTGAGCAGCATTTTTGCCTCAATTTCTCCCTCTTTAAGAACAACAACAATGTTTTTATTAAATGGTTAAAGGCTGCTCAGAGATCTCTGAATGGGAGAAGTCTTGACAACTGCAAACCTCATCTAAAAAATTGTCTGACTTCTTCCTGAGAACATTCACAGATCTGTTTGCAGGTCCAATGGCTCCTGATAGCAGGGTAGCTTGTTCTACTGCTCAGTCCACCCCTTTTGCCTGCAGCTGTTCTCAGGACACATATAATCATCCCATTTGTCGTGATGGCAATGGTGATAATGATACCGTGTGCACTAACGAAAGGCGAGCATGCATTTCACTTTCTGTGAGGGTTGGTGCTTGGGCAACACTGCCTGCCAGCTGTCTCTGTCCACAGCACAACCTGTAATTTAGTTAACAAAATGAGCCATTTCAAAGATCAATCATTATCCTGGCTGTCTTTATCCATTTATTGTTGCTGCGTGGGATAAACATAGTAGGTCTCACAAACAAGGCCTTTCAGGTGGAAAGGATGGAAAAATAAATATCAAAAAAATAGGAATCTCTTGCTCAATCTGATCTGCCTACTTATCATAGCAGTAGAACTTGGGCTTCTTCTTATCTCTAAAATAGAACAGAAGCCTCTTTGTCATACATATTTGGTCTCATTTTTACCTTTCCAAGGCCACTCCTTCCCTTCTAGTCTCTTTGATGCATTTTACAGGAATTAGTGTGGTATATGCGGTCTGACCAGAAAAATCTTACTAAAAAGCCATTTCTACTTTCCATCTATCATGTGTTTTTGAAGTCAAGTGGATGCTATGGTTCAGTTAGTTTCCTAGACAGATGAACTTTAAGGGGTCAAAAAGCTTCAGTGGCCACAAAGAAGCAATGTTTGACACTATTGATATTTCATTTGCCATTTGCATGAAAGCTACGGAAGGAAGTCAGAACCTTTCATTGATTTCACTGTTCCCTCTTGATGGAAGGGGTATATTAGACCCCTCTAATAACTAGTAGTGGGGACAATGCTTAGAATGCTCCAGGTTTCTTCCGTTCCACAATTACTTGCAGTCAGTACATGGAGATAGATTACTTTACCTCAGAGTGATTTGGCTCTCCAGGCTAAACAGCCACCAACCACCTGAGAGCAACAGTAGAAATGATATACACACAACCTGACAGATTATAGGTCCTGACTTGAGGCTGGAGTCTCCAGGGACATCCTGCCTTGAACATTCAAAAATGTCTGCAGAAAAACAGCATGGAAAAACAGAGGGAAGACACGGAAATCATTTTTCCAAGCCAGTGCTCCTCTAATTGCTCAGGAACCAAGAGGCGAGATGCAACCAGTCACTCCTGTCAATTCACTGTTTAGCTCTGACGTGGTGGGAACATTAGCTAAACCAGTGCAAGAATCACCTAGCCTGCTGAAGACCTGAAATTCTCTATAGCCAGCAAATGGATTGGCAGAGTACCCACCTTCTCATTTATTATACAAGAGAAAAAACATTTAGTTTAACTGTGGCCACATTATTGGGTCTATTCATGTGATGTCATTTCCAGACTTAAGGTCAAGTGGCAAAGTCCTACCCCAGAGCTAGGCACCTTTTTCACCATCTCATGGTCCTGCATGACACAATTGCTGCCATTTATCCTGACGACAAGCCAGGGGATACATCCCAGGCCTTTACTGGGGTCCTTTACTTTGAGCTGAAGAATTTTAAAAGTAGTCAGCACAGATCCCTGAAGCATAGGGACAGTAATTGAGTATCTTTGTGGTTAAGTATTCGATTCCCTTATCCTTTGAATGCCAAAAGGCAAACTATGGTACTAGAGATTTTTTTGCATGTTCTAACCTACTATAGCTTATTTATCGCATGGGCTTTGGAGATTAAGCTGGTATGTCTCAAACATGTTATATTTGTTTGCTTATCACAGCACAGAGCAGAATGTAATTTCAGCATAAATCACTCTACACAATGATCTAAATCTTCACATTCTCACTCAGTTTTCACTCAGCCATTGGTTAATGTTTTCTAATCAGTTTTCCCTTAATTTGGTTTCTGCTTTTTCCACTCCTGCACCTCTGCACCTCTGAGCGCTGTAGGGATATGGATAACACACAGAGGAAGCAGAAAGGAGAAAGGTAACCCTGTTTTACACGAGTAGTGTCAGAGCGCTGGGATAAGAACCCTGGACTGTAGCTAAAGGAGCTACTCGAGCCTCCCTGTCCCATGAAGCGCTGATGCTGAGGGGCATGTGCACATAGAAAGCCATCAGATTAAGTTCAAATGATTCCCTTCCCCTGTTGTTTTTAATGGCTAAAACTATAACCTAATCACATGGGGGGTGCTTTAGCTCTGCTCCTGAAAATATTGACTCAGAAAGGAAACAAAATTTAACCTTCAGGACACAATTCATACCAAGGTACTACATTAGGAACCAGAAGGTGAAAAATGCATGGTACCAGGTCTCAGGTACTGCCATCTCATAGGAGCTTTAACCTGAACAGTTGCAAAGTGCTGTTGATATCTACTCAAAGATACATACACTGTTAAAATATATTTTTTCTCAAAATAAAATACAAACTGTGATCATCCTAACAACACTCTGCACATAATATATTTAATGGACTTACAGTTAAAAAAAAAAAAAAAAACCTGCTAGCAAAATCATGCAGTCTTTCATACTTTATATTACAGAGAACAGCCTGATGGCAGGCTACCTTCCTGAGCACTGGAAGGTAACATAAACTTTGCAGTTCCCTTCTGCCTTTTCTTTTAAACATGATATTCATGATGCTTCTGACAATTAGAGACCTGCAAACGCTACATCATTGCCAAGTACAGTAACAAAAATAAATATCATAGTTTATTAAAAAAGGATAACATAACACCAATATTCTTTAAGTAATCGTATCTATTAGGAATCTTTGGATCTACAATGAAACACTAGATAAAAGAAAACAGGTGTCAGATGGAATTTCAAAGGGCCCTTTTAAAATGCGCTCTACCAAAAGACACTATAAAAAACATAATAATAGAGAGTGCTGCAAAGAATTAGAAACTGATTTAAAAAGACAGTAAACAAAGTAAGAATAAAATTCTGTTTTTTGTTTTTTTTTTCAGTATGACAAAAAAATAATAAAGAAGTTCTGCTTAAGAAGTCCTATCTCCCATTATTGTCACTGTTGTGGGAAAAGATAAATAAGAAGGAAACAAATCTGCAGCTGTATAAAATTATTTAAGTTATTACTTAGAAGAGCCCCATGAAAGTGGTCTACACAATGGTAAATTAAATTTATTCTTGACAGATGCAAAGAAATGCACACCAAAAAGAAGTAATAACTGCATACATATGCTGCTGGGTTCCAAATTAACTGGAAGCACCAAGAGAAAAGCCCCCCACGCATCTCTCAAACTGTCAAGGCCTGAACACGAGACACAACATGGGACATCCTAAACGAGGGATACAGCAAAAGTATTCAGGCAGAAAACTTAAAAGGCTCTGGGATTTGTTTCCTTATTACAGATCATTCTTTCTGGAAACTAAAATTTGACAGACATCAAAACAGACAATAAACACAGGTTGATTCCGGAAAGAAACAGTGATGGAAAGACACATCCACAGATACACCTACAAATGAAGATGCAACTGTAGTGTCATCTACCCTGGATCCTGCAAAATAGCCAGAGAAGCAAATGCTTCTCATCTGGATAAAACTGAAGATGCTGCAAGTGACCTTCCTCATGACTTGTAAAAAGCAGGAACAAGAGCACCAGCCTTCCTGTTAACATCAGTGGGCACAGTAGCGGGCTCTTGCAGTACATGACAGGATCAGGACCACATGGCTGTTCGGTCCCTTAAGAAAACCTCACAGGCAGTATGCTGCTCTAAAACAAAACAACACCCACCCCCAAATCCCCACTCCATTATGAGTTATGGGAGAAAAGTATGGATCTTTCCACCACAGGGTGACACTGGAGCCCCTTGGTAAGATTCTAGTGTGGATGAGGTAATTCCTGAACATAAGGAAAGCATTCATATTTTTAACAGAGAAGATATTTCTGTAGGAAGCACAAATTCAAACTTCAGGGTACAAAGTAAGCAGTAAGTCACAGAACGAGGAAGCACCAGCTTATTTAACACGGAGGCATCAGAAACTACCCCACACAAACCAACGGTCTGAAGAATCATCATCATGTCTACAATATTATGAAGCAATCCAGTTTTGCCTTTGATAATATTTTGTCAAGATGAACACAGACAAAGCATATATTCAGTTTCCTTTATTTTTTTAGATTACAGAGTCACTGCTCAGACTTAAGTCCTAGCTTTTTCATCTCTCTTCATGGGGTAAGATTCACGTCAAGCAAACCAGAGCTCTGCACAGGTTATACCAGTACTGGAAAGATGATCAGAGCACAAGCCAAAGGTGCTCATTGCCAGGAGATCCCATCCTAGGCAAGTCAAAAGGAAGCCTGCTTGGATTTGTTGGTGCTGCAGACAATGGAGATGGCCGGCCCTCTGTGGCAAATGTTCTTTAACAACATGCAAGGTGGAGAATACGATCAGTCAGAAGGATGGAATGTGCAGGAGGAAAAAAAAAGTAAGAAAGTAAAAAAAGCACTTTTTGATTATTTTGCCAGCATATGCATGAGTTAAATAAAAAAGGCAAAGGCAGTAGTAACTACAAAAAAACAAGGACTCTATCCCAAATGGCAGAGCTCCCTACTGACATAGTTAGACTTAAAACAAAAAGAAATGCCCCACACAGCTAGGGCAGCAAATTCACCTTGGATGTGATCTCCTTTAAGCAGATGTAAGTCTGCTCAGAACTAAAGCTGGAAGAGAAAGCCAAACCTTGTTTTTTATTGCCTTGAACAAGTGTCTGCACTCACACAAATATAGTGAATGTAAAAAGCTGCCAAAACAGAATCATTAAATTTCCCTGTGCTTCTGGTGGGATAAAGATAAGGGCAGTACGTCATAGGCAGGGAGATCCAAGTGCGTGACAGGAAAGAATCTTAGGAATTCAATCAGTACCAAATTACACATATCCTCACAGTCTTGCACACCATGATAAAATGCAAAATTCAGACGTCAGAAGGAAAAGGAGGAGGAGCTGGGAACACCCTTTCTTAAGCACTCTAAACAGAGAAAGGGCAAGAGGATGAGTCATCAGTGTGAGCTTCCCTATTCTTATTCTCTGTCTACTGATATGCTATATACATGATCTAGGGTTTCCAACTTTTGGGAGTTATATTCCCTTCTCACCTTTATCCTGGTCAGCAGAACACACCAGTAACCCTCCTCCATGGTTTAAACCAAAAAGCAAAAGAAGGAACTTAATAAAAGTTTGATATGAATAAATATTCTCCTCCTACACTGTATCCACCATTATCTTCAAAGATGCCTTTCCCTAATATTTCCATATCCACTTTTACACCTGGAATATATCTGTGAGGAGAAACCAGCCTATCCTAAATGGGAGGGAAGCTTGAAAGAAAGTATCTCTTCATCCAAGTACCTCTTGATTAACGTACCAGGAGAAGATATTTCACACTTGCTCCTTAAGACCAACCTGACATCTTACCAGCTGCTTCTGTACTATTCTTCTACAATGGCATGAGTAATCCAAAGCGTCTTCTCACTTTCTCTGCCAGCACGGTGGCTACCTGCTGTTCATTTGTCCCAGTCTGTTTCCTGATAGGGAATGTACTCTCTCTTATTTCCCACTCACTTTGCAAGCCTTAGCTTTTGATATGACACAGACACAACTATTATCTCTACCTCATTTTAGAACTTCTCATCACAGGAAACTAGCTTCCCACCTCTTGCTCCAACATCATTGACATAAAAAATACTTTGCTTGATTCTTGGTGCTATTCCAGTACAGTGGCCTTAGTAAAAAAAAAAAAAAAAAAAAGGAAAAGAAAAAGAAAAAGTGGGGGCCAACATGTTTCAGGGATTCCTTAAATAGTATGGCAAAACTATCGGTACTGTATAAGCAGCAAGGTATTCATCTCCTGAAAGCATCTGCTGACATTTAAGAATAAAAGTTATGAAGGAATGCAATGGGTATTAGGGATATGGGTCTTGTATATTTAAAAAACAAAATTCTTCGGGAAAAAAAGAAGTCAAGATACATTCAGCATCATCAAAATGGATCTTTAACACATAATAGGCAAGAGGATCTAAAAGACTTCTACCAGGACATGAGCCAATCCTGGCAGACATTGACAACCCATTCTGTGGTTCACTACATTATCTCAAGCGTGGAAGTCTGAATAAAGTACATTTATCATCACAATCAATATCTGGAAGGACACTTGAAAACAAAATGACAAACCTGTCGCAAACTCTCTGGTTTATCTGGTGGGCTAACACCTGCCATGTGCCACTATACCAGTGTGACAAAAGTTAGGAGACCAGGATGACTTTCTTTTCTTTTCAAAGGCTATTTTTGCTCTTGTCTGCGTGATTCAATATTATCTAAGCCATTGTGTCTGTGCAGGTAAAAGCCCTGCGAGGCTTGTTTGCCCTTCTAGCAAGCCATGCAGCCATGTCCTAAAGCAGGGAGCCAAACTGCCAGCGTGTTTGCCAGTGTTGTACAACTGGTCTTTTTGAAATGCTAGAAAACAGAATGAGGAACAGACTACAAGAGGAGAGCACAGCTTGCCAAATGGCATCTCCTGTCATATGCACCGGTCTGGATAGTCACTCGGGTGCAGAAGCAAAAAGCTATTAGCATCAGGACAAGAACAGACATCCAGTTTCCCCACCCACCCAGATGGAGGAGAACAGAGCATCTCACTCATAATGGCTTTCAGAGACAAAGGGATACAAAGCAGCATTAAACAACAACAACAATAACAACAAAAAACAGCTATTAGTGTCTGGTCCATGAAAATATTCTAAATCCAAATCAAATTAAAAAAGAAATCCTGGAGGCACTTCATTGACAGGACAGTATGAACAGAGGGAAGCACTCTACTTTATAAAAAAAAAAAAAAGGGACTTTCCTCTTTCATTCTCTGTAATTCTATAGTATCTAACATACCAAAAGATGGAGATGCTTTTCTTCATAGCTTTTAACTTTCCCTCTACAGTGCCCTTGCAATAAGGCAGTGAGAAGAAACCGCACTAACAATGCTGATACTACAATACCAATAATACTAATTTATCCTGAGCTACAGCAAGAAGAGACCATCAAGGGAGCAGCTGCACCACACTGGGCAAGGAGACAACAGCCAGAACACAGAGGAGGCAGTGGTGGGACACGAGCAGCACACTGGACGCAGGAAGGAAACACTCATTTCCTTGGCTAACAATATTCCCTTTGAAGTAGCTCACAGAGTAAAGGTCCCGAAGGGAAGAGTTGATGGAAGAGACAAGAAAACACAGCCCGAGATAAAGTTCCAGAGGGAGGGTAGAAGAAGAGGGAACAGAATCAAACCACCAACTGGAAGAGCTGGTAGGAAATTCAGCATTTTTGTTCTGTGTAAAATCTTTGAAGACAGGTTTGAGGAATAATGGACTGAGGTTCCAGCAGAGTTCCAGTTGCAGGGTAGTCACTATTATGTTGCTATTTAATAAAATTGTTTAATAAAGACAGAACTCCAAGACTGTTGCAAAGTCCTTTGAAGCATCTGAAGCATTTTAAGCATCTTGCGAGGAATGTAACTACACCTATCAATTAAAGGAAGATACAAATGAGATCTGAAATAAAACACACTGAAGCAATTTTGGTGCTTAGTCACTCCACCCTAAAAGTCACTCCACCCTAAAACAATTTAGCTTGGGAAAATGCCATAATGGCAGATTACAGGTTGAAATTTCAAGCAACAACCAAAAAAAAAAAAAGAAATTACAGCCTGATCTGAACTGGGGCAAGGGCTAGCAGAGCTTCTGCTGTGAAAAACACCCAGAGATATTTAAAGAACATAAGCAGTTGGAACATCAGTTCTACCATCTGTCTTAAATGGATCATCTCCAACAAGATGGTGCCACCTGACACCATTTTGAGGCCCTAATTTTGTGTCAGCTCTGAGACTAAGGGGAGTTAGCTTCTACAAGACTTAAACGGTAGCTTCAGGACCCACCCACAGCATCTAGAATGGTTCTTATTTGAGCTCCTTTCAACCTTATCATAGCAAGTTTGTAGGATCAAAGAAGACTGCAGCCAAACCCCAAAAAGGGCATCTATTATTTATAACAGAAAATAACATACTAGACACCTATACTACTTGGGGGTTTTTGTTTGATTATTTTTTGTCATTATTCTTTTAGTATCCAAGAGCTCTCACAGAAAAGTCTGCATATTAAGGCCGGACTAAAGAGGAAACAGCAGCAGGGCTGTACAAACCATAAAGAAAAGAACTAGTAACAGAAATCATGTTGAAAGGTACGCCTTGTTTTGCCCTAAAACAAGTATCAGGACACAGCCCATTACACCAGCTCTACTCACAGAGCCATGATCTCCATGCTCCTGAGCACAGCCGAGTTGAACTTTAATGACTAAAGTGCTGAGAATGCTATTTCTTTGGGAAGTTCTATGTGCTTTCAAGCCACTTCCCCCAAATATACCTTTGATAAGATGTAGCTGACGGTTCCACTAAGGTCTGTGGTCATTTTGCCCTTTTCTTACAGCGGTTAATTTAAACATAGATTACCTTCTCCAAAGTTTAAACCAAGTGTAAATTGGAGGTGAAAAGTTATCAGCATTGCTCTTTTAAACAAAGCTTTTCCCAAGCTTCCCAAGAAGTGAGAACATGCTGGAAGAAGGGAGATGACATCTGATTGATGTGCACAGTATTAAACTGTGGAGGTAGCTGTCAAATGAAAAGGTAACCCACTTTCAAGGAAACTGTTAACATCCAAGTCAAGCCATCCATCTCCTTATACTGTTAAAGAAAACACAGAAAGTTCTCATTGTGTGCAGGAGTAAATCCCTTATGGGAGATATGCTAAGCACCAGAACCTCACACCATGCATTGTAAATGTCATGCTCACAGTGTGTATGCACGACTCACTGATTTATACGTACAGATTAACTGCCCGGCTTCTCAAGGGAGAGAGCATGCTGCAATTCCTGAGAGCATACAGCAACGTCGCGCACCGCTTTACAGTAGGAAATGCTTACACAAGCAGCGTAGAACTTGAACAGAGCATAAGTGAACCCACACATCAAGACCCAAACACTTTTTTTTTCTGTTTTCTTAGCCATTCTGAGGTACTCCATCTGGATTCACATGGCTACTCATTGAACTTCCATTTTCCTTAGCAATCGTCCATACAAACACAGAGTCGCATAACCTCTCTTTCAGTTCACCATCACGGATAACCATGCCATGTCTGAAGGTTCACCTGTACTTTAGCACAGCATGGAAGAGATGTACACAATAAATAGACTGTCTCAATAGCACATCCCTAACCAATCACTCAGCCATCTACAACCATAGTGGTTTTTCAATACCTTCTTTGCACATTAAAGATAGAGTTTCTTTCTTCCTTCAGCTACTAATGTCAGACATCTAGTCAAAATTATTTGCTTGAAATCCTCTTTTACACTTCAGAAAGTGTAGAAGGAGTTAATAGTAGCTTTCAGACTACTTTCATAGGGCAATCCAGCCCATTTATTTTTTATGGTCTACCTGTTGGAAGTGTTCATCCCTCTTCTCTGGCTATAAAAAAACCCTTAGTATGGGCTAAAAAATATAAGATATCAGATACCTAAAGATGCATAAGGTGAATTTCACATTACAGCTGAACTCTTTCTTTTAGTAGCACTTTCCTTTTCTTCATTCTCTGGCTCTACATCAAAAGCAGTATTACAATCTAGTGGGTATTCTGGCCCACCGCTTTCAAAGGAAGATGCAGTATCTTAGAAGTGTCCAACTCATGCAATTCTCCGTTATCAAATAATGCTACTTGCTGACCTCAATCTCAGGTTTTCAAACTACTATTATAATTACTATATTTACCTGAATTTTTGTAACCAGCTCAAATACAAAAATTAAAAAAAAAAAAAGGAAAAAGAAAGAGTTAAAAATGAGTGACTATAACATCAAAATGAACAACCATGGACTAAATGCACTGGGAAAACAAATGCTTGAGTGAAATTATATTACTGAGCTTGGGACAGGAATGGGAAGGAAGGTAAAATATAATTT
Organism: Crypturellus undulatus; assembly: GCA_013389825.1. Lineage (NCBI taxonomy): Eukaryota > Metazoa > Chordata > Aves > Tinamiformes > Tinamidae > Crypturellus > Crypturellus undulatus. The sequence continues at coordinate 504,363 of VWPW01023369.1, forward strand.
TCCTTCACCAAATCAAAACACAAAAATCAACCAGAGGCTTGTTTTCTACTAGCAAGTATGTCTTTGAGTCTATTATGTTTTATCTCCTTCAACCATAAACATACATTACAGCATTTGTTCATCTTATCATAAGTAAAAACAATGGAAAGTTAAAAGTACACAGTATTATTACTTGAATAGTTCTCCGTATTATATATTTTTTTAAATCATAGCTTTCCATTTAATGTCTTACCAGATTTTGATGCAGTCACCATCAAATTCCAAATACAAATAGTGAACCTCTGCAAACCATTTTGGCAAAACCTTCCTTGAAACGACTTTGGAAAGGCAAAACAACTTTTGCTAAGCCTTCTCTTTCACTGTCTTTGAAACCTGGCACATCTCACACTCATACACGCCCTCCGCTCTTGCAAACGGAAACATACTTAGAGCCAACTTCCTACCTCTTGCAGGCTGAAACTTCAGAAATCACCTTCCTAATGTGTACTTCTAATTAAATTTCAGTCCCTAACCACTGCTGCTGTGATTCATACATATCCTGCAAGGCTTAGTGTTAATTAACAAGGGCTCTTTAAATTCTCTGAGCCGGGGTGTGGGAGGGAAATAGACTGCAAGTGAGACACTAGGATTTCTCAGAGTTGGTTGTGGGGTGCTGTGATGCCTCTTGGGGAGGAGGCTCAATTACAGTATGCATCCAAACAGGAATGAAAGAGGAGGTGGAGAACTAGGAACAAAAGCCCACATGTTGTCTTATTCCAAAGCAAATACACAATTACACAGACTCTCATGAATTAGGGATCTGTACTTTTAAAACATGCAAGAATGCTGTTTCATGCTGCACCAGTTGGATACTCCTTCCTATGAAAATCTGCAGAAAGAGTGGTGTATAGTCAACAGAACCCAAGGGCCTCAGGGCAATACAGAGAGGACTTCTTGAGGGTTCAAACTGAGGTATTAGTAAGCACCATTAAGAGTAAAACTCTGCAACCCATTTTGAGATTACAAATCTAGGCTGTAAATGAGAGGACCAACAACTCAGCAGATCAGGAAATTCAAGGCAAGATTCTAGGGCTTGTGATCACCAAGCTAAATTAAAGACATCTATAGACCTACCCAGAATTCCTTTTATGTTTTTGTCCTCCTAGAACTTTAAGTGAGGATGAATACAGAATAACCATAAAGCCTTTCACAGAAGACTTGGGGTTGGAAGGGACCTTTGGAGACCATGTAGTCCAACCCCCATCTCTAAGCAGGGTCAGCTACAGTAGGTTGGTCAGGACCATCTCAGTTGGGTTTTGAGTATCTTCAGGGATGGAGACTTCACAGCCTCTCTTTGTAACAACCTGTTCCAGTGTTCAGGCACCCTCACAGGAAAGAACTGCTTTATGTTCAAACAGGGTTCTCTGTGTTTCAGTGTGTGCCCACTGCCTCCCCACCAAGGACGGTCTGGTCCCATCTTCTTTACATCCTTGCACCATATATTTCCACATATTTATGGGATCCCCCCGACTCTACTCTCTCACAGAATAAACAGCCCCAGTTCTCTCTGCCTCTCCTCATCTGAGAAGTGCTCCAGTTCCCTTAGTCATCTTGTGGCTTTTCCAAAACACAGGGTTTATGCCTATTGATAGAAATGCCACACATAATAAAGATTATTTTAAAGCAACGGGGAAAAAAATAAAAATCTTACTCCAATCTGCATAGTGCTCCTTCCCTTGAAGTTGGTTTCAAAAGCACAAGACAGAGTTACCCAACTATTTTTTGATGAGTATAAGTACCAGATAATTTGACCACAACTCTTTCAAGCCATGCGATGGCTTGGCCTCTGCCAAGCCAGTCAGAGCTAGGTACTCCCTTAGAAGGGAGCAAATGACAGTTGCTCATAGCACAAAGAAAGGTCTGAAACTAAAGGTGCCATTTTTTAAAAAGACTGACTTCTGTTTCAGCAGAGATACTTTTCGGTTTCAGATTCTCTGCTCAAATATCTTTTGGATTTTAGCATCTGAGCCTACATTACTAAATCCAGAAATGGTGGATATACTGCCACTAGAATCTTTTTTATTAATAACAACAGCGTGCTGAAGTTAGCATGGCATCGGGACGGAGGTACTGTGCATACAGGCTGTCTGCTGGCTGCTCCTGCAGCTCCCAGAAGTGAAAGGACAGCATTTCCTTCTCGGATAATTTTGCCATTGGCAGCTCACCTCTCTGCCCACAAAGCAATTGGAGGTGGGCTAGTCTGTTATCTTTAATGAGTGAATTATTTCTTAAGCCTTTAAAGGGGGAGAAGCATGCACAAAAACAAACAAACAAAAGATTAATTTATCTTTCTCAAATTTACTCAGACTGAAACACCCTCACAGTCTGACCTTGTGGAAGAGCAAAATTTTTACGCCAAACAGACTGAAAGAAGAGTCAAGAAGCTGCTGTCACTCTAGCAATACATAGAACTGTCAGTCTGCATTGGCTTATAATAAGGGACAGCTCTTAGCAGAGGTGGAAGGGGTCAGTTTTTGCAGACCCAAATCAAAACAGACCCATATTCCCATCTCCCATATTTACAAGTGTGTCTGATGTTACAATGCCTGTTTTTGTTGTGGTTTTTTTTTTCCTTATTTGAGAACAGTGCTAGGAGACCAAATCAAGTAAAATAAAGCCACTGTTACATTAGTGACTTATCTGTGAAGTCTTGAAAGATCTCCTTTGCTCAGACTGAAGTCTCATTCACTAGATTTGTCCTGAAAATATGAATATGTTTTGATTTATTCAGATTATAGTCCACACTACAAGATGAGACTGTCATTCTCCAGAATCATGTTACTCTTAACAGATTGCAATGTGAATGCATTCTTCCTCACTGCATTTCTTCTCTGCTTTTATACCACTACAGATCCATTGCCTTTCTAACATTTGTTTATTTGTTTCTGAAAAGATTATCCTTTAACACAGTCATTTACTTTAGAGCTACAAGGATTCTGGAAAGAAAACACAGGTTGAGAAAGAAAGAAAATTAAAACCAAAGCAGCAGAGAACAAATAATATGAGAAAACCTGCATGGGTTAGAGGTTCTTTTTTTTTCTTTGTGCTTTTGATTCTGAAAAGCTCTTGGTTTTAGGCAGCTCAGACAGCACATGATGGGGAAAATGACTTATGGCTTCACTTAAGACAGTTTAGTTTTTCTACACAAGCACAATTTTGCCATCTATAGCATATATTAAGGAGATTCAACCCAGCAATTCCGAGAATGTACAAGACTATGATGGTAGCAGCATAACCTTGTAAAGTTGACACACAGTACCACAGCTAGCCATTCCAGAAAATTATGCAACAGATTTGAGGTTTATGACAAAATGTTAGACTCTTTGGCCGGAGGTGGAGAAGGTTGCTGTACTATAAACTGCCGAGTACGCGTTCTATCACTTCCTTTACAGCCACTAATAGCACATTTCATAGTGCTAGCACTCATTTCAGATAAATTTAAAAACCCTTTAAAATAAACTGTAGCACCCAAAGTACCGAGCACATTATTCTGCATTCACATGTGCTTCTCGATAACACTCAGCTAGCAGGACACAAAGATGCTTCTTGGTTAGGAGAGTTTTCCCCTATCCTCCCTCTCCCCTTTGGTGCCACACAACTTCCCTCTCACAAAGCAAAGTAACATCAGCTCAGGGAACTTTTTATTTCGAGGGACTAAAGCTTGCAATGACAAGTGACAAATCAGCAGGAGAGAGCCTCTAGGCAAATGCTGTATTATCCCCCAAGACAAGACAATAAAGAACTGACAGCCCTTCCTATAATACAATTATTTCCACCTTTAGTGCCTTATTAGGGTATCCGATGCCATGTTTCCTCTGGCCATTACATTTTAAGCATATGACTGTTTGCTAGTCATCCCCTGGGGTATGTCTCTCTTACTTTATGTGATCAAATAACTATTAGAGCTACAGAGGAAGACAAAAACATCCCAGATTAGAGAAATCTCTAGAGAAGACTGGAACCTGGTCTAGCACTTCTTTGAGGACGATTGTTGAAATGTTTGCAATTCTTTTTGTATTTTCCACTATGCTGAGAAATTTTTTTTTAAAAAAAAGCATGCCTGAAAAACTGACAGACCAAAGACTATGTGTAACGTGAATTGAAATCTTGGTTTCATCACAATGCTAAAAGATAATGGAGTGTGACTTTGTTGCTGGAATGTGAAAAGTTTTAGTATTTATTTAGAGAGAACACTGCAGGAACAACATGAAGCACACCTAAGCACAGAGGCCTTCCCACTCTAGTCCACTAAGGACACTTCTCCACTCAGACTATGCATCATAACTCTTATAAGATCCTTATGACAATCAAGACTCATCAGATCAAAACATCCCTTTAGATCACAAAATGAAACTAACTAAACTACTAGGTGTGAAGACATTAAGAATAAATGATGGGTACTTTCAATGTTCAGTCTTATGATACATTGAGTGTAAAGTCAAATGGAGCTAGGCTTCATCCCATTTGAATTTCCTTTTTCTCCTATCAAGGTGTAAGAACTTGCAGTTTATTGAAACTACCACTTCTAGAAGACCACATCTATGCACAATAAATGTAATAATATATATAATAATACCTTATTTAGGTCTTCAAACAGTATTTCAGCAAGATATGTCATGCAGTGCATTAAGTACAACCACCTTTAAAAAACAAATACTGCCCACTCAATCTTCAGCTCTAACGATGTGCAAGTCTTGGCAAAACATCCTCTGTGGTTGTTGCTGATTTTAAGGAGAATGAAGCCTTTTGTGTCACAGGTTTTGACAAGTTAGTCATCTGTTTTCTAGTGTAATTTGATGGACTGCAGCAGGTAACAGAGCTACCTGTGCTTCCTCCATTAGAACACTGATCTACAAAAACTCAAGCTCAATTGTTTCTCACTTGTCACAGACTTGGAAAGAAAATTATATATATATATATTTATATATATATATATATATGCATACACACACACTTTGAATTGACAATCACTCACTTTGAATTCATACAACTTTATACTTATAAGTATCACTCCCCACTCTTTTAGTCCACTTGTACAATTCTAAATAGGTGTAAAAAATTGGTTTTACATTACAATCTCATCTTTCTTGCACTTTTTACATAATTTCAAATAGGTCAAATTATGCTTATAAATGAGCAATTCAAAGTCTTCTCCCTTATTACTCAGGTCCATAATATTTATGTACCAGTTTATGGAAAATAAATTCCTTTCAAAAACTTCATTGAGAACAAAATTAATCAAAGCTGCAACTAGATTTTGGCTGAAATGAAAGTTCATTTATTCCACATTTTTACTCCTTTTCTTTATCAAGTCTATTACTATAATCTTATAATTTCCTTACCTTCACCCATTATAAGCAACCCACCAAGTCAACACTTTTATACAACTAGCTGTTTACTTCCAGAATCTTCTGGATTCTGCCTTTTTTCACTCCAAAGACAGGAGAAACTGGGAAAATCATTTGAACATTCTTCTTTCTCAGCATTACTCAGTTTCCTGCGTACAAATGAGAGCAGTGCTGTGAAACAGCATTTTTAACAGTGATTTTTGCAATTTGTCAGTTAGTTCTTGGCCAGTGACATCTGAATTGGATACAAAAGTCACATTTCATTTCTCAAGTACTGGAAGAAAATCAGCTCTTCTATTGTTTATCATCTGAAGAACTTTTTTCCGTTCTTTTCAGTATAGTTACCTGAAAAGATTGTCTGTGTCTTTCTTGAATTTAAGATCGTCTCACAGGAACAGTTGATCTTTCAAAATAGAATAAAGACCTATGCATAGGTGTATCTGAAGTAATTTTTCATTCTGTTTAACTAGGTAAACCTATCAGCTAATCGCATTTCATTACAGCAAATCCTTATGATCCTCTTCAGCCTCGTAGCTTGCCCAGCATCTTGATCATCCAACGGTCTAAAGTGCTGCATGATACTTTTTTAATCTCAAACTGTGAAAAATCTTGTACAGTTTCTATTATCTCCAGTTCTTTCACAGTATTTCCATTTCTACTGAGTTTGAGCCAGAAATATTCTCCTCCGCAGATATGAGCCACATATACACAGAATTCTCTTACTAGTCAAAATCCAAGGCTCCCAAACTACTGTTAGAGTAAACACAGCCATTTACCAAGTACTTTTACCTTAAACCACAAGGTCAGCAAATATTCCTCTAAAAGATCTATTTGTTCCCAGCAGCAAGAGAATACTTCATTAATTCACATGACTAATATGGTATGAGAAAACACACAATTAATCAATAAGCATTAGAACAACCAACAGAAATTGAAAGTTTGACAGTATCAATTAGCATTTATGCTGTACTTGTTATGGGAAGGTACCTTAGGATACCTGTAAGTTAACACCAAAATTATCAAAAATACAATGAATAATGGTACATCAAAACAGAGAAGCAAATAAACCATATGAATGCATTAGTTCTGAACTTTGGGACTGCAGATTTCAGGTTTTTCAAAAATCTGCTCAGAAGGAACCCACAGGAGCCTGCACTATAGGTCGAAGATGCCCAAAGACACAGAACCACGCCATCACAGAAAAGCCAAGATTAGAAGGAACCTCTTGACATCTAGTCTACCTTCCCTGATCAGATCAGGGTCAACTACCGCATTCACAAGACGGCTCTGTCTTGTGAATTTTTGGGTATCTCTGAGGACGGTGATTCCATAACCCCTTTAGGCTAACTGTTCTAGTGTCTGATCATCCCTACAGGAAAATATTTTTTTCTTATGTTGAAATAAAATTTCCTGTATTTCAATTTGTGGCCTCTGCCTCTTGTCCTGCTGCTGGGCAACACCAAGAAGTCTGGCTTTTTTTTTTTCTCCTTCGCACCAATTAGGTATTTCTACACATTGATAAGATCATCCCGTATGCTCTCTTCTCCAGACTCAACAATGCCATCTCTCTCAGACTCTCCTCTACCTTTAATTCCTCCAAACCTCATCCTTCTCATTCTTGAAGACAGGACTGACATTTTCTTTCTTCAAGTTCTCAAGAATCTCTCTTAATCACTACGACCTTTCAAAGATAGTAAAGAATTGCTTTGCAATGACATCATCTAGCATCCTCAGCACTCATGAATTCCATTATGTCCCACGGACTTGGATAAGTCCAATTTATTTAAACATTCTCTAACCTAGTTTTCCTCCATTAAGGGTAAACCATCTTTATCCAAATTTCCTCACTAGACTGAGACAAGTCTTATGTGTAAAAATCAAGGCAAAAGCAGTGACTACTTCTGCCTTTATCATTTCCCTTGCCACTAGGCCCCATTCAGCTGCAGGCCTACATTTTCCCTAGCCTTTCTTTCACTGCTGATATCCCCGTAGAAACCCTTCTTGAAATCCTTCATGTGTCTCATTAAATTCAACTCCAAGTGGATTTAGTCTTTCCTAATCCCATCAATGCATGTTCCTCATATAGGAATGAGTTCCTCATATTTCCTCATATAGGTCTTTCTGCCACCTTTACTTATCTTATTACATGTCAGGAGGAACCATTCTTGAATTCAAAGGAAATATCTCTTGAAAATCAACCATCTCTCCTGTATCGCTTCTTCCTTACAGGGCCATATCCTATGTTATTCTTCCAAGGAGGTTCCTGAAGACAGCAAGTGTGTTCTTCTTAAGTCCAGGGTTTTATCCTGTCCTATCAAATAGGAGATCCAACCTTTTACCTTATTCCCTCCTCTTATAATCTTGACTCCACTATCTATTTCACAGTCACTGCAGCCAAGGCTACATGCCCAACCAGTTCTCCCTTGTTTGTACCAGCTCCAGCAGATCATCTCCATGCACTGGTTGCCTGATCACTCTTGTCAGGAAATTATCATCAGTGCACTTCAAAGACCTCTGAGGTGCTTGTGACTGTTGTGCTGTTCCTCCAGAGGATATTAGGGTTGTTAAAGCCCCCCATGAGGGCCAGGGCCTGAGAAAATGAGGCATCTTCCAGTTGTCTGAAAAAGCATCATCTACTTCTTTCTAACCAGGCATTCTGTAGCAGACAGCCACAGCACTGCCCTTGTTCTGACCTCTACTGCTGACCCATAAGCTCTTACCTGGCATATCATCCGCACTTGAATAGAGTTCCACGCATTCCTGCTGCTGTCCCCTAGGATGTCCCTCTTACTTCCCCCTTCTCGCTGCCCTAGCTCATCCTTCCTGAAAATTCTATATTCATCAATTGCAGCTCAATTGCAGCACTCCAGTAAAGTTACACCCCACCACATTTCTATGAAACCAATAAGATCCTAGCTCTGCAATGACATAGCTCTATTTTCTCCTTTTTGTTCCCCATTCTTTGTACATTAGTGTACAGGGACTTCTGAGAAGCACTCTGCTGTGTTCACTTCCTAGAAAAGGCAAGAGAGTTTTCTCCATAATGTTGTCTTTTCGACACTCCCTTATTTGTGTGCACATGCTTGGAATAGGCTCCCTTCTGCCCTGTTTTGTTGTTGTCAAGGTCTTCTGTGTCCAAATCCTAAACCCTCTACTTACCAACCCAATCCAACCCTTCCCCACCTGACCGTGGGCCATCATTTCCCTTCCCCTGACTCCTAGCTTACAGCTCTCCTCCCCAGATTGACCAGCCTGTTGTTAAAGACGCTTGTGCCCCACTGGTGCAGGTCCTCAATTTAAATCCTACTGTTGATGCCAGCTAAACAACCAGTTATTGCCCTGTAGAATCCAGCTACTCCTCCCCAAGCCCTCCCCCCTGACTGGGGGATCAAAGAGAAAACCACTAGGGCCCCTGTGTCTTTAACCCCTGTGGCAGACAAGCACAGATGACAGACCAAGGACTAGATGAGTCTCAGCAGTCTCTCCAGAGTGCCTGAGACCAGGGCAAGCAAGCCAGCAAGCTTCCTGCAGCAAGCTGCCCCCACAGGCAGCAGCTCGGCTCGGCAGATGGAGCCCTCCACCCCTCACCACAGGGAGTCTCTCACTACTAACACTCCCCGCTTCCTCCTGGTGCTGCAGCACGGTTCAGGCTCGGCCAGCTCGATGCTACTTTGGACACATCTCCTAGCCCCCCATCTGCTACCAGGCACTGAACCTGTTCTGTAGCTGCAGACCTTCAGGTGGGTAAGGAGCCTTTCTCCTGTTGTCAGAAGTCAAAAGCTTCCAGCCTTGGCAATCAAAGGAGTTTCATTTTCTCAGTCCTGAAACATAGACTCTATCTCCTCCTCTGTCACCACAGCGGGGGTTCAGGCTTCTCTTTTATCTGCAGGATCTCAGCGCAGATCCAGTCAATCTCCTTTTCATCTCCTCTAACACCGTAGCCTGCAGACCTCCCACAGCAACTTTACTTGGAGGTGCTCTTTCCAAAGGTGTACAGCAAAAGGTCAAGGGAAAAAAAGGCAAAAGCTGCACAAGGGGCAATTCTGGTTAGGAATATGGAAATCTTTTCCCCTACCATAAGCATAAAGAAACATTGTAAGAATGGTCCAGAGAGGTTGTGGACTCTCCATTCTCAGAAATATTCAAACCTTGACGAGACAAGGCCCTGAGCAACCTGATCTATCTAGCCTTGCTTGGAGCAGATGGTTGCACTAAATGACCCCCACAAGACTCTTCCTAACTGCAAGGGCCTGACTCACTTTATGAGATTGTAGAGCTTGCAGTAGCACTTGTGGATAGCTTTCATTCTCTAGTGTAGGTTACAGAGAAAAAAAAAAAAAAAAAAAAAAAAAGAAGACAAAAGGAATAAAAAAAAGAAAAAAAAAAAAAAAAAAAAAAAAAGTCAGCACTTAAGAGTTAGAAAAAGAGAAATATTCCACAGGAAGATGTAGGGTAAAATAGGATGAAGGGTGGTTGAAAATGGCATATAATAATGCCAAAAAGAAAAGTAAAAAAAAAAAACCAACCAAACAAACAAAAAAAACCACCTCAGGAATAGTATAGTAGTATCCTGTGGAAAGCCTACAAAGAATAGTTATGGAAGAATATGACTGAGCTGATATAGCAGGCAGAGATCATCCTGTGTGATAAGAGCTGAGGAGGAAGCAGAGTTAAACAGGGCAGAGAAGACTGGCAGAGCACAGGCAGTAGCCTATGGCACAAGCTTTCTGAATTTGGAATTACAGACATTCATACATCAGCTGTGAATTGCAGCTAAAGCTGTGCTGCTTGTGATGAGATCTGCTGCTCAAGTGCATTTCTACGTGTGTCCTTTGCTTATGTGACATGATGGCTTTATCTCTGCATATAAACACTGCAGCTGCTGACAGGGAAATAAAAAGAAACTACTTCTTTCTGAGCATTTGGAATCATTTTTTTAAGCGTACCATTGCCTCTTTGGTAGGTCCTTATAAGGGAGCTGAGGAATGATGACTGAGCTTAAACTACGTCCCTGTAAACTGCAGAATTCCATCATTAAATCTATCAATCAAAGTTCCACACTTGAAGTAATACTTATTGCCAGGGACGGAAGCTGCTACACTCCTGCCTCACAGCTAACGTTCATTTTCAAGGACTGGAACAGCTATTTACACACAACAGATCCCCTCAACCACAGCAGAAGTATATCCTTCTTCACCTTGCCCTCACTGGGCTTTACATTCACAAAAGAACAGAGGGTAGTAGAGTTAAAAACTGTAAGAATGAGTTCGTCTGAGTACATCACCATCTACATGGTGATTTCTTCTTGTTGCTAATATTCTTTGAATCCTGCTGGTTAGTCAGCAATCTCAATCACACCAGTGCAAACACTGAACAGAGACAATGTTTTGTATGGCAGATAGTAAGAAGCAAGACCAAAGCCCAGCCACACGTTCTCAAGTCAAGCGATTCTATAGGGTAAAATAATTGGTAAGCCTAAAACTACACAACACAGGAAAAAAAATAAATGGAGGAAATGCTTGGAAGCTACCATGGTATTAGATTACATTTGAGGATGTCATAGGTAATGAAGTTTAAGAACTATTATGCTAATGCCATTACAAGTTAAAAATATTTTAACCAAATGCAATAATAGGAGTCATAATGCAGTGGGGCACTTTGTTCTTTACTGCCCTTTCTTCACCAGGTCCCTTGATGTATATATTTCTCATCTCATTCGGACAGTAGCTTTTCCCTTTGAATTAAGGTTGCCTTTCTCTCATGGTGAAAAGGAGTCAGAGCATAACATCCTTTCACAGACACAGAAATAGTAGTATTTTTACATGGTAAACTTTATAAAAATAATCTTCCTTGATTAGTACTGCCACAACAGTCTGGTCCCTTCTGACTTGTTGCAGTTACTCCTCTAACTGTGAACAGCACTAAAATCCAGTTCAGGAGAAGTGAAAGATTTTGTCCTCTTTATAGTTGTTACAGTAGCAACTGGGTGTTGCTACTCATTCATACTTTGTCTGGCTCTTCAGTTTTAGGTAACACAAACATGGCCAGCTTAGACCTAGTGGCTTGTTACATCACGCATTTGCTATTTAAACCTTCTGGATAGTAACACGCATAGAGCTCACATGCCCTCTCCAAATGCACACCACCCTGCCACTGGTGCTGAAGAACCATCTCCACCAGCAGTAAAGAGCATCTGACACACTAAAACTTTACTCATTACAATCAAAAAAGAGCAGTTAACATCTGTAGCATCATCTCCTTTACAGTCTTTAGAGACACTCTATTCCACCTTCTAACATGTCTAAGGACTATGAAGGAAGATTCCTTTCTCAAATGACGAGCAAAGCAGGACACTGTCGTTGCTCCACTGAAAGCCTCAAGCTGATCTCCTTCACAGTAAAATCTCCTTGATCTATGCCCTTTCTCCTCAGCATCTGCATTCTTCAGAGCTGCTGTTCCAAAGGTGACAGTGAACATTTACCAGCTGTTAGTACACAGAAGTCTCTGAGGTATCCTGCCTGTGCTCTTGAATAGGAAACCTCTCAATCACATGATGGGGTAGCTGTAGGTAAATTTGACAATAGACCATCATCTCCTGGAAGCATGGTTATCTTGCCACTGTACTCCCTTAGCACTTTTAAGATATACCTTCATGATACCCAGAAGAACCTATCAGTTGAATTATGTAAATTCTTCTCTTGTAAAAGCCTAATAGCTATTTGAAGTGACTCTAATAGTTAAATTTCCCTGTTCAGTATTCATCACATTAGAATTTCTGTTTTATGATTTGTTCATTAATGGCATTATAATAACTCGAACACCTCATCAGCTGCTCTAAACAAGCATACTTTTTAACTGAATAATAAATAATTCATAAGTATTTATAATTAATAAATTAGAGAGCAGAAAGATCAATTGTTGTGTATGCTGTATGAAAAGGCCGTTCCATTAAGGCATCAACAGTGCTGTTGGCTGGAATATTAAACAAGAGAGCTGCGTATGAGTGGAAGCATAATGCCTTCAAGTCCAGTCTGTTCTTGCATCTGATTCTGCCTCCGTTTTGTACAATATTTAGAGGGATCCCAACCTACTTTTCTATGAGAGCTTGCCGACTTACATTTCAACCTGACCTCAGTCTAGCCTTCTGGCCAGTTTACCCACAGCATTGAGCATTGCTGCAGAACTCTGAACAAAAATGTTTCTGGACTGTCTGCTCAAATGTAATTATCTGAAATGGAGTTCCTGAACTTCTCAAAATCTTTGCTTTCTACAACATTTATACAATTCCTTCCTCTGCTACCTTTTTTAAACACAAACTGTCGTCTCTTCCAGATCCAAACAAAATGCTGCTCCCAAGACGATCTCTGTAGGCTCCCGCCACAACACATCCACTCTCTCAAAGTTCTCCTTCCAAGTTCTCTTTTCTTTGGGGGTTGGGCTGATACCACAACCCCTGCAAGTTTTCGCATTTAGAGCTGTTCCTGAACTGATCCCATTTGCAATATCTCTTATCTAATATTACAGTTCCTATTCCCTTTCTCTACTTTCAGTGCCACTTACTACTGTTTTATTATGTGTTTCTCTCGCATATATCTGTCTCCTCTGGTAAGCTGCCCATCTTCCTTCCCCCACAAAAAAAACCCCATAACAAAACAAAAATCCCACAGCTAATTATTATTGGCAGAAGTCCTGCCGGTAAAACCAGGGCATTAGCTCATTACTTGACCTGCTTAACCTTCAAAAATTTCCCATCCGGTATTACAGACTATATTAAATGCAGTACAGAACACTGCAAAGCATTAGCAAAAAGTTAAAAAGCATGATTATTTTTCTGCCCAGAGAGTTAAATTTTACTATACTGTTTCAAACTGATGCTACTTTAGCTATCACCTATGCAAAAACTAAAACACTCTAACACTCTTCCTATACCGTGTTGCAGCTTTATTCATCGCCCATCCTCAGATTTGTGCATACTACATATGTAGGAGCCTGTCATTGAAACTCAGGCATCTCATGAGGAATGTACAATTGCTTTTCAATAGAAAACACAACACACAGCAATATAAGGCAGGAAATGAAGGAAATTCCTTTATAACTGAATTTGGAGATGATGATATTACTCCCTGATATAAACATACCGGAATATCAAAAGTACTATCTTTTTATCTTGACAAGCATGTTTGAAAATCAAAATGTGGGCATGTAGGTCATGAAGGGGGCACATAATGTCTGTAGCCTAGATTCCTTTTCTTCCATTCTACCTCCTTTTCTATCCTCTTGCTTTCTTTGACGCTAATGAAGGGAAAAAAAAAAAATGTGTTCCCTGATGTAATTCTGAAGTAATTAAGTTTGAACAAAACAGAAGAATATTTTTTCCAATAATTTTTGTCATCAAGAATAATATTAGAAAAAACACAACAGCTGAAGGAGTCTCCAGTGTGCAAACAGTCATCTGCCACCAGTCACTGCAATGAATTTTCTATCCTTGATCCTTTTCACTGACAATACTCGATTTACCGTATTAAATATTTAATTACTGTCCTTCTTGTCTTAGGTGCATCTATCACCTTAAAGCAATCTGGTTTTGTACCATGACAAGATGAAGTCTCTATGCTGTTGTTGTTCTCATAGACCACGCTATTTTAGAAAGTTATAGATGAGGTTGGAGGCAAGGAATTATTCCTTTTTGTTTCTTTTTATAAATATTTTAAGATTCAATAGCTTTATTTGCACCTCCTATTTTTAGCTTAAAACAGCACAGACAGATGGTTGTCCTATTCCTCACAGCTGACATCAGCACAAAGAAAGATTTAGTACAGTTTATTGCAATCAAACAGTGGACAAAAATGACAGGTTCATAAAACAAAACTAGCATAGGATGTTGTGGGTATTACAGGCTTTGCAAAGCCTGTAAGCAGAGCAAAATATGAACAATACCATTCTTGGTTAAAACGTTTCACTAAGAACCAGAGATGGGAAGAAGCTTGATTAGCATCTATTCAAGTCCTAGGACTGAATTATCCACAGCTTGAAGATCTCTCACCACCAGCACAGCTGGAGAACAAGGATCAGAGATCCTCAGGTGGCTTCTTAATCTCTTTGTGGTCTAGTAGCTGGCAGGGAAGATGGGTCAGGAAGATGCTAAGTTTCTGGGAGGATCTTCCTTACCTATTGTGTAATTCTTCAAATTTTTCAGTGTTGTCAGGTTAATCAATTCTGTCCTCCCAAGGTCACAAGTCGAACCTCCAAGTTAGCCATATCAAAATTTAGTAAAAGTACTGGAGCTTGGAGAAGATTTAGTCATAAGCTAATCATAAACCAATCATAAGCCAAAGCTACAAGAACCAAGCACAGAGTAGCCTTCCTGTTGAGTTCACTGGGAGGCAAATAAAGGACTGTTAGCACGTTCTCAAAATAAGCACTGTCAACTGAAGAGGTGAAGGGACTATGAAATTAAACACCTTAGACTTTGTTTTCTGGCTTATGAAAGGGTGACAAAGCCCTTTGCCAGCTCCAAGCACCAGTACCCTACCTCACAAGTATCAAAAAGCAGCTGTCGGCTTGCCAAGACATGTGTCTTCATTCTACATAGATGTTATTTCTTGTTATTTCTAGTTCCAGTCATCATCAGATCTCCTACCATTCTGACTTGCAAAACACTAATCTTAAAGAGAGCAAAGAACTGGTATGGAGGAAACTGCAAAACTAGCACTCCTGAGCCCCTTAACAAAACACAGCATGAGTGTTTAGAATCCTTTCCTGGACTGGTCTTTTGGAGGTTCTTGCTTGTTTGTGAGATTTTAAGAGGGGGAGAACCTGAGGAAATAAACTCCTCGTGTTTCTGTCATACGCAACTTTCCCCTTCCAGTACTAATCCCACCTGTTGTCACAGCTCCTGCAAACATTTGCATTTTTCTGATCTTTGCTGTATTTACATTACATTGTAAAAACCTGCAAGATGCAAAGGTGGCTGATTTTCTACTAAAACCAAGTCTGTGCATTACTTTTTAATTAGCAGTATGTGCCTTTCAACAGTATTTTGAAAAGAATATATATATATTGAAAAATAACTGAATCCATGAATAAACTGGAACAGCCTAGCCAAACAGGAGTTAAACTGGACAGTTTTTCTTTAAAGCATTTTAAAATTTCTTCAGAAAAAAATCTAAAAATAAACAAGATATACGTATTTGCAGTTCCCAGTCAAGCACAGCATCAGAACACTGACAGCTTCTAACGGTTCAGGAGAAGCTTATTGAAAATGCAGGGAGTGGAACAGGTTGCGTGATCTGCTGACTCCTGTTCCTTCCAGGATATGGGATATCTTCCTACAGAGGCAGACAGCAAGTATCTCCTTTCTTCTTTCAGTCCTTAACTGGGTGACAAAGTGTCCTTTTGTTCCTTTTTATATTTACTAATTAATTAAATTTTATGTTTAAAAACACTGGAATGAAATGTCAAAAGTGTTCCACTTAAGTGTTCAGTGCATATGGGTCAATCCCTTCTGACAGTCTGACTTGCTCATACTGTGTACAGCTAAATAACTGAGGGCCACCTTCTCTTTGTAAGGGGTTAATATCTTTCACAGGAAGTGCTCCAGGTTCATCTGCCTAAGAAATTCTGAGCAACAACAGAGCAGTAACAGAACAGATGGGTAGTGACCACATACTACTAAGAATATTTTTATTACAATTTTTGACTGGGCATTTCTACAAGTTATAGTCATAACCAAATTCCATTTCCTAGCAGCAAGCTTGCACATTTATAAAGGGAAAAGTTGGCAACAATACTCAGAATTTGCAACATCCAGAAATGCACCATTTACAGCAATGTGTTTACTCGTTTTTTACCTCTTGCAGCAGTTGAGCATTACTTCTAATCTTGCAACTGCAAAGCAGGCAGATTGCAGGAGTGTGTGAGATAACAGGAACCTGTGAGGAGGACACGTTTCACAGTAGAATGAGAATATGCCCAGTATGCTTTTAAGCAAGCATCCCCTAGTACTGGATGTTTTTAAGACTATAGTTAGATAAAGCCACAACTGACCTGATCCAATGCTGCTGACAGTTGTGCTCTGGGGAGGATGCTCTCCACCCACAATTTCAATCATCCTATCTCATTATCTCCTTTATAACTAGAGGATTCTGCACTATTTTTTATAGGAGAACATTTTTATTATGCCAAAATAGGCTCCTTTCTTGAAGAACTACTGCAGATCACCCCAAGACATCACAACAAGTCCATGGAAGGAATCGATCCTCAGATGAAATTGAAATTGGAATTTTAGGAAGGGGTAACTTCCAATTACTACAAATAAGGTGCTCCACACCTGAGATAAGAGCACCATTTCCATAAATAGGAACAGGACCAGTTAGTTGTGTCACTAACTTCTGCAGCACCTTGGTGGCTGCAAAAGGAGATCTTCTACATCAATACTAATTCCAGTGCAAGCTAACTCTTGCGAACAGACCTTATCAGCATTCACAACAGTAATATCAAAAGCAAACAAACAGGCCAAATGGAAGTAGTGGATTCTCTTAATTAATCTAATTCATATCTTGTTCCAACCAAATATTGATTTCTGATGTTCTTGTGCCATGGTGGTGATCAGGTGCTTCACACTTCATTTGCAGTTCTGGAAACTTTACTGACAAATTGCATCCCTTATACGAGATGTGACTTACATTATACAAATATTACTGTATCATGTTTTGCAGTGCCATGGTCTCAATTCTGTCAAGCTTTTTCCTGCATTCCAACCTGGACTATATAGCCCTTACTAGGGTTTTGTCCTGGGGAAAAAAAAAAGATTCAGATGCAGCTGTTAAACAGAGAAAGAACTACGCAACTAAATTTCTAGAATCATTAGTAATGAAATCCAACCAACACAATAGAGAAATCTGGTCACTGGGGCTATTTAATATAACATTTCACTGGATACTGAAGAAGCAATCAGACTGCTAAAAATGGTGTGCTAAAATCCCCAATAATTCAATATTGACCACCACTAGAAATGAAATGTGATGAGACTGATAATTTTCTGTGCAATCCCTAAAGTAAGGTGGAAAACAACAGTAAAGTGGCTGCAGAAGATACAGACATATGAGGTGGGTATTGCTGGCTTGTTTGCATGAATTCCAGACAACTAGTTCTTGTGCCCTTTAACTACTTACCACCAAACAGCTCCAATTTTGATAGACTAGCATATTTACAGGCAACATAATTCACAGCTGCATAAGTACTGGCATGTTCCAAGGCTGAAAGTAATATATTTATGTAATTATTTCTAGCAAAGCCCCCATGAAAAGGGGCTTTGTGGCATTTTCATATGTTTAAGTACATCTTACGGAAAGGAATTGAGAACACATCAGAAAAGAAAAGAAAACAAAACAAAAATACAACATATATATAGCTAAGATATTTGCAGCTTTGAGGTTGAAATTGGAAAAAAAACGTCTTTACAGATTGCCCTAATTAAGTCAAATCAAACCAAAAGCCTTGACCCAAGCAGCCCACCAAAAATACACTCATGAATAACAGAAGCGCCAGTAGTAAAGTGCCACAGCGAAAGTAAATTCAAGGCCTTCCAAGCAGTGATGCCTTGTACCACTCAATAGACTTGGCTAGATGTAAAGAATCAAGTAATGTAATAATAATTTTAAAGTATTTGTCATGTAAATCATAAAGGATCCCATTACTGGAAAGTTTTAGATAAGCATGTATAGCAAAACAGTGGAAGCTTCGCTTATGTCATTTAAAATTAAGCTGAACAAAGGCATACAGAAAAAAATGTTCCAGATGACTAATTTCTGGTGTGAGAGGGACAAAAATAGTAGGAATTGTTTCTAGAGAAACTACAAAACAACAGAACATTTGCTTAAGATTTATCTCAGATACTTGTAGCAGTTTCAGACATAAGCAGATGCCATAATTAGGAAGGACTCAGGTCCCTGAAGAGACAAGATTTCCAGGCTGAGCAGCGCGTTCGTGAAAGACTATCCATGGCCATTCTCTGTCCCAAGCCTTTCTAAAGGTCTCTGCACTAATTGGTCTTTCTGTTTACACTCATAAATAAGTGAATAGCAGTCCTTCCGCAGCCGGATCTTGTGTACACACTTTGTGGCTTGCTTGGGAGTGAAATATTTATTTCAAACAGCTTCACTGCACTTCTATCTGAAATAAATATGAGTTACTCTGAAAGGCAAAAGTTTAAAAGTTTTTTTTTATGAAGGATTCATTCAGTGACATAAGACATTTTTACCAGGTTCTGTGCCTCAATTTACATGTATATAATAATGTCAGTGAAGGTTGTTATGGGAGAGCTAACTGGTGATTTCACAAAGACCATCTAAACGGCCAAGAGGCAACAGGAGCACAGGGATGAAGAAGTGCATGCAAACATCTGCTCATACCCATCACCCGGCAGAACAAACCATCGTGACTTTGCACGGATGATTAGAAGCACCAACCAGTTCTAGTAATGCTGTCAATGGACACTCTTGGGATGATGTTATTACAGAATTCTAAGAGGTGCACACAAGTACTAGTACAAATTCAGGCCTATGGGGGAGCAGCCATACCAACTCATAAGAGTCATTCCAGGCAGAGTTCCTATTTTAATCACTTTCAGATCATTCTGCTTGGAGGAAAGTACAAGAAAAACTGCAGTTAGATATCCTACCCTTGGGAATGCCAGCTCCTTACCTTTAGATTTTAGAAGATCAGGATATATTTCTCACGGTTTTCTCAGAACTTGGCTAATCTTAACTTTTATCTAGGAAGGCGGTCAACAAAATGGCATTACTTGTGATGCCAATTTTCTTAATATATGGCATACTTCCTATTATCAGTTTTATCCCATGCACCATGCACCATCAGACAGTGACCGAATTCAGTGTTACTGACTACACAGTGTTAGCTAGACACAGGAAAAGTTGGAATCAAACATGTAAAATACCACAGACTCTTCAAGCTTAACAGTAGCTTTGCATCATTCCACTCTAACTAGTAGCCAAAGAACAGTATTGAGGACTGTCATTTGCACTGGCAGCGCACTGAAACTGCATAGCAGAGAGGAAGTTGCACACTATATCATTTCCTGTAGTTGCTCTCCCCTTTTTTTTTTTTTTTGGATTTGTCTTTTCTGTAACAGCAGGCAATTTCCAAATTCCTCTGAACTTTCCTGTTCCTAAGAATGAAAGGGGACAGCTTTTGGTCTCAGTGTTCCTGTTTCTGTATACATTGTGTTTTAATATTCAAATCTTTGCTGATAAAAGTTTAATAAAAGTGTAGCAATTTTTTTGTTGTTGGTTTTACAGGTTATCCTTCACCAAACATCTTAAAACACTTCATGAATATTCATGCCAAAAATCTCCTAATGTATTTTGAAGAAGGTATCAGGTCTACTTCGCAGAGAGGTGAACTAAATCATAGAAAAATCAAGAGACCTTTCCAGGCAATGTGTTCTAGCGTACAAACAAGTCTTCTAATTCCTAAATACTGTGATTTAATTATCAGCCTGTTGTTCAATGATGCATCAAGTTGTTATGCTTCAGTGTCATGTCTCCTTAAAAAGGTTGTGTTAGAGTAATTCAACCAAGAAGCATTATAATATCCCCTCCTTAACCTTTCCCTTCTGCATGCTTGCCACCAACTCATACATCATCTATTGATGGCTTTTTCTGCCTTCTGGCCTCCTGCTTGACAGGTTGGTGTAATCCATGACTTTTAGCAGCAAGGGATTGACAAGAAGCAATAGGAAGGATCAAATATGCTCACCCACATTTAATTAGCCTTCAAAATGACTATTTCCTGAGAGAGCAAGGTAGGTTCAGAAACAGAACTAAAGCATCAAATTAGAGCTGCATTCCTAGTGGAGAATTGTCCAACACTGAGGGCTTGTGACAGCACCACAGAAGTTAGACATGAACAGATCTCATGTAGTCTATTATTCTCAGGGACCAAGTCATATTGTTTCTGTGACCCAACTTCCCAACAGCCTCAGCTGTATCAGCTGCCTGCAAGACACTGCTTCTTAATTTTACAAATTATTTCTCAGATACCCTTCTAAAGAACTACTGAAATTTATAGATGGAGAAACTGAGGAGAGAGTGGACAACTTCGACAAATTCCCAAACACACTGCAAGTCAATGGGAGAGGTGGGTCAGCACTAGTGTTCAAGAACGATTGCCCACAATCCCACTGAAATCCATGAAACTTCACTGGACTCCTCAAGCTAAAAAGGGAGCAGAAATTAAATACAAGGGTCAATGAAATAAACATTAAATATGAAAATTGCCAGTAGAAATTCCATCTCTCAGTGATGAATACCTATCCTGTGTTCAGACTAGTCAAAATACCAAAAACATTTCCTTGTTAGGGCACTTTTTTTTTTTTTCAGCTTTACCTGCTTTCTAGTATCAATATTCTAGTCTGTCTTCCAATAGTCACTTTTCCACATTAGACACAGATTTCCAGAATGACTGGGATGGCGATTTGCCTGATGTTTGCAACCACAAGATGCACTGCTTAGAAAAAGCGTGGATAATTTGCCAACCGCTTCTCTGCCTCCGCCTTCAATTAGTCTTAATTTACCTCTTGTCCTTCGCCCCTATACTCCCACTCTTTTCACCCCCCACCACAACTACTTCAGTGCTGATGAGGTGGTGATGATGGAGAGAGGATGTCTACTTCATCAAGACAATTTCGCTACAGGTAACAAAAAGACATTTGTTAATTTCTCTCTTGAGTGGGTTTTGGAGACTTTCCAAGGCTCAAACAAAAAAGCCTCGTTAACTACTTCTGCAGCACACAACTGCTACAAAGCTTCAACCTAGAGCTCAGGGCATTTTTATTACCCAAATTAGGCCGTTTCTCCATCAGTTGGGTGCTACCTGCCAGCAAGAGCTCCAGAGCGTGTTCTTCCTGCCGCCGCCGCGCTCCAAGACCTGATGTCATGGCTGGCGCATTTCCCCCTCAAAGCGAGCCAGCAGCGAGACGGCCACGGGCACGCCGCCCTCCCCTCCGCTGCGCCCACCTGCCACACAGGCACGCACCCGAGGGCTGAGCAGGCCACCGTGGGCACTGCTGCCCAAAACGGGGGTTCTGCGGGCACGGGTATTTGGACCTAGGCAACCAGGACGGCTCGTGGCCACACAGCTGCCGCTGGA
This sequence comes from Crypturellus undulatus, assembly GCA_013389825.1. Lineage (NCBI taxonomy): Eukaryota > Metazoa > Chordata > Aves > Tinamiformes > Tinamidae > Crypturellus > Crypturellus undulatus. Next base: position 525,920 of record VWPW01023369.1, read on the forward strand.
TGCGGCACTACAGGATGTTACACACATCTAGGATGCGGGGTTTAAAGGAATCCTACCTTGGTCCCTGGCAGTGCTGCTGCAGCCTGCGTCACTGATGGCTGTTCTATATTTGTCTGTTTTAATCCTGTTTCAGCTCACTGAAGTAATGCATCGTGTACAGGAAGCCAGTTGGATATTTCCTACTGACATCAGCTGGATCTGAATCAAGGCCCTGCTGAGCAGCACTGCCGTGGCAGCCTTCGGCAGGACAGTAGCAGAGACTGTGAAGTCTCCTATACAACCCAGGAGGATTAGCTCCAGGTATGTGGAAGCTTAAACTCTGTGTTCGCTGGTCTGCAAGGGCTGCCTGGTAGTAACCATTGATTACAGTGAGAGTCTGAGTGAAGTGCTACAATAGCTAGCCTACAAATTGCTTACACGCTTAAGTGATTGAGAAATATTTATTGATTTAAATAATCCCTGCCACTCAAGAATAATCCTTGGAGGGGATAAATGCACCATGAGTATCCACAGCTAGATAACTGACATACTATGGGCAGAGGGGTCAGTTTTCCACTTGTGCAACACAAGGTCTCTAGCCCTAACACATTTAGCTAATAAAGCCCTGACTGATTCATTAAAGACCATCCCTGAAGAGAAAGGAGCTTAACTCAGTTCTATAAGGGATGACACAGTGGTCACAGAAGCTTCCTCCTTTTTGTAATGGAAGTGATCTGACAGGTATACATAAACTTTCACCACAGCAATATAAGATACATATATTGTGACTAACTGACACAGCTTTTCTTTTAGAGCCTCTATCCGTCCTCTAGACCTTCATAGAGTAGTTAGATGAGAATTCAGATTTTAGCCCTTACTACTTCAGCACAACTGTACATGTGCCCTTCTTCCCTTCCTGCTTGTTACTGTTCATCAGCAATATGAAATCTAACTATGGATTTCCCTGCATGCTCTACACAGCGCATTGGCATGGTTTGCCTAAAGGTCTTTTTTTTCCCCCCAGTGTTGAAATAGGTGTTTCTTAGGTTGTTAGAGATCCTTCCGAGTAAAGCAAATAGAAAAATCCATGATATGCAGTCTTTTTACTAATTTTAATTAATTTAATTTTACTAATAATCTAGCATTCAATTTACATTAAGAAAGAAGAAATACCCTGTGATCTTTTTTCATCTTCACAGAAGAAACAAGATCGAGGAATCAGCTGATGACCTTTCAAAACTTCTATGTTAGCAAAGCATCTTCCTAAACTGTCAACACCATGTCTGAGGCACCAAAAAAGAGACTTTCTTAAATTATCTACAGTCTTCTAGCACACTCTTGTCTTTTTTTTTAGGGCTAAGAGAAGACAGTATGACAGGAGAAAAAAAAAAAAACATTCCCAAAAGGGAGGCAGGTCAGATTTTTTTTTCTGTTGTCCAAATTAAATTACACTGGCATCCTTTAGCTGCACCTCCTGGAGGAGTGAGCAAGATTTAAGCACTGCCCAAGCATCAAGGCATAATCAGAACAGAGTTGAATGCTACAGCTCAGACTCTGACCAATATCAAATACAATGCATGTTACTGCAACTGGGCATGTCCCCTGCTGCTTAGCAATACTGAACCACAAAGCCATTTTAAAGTAGTAATTTATATTCATAATTTATTTTCTAAGCTCTACTTTTTCCTTGTCAGATGCTGGCATTCAATCACTTCACCTTAAACTGAGAAGCACCCTCTCAGCCACTGGAACGCATATATGCTTCTGTGCAGCTGCCATGTGCAGCTCCCACTTGCAGAACAAATCATAAAAATAATAATAAAAAAAATCCACAAACACACTTCTCACTTCACTCAAAAACAGCTGAATTTTTGACTTTTCCAAAATAATTTAGCTTTGAATTCTCACTCTTAATGCTGAAAGTCACCAAAAATATGAACAACTGAAAACAAGTCCTGAAGTCTCTAGCAACTTAAACATGAGAGGGGATATCACATCTTAATCTGGAATTAAGTTCTCTCTCACTTCCTTTGATAAGCCTCAAGCACTGATAAGCCAAAGAATATGTATTTATGATGATGCTGTCCTTGTCATATATTGCCAAAGCTGGTGGGAATACATGTTGGGTTAACTTTGCTGCTCACATCCTTACGTCTCCTCCTTCCTTGGACCAAACCTGTACCTCTCAAGATTAATTGCAAATGTTATTTTCCAAAATGTGAATGCCTTTAAGAATATTACAGTTGTACAGTAATGGCTCGTTCAGCACAAATATCTGCTGTTCCTGAAAGTGCTCACTGTAATTCAGAGTCAGAAATCTTTCAAGAATGTTTCAAGAAACAGCAAATTGTAAGAACATCGACTACGCTAGAAATGAATGAGTAAAGAAATTCCAGTCATCTTTGTCAAAAGAGTGTCTGCAAAATATCAAGGACTGAGGCAAGACAATATTAAGCAGTACGTATTGATATACAAGACAGTAGGTACACAGCTGTAGTATCTACACCTGTGTGTCTCATCAGTGATTAGGCATTCTATATGAAGAGTAAAATAGCGGAAGTGTGAAAGAAAAACAAAGATCACATTTTACCCAGTAACTTCATCTCAAACTATTGGTGGAGCTTCAGTCATAAATGGAGACCACTATCCCTTGTCCCTTTTAACAGGAATCAATGAAGACAGAATATTTTCTCCCAAAACAAAAAATTCATATAAGCTATTTAATCATCATTCATAAACTTTCCTAATAAGCATATCTCAGGTACTGAAAAAAAACATAATCCAACACGTATTTCACTACCTTCATAAAAATACTTCTGACCTCCTTAAGTATAGGGCACAAAACAATGAAGGTTAGATATATAATATCTTCTCTGGAGTGAAGTAGATTTATTCATACAAATTCAGAAAAAAACAAATCATTGGAGCTAAAGTGATGAAGAGAACAAAGGACGAGAAGGACCTGGTCGTCGTGGTGGACGACAGGTTGACCATGAGGCAGCAGTGTGCCCTCGTGGCCAAGAAGGCCAATGGCATCCTGGGGTGCATTAAGAGGAGCATCTCCAGCAGGTCAAGGGAGGTGATCCTGCTTCTCTACTCAGCCCTGGTGAGGCCACATCTGGAGCACTGTGTCCAGTTCTGGGCCCCACAGTACAAGAGGGATGTGGAGCTGCTGGAGAGAGTCCAGCGCAGGGCGACTAGGATGATCAGGGGCCTGGAACATCTGCCCTATGAGGAGAGGTTGAGGGAGATGGCCCTGTTCAGCCTGGAGAAGAGAAGGCTGAGAGGAGACCTGATCAGTGTATATAAGAGAGGCAGTGAGAAGGATGGGGCTGGCCTACTTTCAGTGGTGGTCAGACAGAAACAGAGGAAGTGGCCACAAACTGAAGCATCAAAAGTTCCACAGGAACTTAAGGAAAATTTTCCTGACAGTGAGGGTGACAGAGCACTGGAACAGGCTGCCCAGAGAGGTTGTGGAGTCTCCTTCTCTGGAGATCTTGAAGACCTGCTTGGATGCAGCCCTGTGCCACGTGCTGTAGGTGACCCTGCGTGTGCAGGGGGGTTGGACTAGATGATCTTTAGAGGTCTCTTCTAAACTTTATGATTTTATGCCTATAATGAAAAGTACTGAAACTTTTAGTCTCTAGGTTGCCAGTTCCAACTTGACCTGCATAAAGAACAGCTGAAAACCATAATCTACCAGACATTCAGTGGCCTGCACAAAGTTAGTATCCGTTCAGTTGTCCATGGACAAGTATTCTCATCTCTCAGAATCAGTGAGATGAGCACAAATCATTTTTACTTGCTTTTGGCACTTCAAGCAGAAATATTAGATACTACTTAGGTTTAATAGACTCATCACGTACAAAGATGAAGATGCAAGAAATTTTCTGGAGGTATTAAGAACTGGATAAACAGAAACCATCATTATCTAGATCTACTCTTTTTTATGCATCTTTCTAGCACTAAATGCAGTTAAAACACATAAAACCAAAATCATAAAATTAAAAAGAAAAAAGAAACAGGACCTGCACTTGCAAACATTTTCATGAGTTTAGTCTATAAGAAAAAATGACACCTATCTACAAACCTGTAAAACTAAAACTTAACTAGCCCTTCGTAATGGAAAAACAACCATAGGATTTGGTTTCCGTAATTCCTTTGCCTACTACTGCATCAACTATTCATATGTAAAAGTTTTGAACTGCACTTGTGCATCGGCTCGAAGAGGTTGATTGCTGCTGTAATCCCCCACTTCTTAGCTGTATTGAGTGATGAAGCTGTCCAGCCGCTCTGCGGTGCCAAAACAATGATTCAGTGAGGAGCCGATGGCATCAGATTTGATTTGTTAGCTTGTAGCATGGTTTCTAGAACTCATGAATCCTTCTCATTAAATAACCATCCATTGTATTGGAAATGATTAACTTCTGAATTCAGAATTAAATCAGCATTGAATCTGCACTTCTATTAGTGCAATTAATTTTCTGTTTGATGGCTGATATGCCAGGTGTCCATTGTTCAACACAAGTTAAAAAGTGAAAAAAAATAATTGCATGCACGTGATCTTATTTCAATAATACACTGGATTCAATTTTGTTTTTAAGAGTGGGTGATGGCAGTGGGAGTTATAATAGTATTGACCTTCCCCTCTGAGGAGGATGCTAATGCTGCAAAACAATCAATATACCAAGAAGACAACCTAAAAAAAATGAGGCCACATTTTTCCCTTTCCTCCTTTAAGATTTTATACTGATGATGTGCCAGGAAACTCATTTTACATTAGACCAATAATTCCCTCTACATAACAGGAGTGTTACATTAGAGGCTGATGATCTGTAGGGGTCAAGAGAGCCCCCTTGAGAAAAAAGTGAAAATAGACAGGTTGGGAAATGAAGACTTCCATTTATTTCATGAATATAAGCAATAACATTCCCAAAACAATACTCACCTGTCACAAACAAGTACCTAGATCATGCAGCAATTCTCTCTGTTTTTTATTGAAGCCACATCTAGAAATTGGCCACTTTAAGAGGAGGAAAAAAAAAAAAAAACCTAAAAAACTTGCTTGTCAGTTGACAAGCAAGTTCTTGATCTTTCCGTTGTCTCCAGTACTTTCTGAGCAGGGCATGAGGTTTATCCTTTTGTTTTCTAGACTACAGGATCTCTTCTTGATGTATAGTCAGAGTCAAGTTTTGTAGGCAGGATTTATGAGGTCAGCTTCATTAAAAAAATGAGATGGTAACAAGCCTCATAAGGAAAAAACTAAAGCAGGAATTCTTGTTAGTGCTTCAGTTACACATACCTATACAACTTATCCACAGAATAAGACACTAGTTCACCTGTAGGTCATGTGAGAAGTACACCAAGAATACTCTGTGAACATACCTAGCTTCCCTTCTACTGAACATCCATCACATTTTGAAGTAGTGGCTCATAGTTGTAACTTAAGTGACAAATTTTACTGCTTTTATGAGTTTACTTATTCCTGTTATCCTGCAGTTAAGCACAGTTACTGAAGCCAAAAGAGTATCTTCATCCAAATGAGATGAGATCTGACATGAGACAGAAAATACAAGAAGCAGTGCTGGACAGCTAGCTGACTTCCCCCAAGCTGTAGTGCTCTCGCGGGGCTTTGCTGCCTGAGCGTTTATCTTGTACTCAGGGCTGAGTCTTGCTGTGTTCTCTGACAAAATTTAACCTTATTACTGAAGGTCATTATAAGAATGGAAAGACTTCCACTGAGAATGGAAGATGGGGAGAAATTACAGTGTTTAAAAATCTTGCTTTATTTTAACAAACTTGAGAAAATGAACAGGATAGTAAGGATTTCATAGAACAGAATCCATGGAATCATTTTTTTTTCACATCTTGGGACTTCACTAGATAAACAGCCTAGCCATTTGTGTGCATATAATATCTGTACCTCAGCTTCTGTTAAAAAAAAAAAAATCAAATTAAATGCCTCTCCTGAAAAGAAATGCAGTCTTATAGCCACTGTACCAACTTAATTACGTTAACGGAACCATTTCTTATTCTCAAAACCAATCTGGTATTCACTTACCAAATATTCAATAGCATTTACTTGATTTTTATTACAGCCTTCTGCCATGCCATTGTTGTTATTTTACTGTACAGTTATAGGCTGCTCGTTTTTACCATCAGGGACTCATTAAGAGTGAGCAATTTGGTGCTTAATGAGTTGTTAACCCTGAGTAAATATATTAAAATAATAGAGTGATAAATTCAAATTGAATTGCATTGGGCTTGTTTTTTGTTCAATAATGTGTTCTGTAGCAAGAGAAAGTACCACTTAAAAAGCAATTTTTGATAAAATATATTCCAGATTGCTCACACTTAACTTTCAACATATCATCTATCTTTTCTCTATATGTTTCTCATTCTTTCACTTCCTGAGATTGCATTTTATTATGTATTTTCTTCAGCCAAATTACAAGTGCTAGTATAGAAGAGGGGAGATATTCTAGCTTGTTCTCAAGCACAGGTTTTGCATATTTGTTTAATATTCATCCTTGTATTGCACTGTCACTCATTTCAAACCCAAATACAACCTACATACATTAAGAAAATATCTATTCCTTTTTTACCTCACTATTTGGATATATTAAGTCATGAGAAGCAAAAATATCAACACCCAGACAGTTTTACATGGATTTGTCAATGCCTAAGGACTGATTAATCCCAAACTCTCTTCTGTGAGTCCTATTTCATTCATTCTCTAAGCAGGAGCTACCATACTCCAGTTTGTTCAAATAAGCTAGGTCAATAGAAGAACAAAACCAACAGCTGCTGGACATTTGCAAGTCTCAGTCTCGGTCCAATGGGCAAAGCATTTAAGTGTTTGAAGCTTTAAAAGGAATTGTTTGTAAATAATTTGTATTCTTGACCGTTACAAAACTCCTGTGACCAACTCATAACTACTTGCAAGCAATCAATAAGGCACTACTGTTCTACATCACAAGATTTTAGGCAGTCTATAAGCACAGACATTTGAAAGGTACCTGACCTCAGAGTTAAATTATTCTAATCATCTTCCTTTTGCTCTCCCTTTTATTATCCTCCAGAGTTATGTTGCTTCACTCTTCAGAAGCATGACTGCAACCTAGAAGCATTTTTAGCATCATTCAGTATAACCATACCTCCTTGATGGTGTACTGTTAATCCTTAGGGGGAGAGGTGAAAGAAAACAAGAAAAAAAACTTATGCCTAAACTGAAAAAATACATTTGTGTTGTGATCTGAGAACTGAGTCATAGGCAAGGTTGTTACAATGCAATTCTGCCTCAAATGGCAATTTCACTTTAAATTAAACATTTTTCATGAACTATCATTCAGCTCCTCATCATTTCTGACTCTGTCATATATCACACTAAGAAGAAATCTGAATAGAATAAAAGTTGCTTAGAACAATAATGGAATGGAATACGAATACCCCAAATCGTGTTCCATTGTATAGAAATGTCATTCAAATCTGCAAGGCACGACGCCTAACAGCATTCTCATGTAGTAGGTGATGACATATTATTTTTTACATGTAATGAGTCATCTATTTTCTCAAATTTTCATCGTAGAGAGAAAGGCATCATAAAAGAGAAGTATCATAAAATCACAGAGAATTTGTAATGAGGGACCACAATATGTCCCTAGTCCAGCTCAAAGCAGGGAAGATTGCTTGGGCCTTTGTCAAAATGAATTTGGTATCTCCAAAGATGCGATTCCAAAAGCCTCTATAGGTAACCTGCCCCACTGCTCAACTACTCTCAGCGATCCCCCTCTATCCCCTACCCTGCCTCGCACACACATTTATACCCCATCATAATTTTCTTTGCTGCATCTCAAGACCTTGGGCTTTCATTCTTTTGCTACACTTATCAGAGGAGCCTGTCTTTGAAATAATCCCAATAGCAGACTACCTGCTGCCCTTTTCCTATGAAAGCCAAATTCAGCTTCTTCAGCCTCCCCTGTACTGACTACAGCACTGCAGTAATCTTAGCAGGTCTCCTCTGGAGAGGCTCCAGAGGAATGCCCAAACTGGATGCAGTATTCCAGATGTGGCTTTAGTATCATGAAGTAGAGAGGTATAACAACTACTCCAAAATCAGCACAGCCAAACACACCATCTGCTTTCATTGCCATGAGGACACATTGCCGATTCATGCTCATTTTTTTGTCCATTAGTACCTCTATATCCTTAGCTGTTAAGAATAGCAGAGCTCCTGGTCCATCAATTCCTAGTCTGTCTTGTTGCACAGTCATTTCATCCCAAATGATGGAACTGGCAATTCTCTCTTGAATTTCAGGTAGTTTCTAATGCACCATTCCTCAAGCTTGCCCAGATCCCTTTGACTAACAGACCTACTCTTCAGCGCATTTAATGTTCCTCCAATTTGGTATCATCTGTAAAGCTGGCAAGGATCTATTCCATCTCATCAAGGTTGATGATGAAAACCATGGGCAATACTAGCCCAGCACTGACACCTGAGGATCAACACTCATAACCAGCATCTAAACAACAGACACTGAGTTTGTGAGGTACTCAAGTCCTTGGCACCAGTCCTCCACCAGCTTAGCAGGTGAAACTCTAGATCTATCCTCCATGAGCCAAATCTTACCTGCAGAAATATCTGGCGGAGCTTTCAGAGCTGAAATGAATTAAGACTGCAAATCAAAGGGTATTTTTTTTCCTAAAATATGTAAGTTTTATCAGTAAATTCAGTACGTCAAAATTCAGGGATAATATAATTAAAAATGAACTATATTTTACTTTTCCTGTCTATTGGACAAATTCTGCATTGAATACAATGTTAGAGGAGCCAACTGTCAATAAAAACATCAGTTGAGTGGGTCTTCAGGGTTTAAAGGAAATAAATGTTGCATAAACAAACTCGAAGAAAGGTGAGAGATAAGAGGCTGCAATGTGAAATCAAACTTTACAGACAAATTAAAGATTTTTATAAGCTATTTATTATCCTTTAAATTTGTTTATTAGGCTTTAAAATTCACAGAAACACAGGAAGTTCCATCTCTATATGAGGAAGAACTTCTTTCCTGTGAGGGTGACAAAGCCCTGGCACAGGCTGCCCAGAGAGGTTGTGGAGTCTCCTTCTCTGGAGATCTTCCAAACCCGCCTGGATGCCACACTGTGCCCCGTGCTCTAGGTGTTCCTGCTGAAGCAGGGAGTTGGACTAGATGGTCTCTTGAGAGGTCCCTTCCAACCTCAACCATTCTGTGATTCTGTGAAAAGTCTGGGTAAGATTCACAGCGACTTTTTTTTACTAGATTACTTGACAGATGGGAGGAAGGAAAAGCTGTTTTTAAACACCCAAGCAGAAAAATGCTTTCTCAGAATCAGAGAAAGGCGGCATGTTGAGTTTAATATTTCTCCAAAATAAATTCCACGAAATAAATAAATAAGAGGTCATGCACAAGGACACTTTTAGTCCCTTCTGAACAAGCGGCTGACCTCAGTCCAGCATTCCACTTCTTTTCTGTAAAAGAAGTAGAGGCATTCTAGGAAGTATACGAAAAGAGGAAAATGAAAGAGAAGGCTTAGATGGCAGTCAGCTTTATGTGGGGAATTACCTGCTCTTTCTTAAGGACAACACTTTTTTACTGTGTGTATTTTAATCTGAGGGTGCAGCTTCAATCATGGGTATATACTTAAAACTGTTAGTTGAGGGAGAACTCAAAGCACTTAATATATTCTTTTGATACAGCTATGTCTTGGGAAGAACTGTTGAATACATAAAAAGGAATATAGAGAAAAATGAATAGCAATTTAAGATATCCTGGAGAATATTAAGGAAAGCAGATACTGTATATCCAGTCTGGAATTTAATCTGACAATAGGACTAATATCACTACTCTTGGACCTTTTTATCACTTGCAAAATCTTGAGTTTGCTTCTTTACTTCAATAATAGCTCCCAGTTCTGCTCTGTACATTAAAATACTGCTGCTAGCAGCATCAGGTATTTATATTCAGGGTTTTTGACCATTTGTAAGTTTAAGAGTTCCTTACGGATGGTTTCAGAAATGGTATCCTAAAAGTATTTGCTCCTTTGCTGTGCCTTCTCCTTACAAAAATAAAACTGAGGGAATGCTCAAAAAATAACAACTGACATGGATGTTTCTTTAGAGAAGAGAAAAATGGCAGGGGTGAGAGTTCCTTCCTAACTATGGTAAATTATCAAATACAGTTATAAGCAGCAAGTGCAGCACTATATGCTAAACCAGTTGTTCTGAGCTATGTGCTCTGCACTTAGACTCACCTCTGAAATCAGGTAAGTGAACAACTAAGAAGGGCCCTGCAGCAGCACATTTTTCACAGTGAAGAAAACAAGAAAAATCTCATTCTCTTCTCCCTAAATGATGTCCCAAAAAGCCAATGAATTAAATGTCATCTCCTCCAATCGGGCTGGGTGAAGTAGGTTGTATGACAGAGAATTGGCTGACCTAATCTCATCTGATGAAATGCAATGAGAGGCTCACGCTGACCAAGCAACAAAACAGGGAGTGCAGAAATCCTACAGTTTCTGTGAGAAAACACATTCTTGTTGCTATGTTCACCTAGAGAAGTCTGATAGTTTTAGAAGAGACATTCTGGAGTACATCCCTGGATTGCTCCTCTGAACAGAAATTCCTTTAACTCATCTGCAATTAACAGAAATAAAGAACAAGAAATTTTGCAGTGTAGTTTTGGCATTATACAGCCAGTCTAGTGCCTTCACTAACCTATTTTTTCTGAGGTCATTCTTTTAAGTGAAGAAAAAGGAATTAACCTATTTCTTTGGCAAAGCTGTAAGTTCTATCATAGTAAACAAAGACTCTTCAACTTTTATTTGCAATGTAAAAATATATAATGTTTATCTTAACAGTCTTCCCATCCCTAAGACAGGATATCTGCTCCTCAGGAAAGAGGTGATGTTCATTCAGGGGCACTCGAAAGTCTCTAGATGAAAGAGGCAACAGAAACTCAGAACATTTTAATTATTCAGTGCATTTCCTAGTGCTTTGTCCAGTTTTGTTCTGTAGTATTCATACCAGTAGCAAAATAAAGGGCAGTGACACAAGTCCCAAATCTATAATACGAACCCAAGCAAAACCACTGTAACATTTTAAGGTTTTATATTCCCCAATTTGCTTAATCACAACAGCAGGATACAGTACCTAGATCTTCACTTTAACTCTAATTCTCTCCTCTCTATGGGCTTTTTGTTCACCCTACTAAAAGTTTTCCCTTTTTGATGGTTATACTTATAATGGATTTCATGAGAGACCAGACAAATTCAGATCTTCAGTGGAGGTATAGGGGCATGTGGCATCAGAGATGGAAATTGCATTTTAAAAAATTTCAAAGATGCATTTAGTTTTGCTTTTGCCTAAAATTTGTTCCAATTTCACTTATACATACTAAGAAATCAGAATAAGAGATTTGTTTTTGAGTAGCCACCTTTACCTGCTTAGCATGCTTCTACTTCAATACTGTTGGCATTATGCCACTGCAGCCAAAAGGAAAATTAAATGTCCCAAAAGCCAGAGTATAAGTATAAACCAACTAAGGAATGACAGTAAACAATGCTTGGACATCTATTTTTCCGGGTAATTGATTGCCTCTTTATGATACCTTCATAGACTTGTGGCCAACTGCTTGCTGTACACACAGTACTATAAAGATATAACTTGCTTAATCCCTTCATCTCACAGCCATTATCACTGAAAAAGCAGCTGTCACTCTGCAAACATGAGCAGCCAGTAATAGTTTCAGGAGAGCTATGCAGTACATCAAGTGCTCTGCTGATGGCTATGTATGGACAAAGTCAAGCTTAAAGGAAGTGCAGAGGATTCAGCACTGTGAGGCCTACATTTAGGCAGAGAAAGCCAGACTGGTCTGCTTTCAGGTTTGCCCGGATAAATTGCGTGTGGACAGTGCTAGCTACAGAGAGAGAGCACACGAGAAACGTGACAACACTGTGTGTAAATACCACAGCGGACGTACAGGATCCCTCTTTTTTCAGTCCAGTCTCACCCTTATGTACTGTTGCTCTCTACTTACTGCATCCTTCGCTATTCCACTGTTCCGATCTAACGTACTGCATTCTCCACTCCATATTGGGCCTGCTACTAAGTCTTATCAATGCACTTTAATCTTGACCTGCTAGTCTGGTACTTTATCACTCCTACCTCAGATCTGACAGCTGGTTCTGCTATCCTAAGCCTTCCCACTTGTTCTCCAAATGTGCCTCAGTCTTGCTGTTTCAGTTTTAAGCCCTGGACATATTTCCCACGTCAGTCTTTACTTTCAACACTCCTCTGCTCAGGAAAGTACTAGGTATGTCAAAATGCCTCTTCTCAGCAAGGCTCATTCTTCTTCCACTCATAGTCCAAGACCTCTGTACTTTCAAATAGAACTCCCTGAAGATCAAAGACTATGAAAGTTCACTGTGGTGTTCATCCATCTTGAGGCAACGTCTGTCACTCCCAAGGTGCGAGCTCCACTGCCTGCTCTGAGGTTATTGATCTGCCTTGCCTCCCCTGCTTCCCAGTGAAAGAAAAACCCCCTCTGTAATTCATAAGCACAAAGGATGTCACATTAGAAAAACACAAAACTGTGCCTTTCACACTCCTCTGATCCCATTCGCTCTCCCACAGATGCACAGCACAGGCACCACTGCACGTTCTGCCTCGTGAACGGGTCATGTCGATGCAGCTGTTGTTCGGTGCTGGGCGAGTATGGAGGCACCATTTCTCACACATCTAAGCACACAATTTATAGCAGACAGGAAAAAGCTGTCAGGGTGGATTAGACAAAACACAGCTTTGTCCCTTTGCCCTCTCGGCACTGTATAACCAAACACTTTCCTTCAGGAAGCAAAAGGTAAAATAACTAAACAAAACCCTCCAAGTGAGTTAATCCATAAGACATAAGCTTAGAGATGCTCCCATTTAAAGGAAACAATAGGCAACAGGCCTGCTTATTTGTATAATGCCTCTAATTCTTAATATCTTTCCTACAGACTGGACTGCAGGTAAATTGCAAAACTGAAATTATAGCAATATAGGGGGCAAAGCCATGTACTGACAGTGAGGCTGTGTGGAAGTCTCCCCTAAGGTTCGGCATAATAGGAGAGGCCAGGTGAGTTCCACATTTGTACTTACTTATATTTTTATATATAAGGAGTGGAGAGAGTAGTCACAGATAAGCCTGAATATCTAGAAGCAGAAATTGTGATAAACTGAAGATCTAAACAGTTTCAGTTCTCAAAAGAACTGAAAAATAGAGACATGAGAAAATCAGAGTGAACTTCTGAAGAAAAAGAAAAAACAGTAGAAAAAGAACTACATCTTCAGTATAAAATGGAAATAACACTGGATCTACCAAACACAGATCTGTGAAGTTTAGTTCATGAATGTTTGAAGTTTTTCAAGTCATTGGTTCAAAAATGCTCAAGACCTGTAAATACTAAGAGATTTGACCAATTACCCAGATGTCACAGCATACTAAGCAGCCCAGCAGAAGTAATGCAGGTCCCAACAAGCAATCTATTTCCTGGCAGACCAAGTCATGAAATGCTCTTATCTCTGAACGATTCGTGATTTTAGCTCTTTGATGGACTACAGACTGGTCTCCTCTGAGTACTGTCTGTGGATGTACAGACAGTAATTGGTTCTAACCTACAACCAATTTGTCCTGATTTGTCAGGAGACACAGAGTCATGGTAGGACTATACATGGAAAAACGACTTCCTGCTCCACTTAGTTGCGTTAGGTGGCAGGCAGCCCTCGCCTATTAGTTTGGAGAACTCCCAACTCTAGAAGGAAAAGGAATGAGGAAAACAAAAGAGTTTGTGTCTCATACTATCAGAACACCTCAGCATATTGTCAGATGCTCCTCCACTAGTCAAAATGACCAGCAAGTTGGTAATAAAAATGCCTATAGATTAGGAGAAAAATGGAGTGTCTGCATGCAAAATGAATTTTACAACCAGTTAGGTGAGAAGTTTTGAAAACTACTCAACAAATCTTCAAATCTAAATCCAAAACTTAAAATTACATTTCCTAAAGGGCCTATGAAACACAGATGAAGTCAGACATATGTACACTAGCTTCCACATCTCCTTTCCCTATATTCAGAATACCCTATACAAACAACTCATCGCAATAATTCTCCAGTACTATAGAAAAAAGATTATTTGCAGACTGTAATTATAGTAAACACATTCTGATTCTCGAGTATAAAAGGAGCAGGTAGTGTTTTCATATCCACATAATGCCTTTCTTTGTACTGGTAAGGCCACATACATTACTCTGCAGTCCTGCAAGCATCTGTCCTTCTCAGGTACCTACAGCAGCCATATGACTACTCTATTTCCTGAGCAGCCACTGCTCACAAGCTTTTGTCTTAAATAACTCCAGAAGAGCCCTGGAAAAAATGAGTTTTAAACTACATTCCTCCTCCTCCCTTCCCTCTCCCTCTTCAGTCCAGATGAAAATGTATGAGCAGCACAAGAGCAGACACATCTTTTTCCAATATTCCCAAACTGAAGTGATCCTACATTCCTTTGCCCTTTCCCTTGCAACCAGGTGGAGAAGATAAATATTTTAGCACAATTTACTGCTGTGTATGTTTCTGCCTCCTCCTCTTTCTTTCTGAGAAGAAAGATAGTCTATGTTAAAAAATAAAAAATAATAATAAAAATTGCCGCTTTGCTGGCTGATCGTTTTCCCAGCAGACAGCCCACCGCATCTGAATCACATCTTCCCACCTGGACTGTGCATGTATGATTGACTGAAAGCACCGTTTTTTAGCAACTGTGAATGGGAAGTCATTCTTTCCCTGCTTTGAACAGTCAAGAGGTAGCTTCCTCCCCGACTCCTTCCCCAGCATATTTATTCAAACTTGCAGGTAGTTGCATACAAGTCCGCCACTGAGAAGAGTCAAAGGTGCTTAAGAGGGCAGGAAAGATCAAGGATATGAAGAGTTTCCTAGACGACAGAGAAATGCAAAGTCTGCAAAGGTGTTGCAAAAGGCCTAGCATCTGCCATCTCCCCTTCCTACCCCAATACAGGAACCTGATTGCACAGAGCAAGAAGAAAAGGCACACGAAACCACGGTAAGTCCTTGTTAGCCTTCTCACTCATGCAAGCTTTCTGTGCCTCCTCCTCACCATGCACTACTACTACTACTAGATTTCACAAGACTCTTTTCCTTCCTTGGGATTGCTGGTCATTCCCATTTCACTGCTTCCAAAGTGTAGCAAAAGGGAGTAGCAGTCACCTGATGTGGTCTCCATATCAAAATGAGGCCTTAGTTCTCCTCATGTATACTTGTACCTGAGTTGGATTAAACAAAAAAGATTCAGAGAATGGCCAAAAACGGATGAAGAAACACAGTAAACTTCAGTAAATTAAAAGAATAGTAAGCCTCAAGGTTCAGTGATGATTTAGATCCTTATCCCTTCCCTTCTAACAATTCTGCTCTCTGAACACCACGCCATGAAATTCAAACAGTGGCTCCCAGTCCAGACAACATACATGACAGAAGAAAAGGACATTAGAGCATCAACACACAAAGGGGTGGTATAAGGAAGGAGATGAGAGAAACCTCATGACAAATGTTAACTTATCCCTCCTTGGCACTTTGCCAGCTCCAAACCCAAGCAAGAAACCATCTGAATTAGGTACTAGTATGCTGTGACATGCTCTCTCAGAATATGAAGCAGAAACAGATTATCTGGGACACAACAATACACAAAACTCATCTCACAAAACTCCCAGACCATCAGAGTACACAGGTTCTTTTATTTATTTTAGTGCCTAGGGATCTTTCATATTTACATTCCAATAGAGTGGAATGATTTTTAACTCCCTGAACTTCACCAAAGGGACAATTCTAGGTTACATTCCATAAAAATGGAATGTTTATATCCCTTGCTCTCAGATAATTAAAGATCCTCATGTAATAATGATACAATTTCAGGATTATCCTTCTTTAATAAATAGAGAAGCTGATGCACTGAAAATTTAAAATCCGGGTCCCTGCTCTGATCACAAGAAAAAGGCAGCATTAGAGCCAAGTAATTATCAGAAATGGAGGGAGGGATTTACTAGACATGTACTCTCATTTCTGACACAACTGACTCCTAATTCTTCCCTTCCAAACACTTTTTTTTTTTAAATTGACAACTGACTGTGGAAAAACAGCTATGATTCACTGTAACTGAAAGTAGGTCAATCCCTCAACCTGACATTGTAAAGGCATCTCACCCAAGGAGTTTGAAATTTTGACAATGGTATTACATCAAGTTTTTTTTTGTTGTTGTTTCATAGAATCACAGAATGCCGAAGGTTGGAAGGGACCTCTAGAGGTCATCTAGTCCAACCCCCCTGCACACGCAGGGCCACTTAGAGCACGTGGCACAGGACTGCATCCAAGCGGGTCTTGAAGATCTCCAGAGAAGGAGACTCCACAACCTCTCTGGGCAGCCTGTTCCAGTGCTCTGTCACCCTCACTGTCAGGAAATGTTTCCTTAAGTTCCTAAATGTTTCCTTAAGTTCCTTAAGTTTGTTTGTTTGTTTTGGTTGGTTGGTTGGTTGGTGTTTTCAACTGTGATGAGGTGGAGCTTTCTGCAGACCTTCATAGTTTAAAAAAAAAAAAAACAATGAGCAACATACAATATTTTGCAAGAAGGTCTACGCTCTTCAGTCATGGTTCTGTTTTCAACCGAACAAGAGAATTCCATTCAGATCTTTGTCCCTCTCCACCAAACTGTGATGATGAGCAGGATAATTTTACAGAATTCAGCCTTTATCAGCAATGTATTATTGACAGTTGGCCATCTTCGTGTATATTTAACATTCTTCAGTTTTAGCTATTCAGAACTCAGCAGTTTCCACAAGCCACCTGTACTCCAACAGTTCACTAATTTATTTAAGTACAAAAGGTTTCTTACTACATACTCAAGTCAGATTTTTTTTCTCTGTTAAATTCCTCCTTTCTTCCTTCACTGGGCAGGGGAGGGGCTAGAAGGGGAAGAGAAGGATGGGAAACCAGAGGTGACTGTAACCGGTGATATCTTTTCAGGTTTCTGTTCACTGCAGAATAGTGCATCAAGAACTACCCAAGTTTTGCTTGAGATTCAAAGTGCAGTGGAATCATGTTCCTTCTTCATTATACTTACAGGTAAGAAGAAGTCTTTTCTTACATTGGTTTATAACAGTTTAAGAAGCAGAAGACTCGGTTTTAAATCTTCAGTCACCTTTCTAAATCAGAATTCATTAGTGTTCAATAAAAACATAGCAATGCTGTTTTAAATAGCAAAACAGCAGAAAACAAAGTCATGAATGCAACTAAGGATGCAGTCATTGCAAAGATAAATACCTGCTTAGCTTGAGACACATGCAAATTAAGCGTGAAGGAAGTTACAAGAGATATTTCATTGAGCAGCTTTTTGTCCCTGTCCCCAAAACTTAAAACACCAAGGCCAGACCAAAGGATTCACAGACACAGGCAAAGTCTCCTGGCTTTGGCAACAGCTCTCTGGTCTATGAGATTTCTTCGTTCTAAATTGCAGTGTTAAGCTTTCATTAAAGTGGGAAAAAAAAAAAAAAAAAAAAAAGAACTTTTTTTTTATCTCTCTGCTTTGAAAAGAAATAGCTGTCAAAATACAACCAGATCTTGTGATCGTGTCCTGTTAACCCAGTTTTGCAGAAAATGTTCTGCAGCAGACAACAGCAACCTCCAAGATGGAATCCAGCCTTCATCTACACCATTAATTTCAATGACAGATTGTTTAAATGTTAATAGTGCTGGAGACAAATTTTATGTTAAAAAAAAAAGAAAAAATAAAAAGTGCAAAACAATTAAATGCAAACCCCAAATTTATGCAGCACTGCTGCACAGTTAAAATGAGAGACATGGTAAAAAATGTACACATTTTCCCATGCATATTGCTAGTGTTATTTAATGTTATTCAGCACCTAAAATAAGGCAATTTAATTTCCCCCACTGAGCGAGTCTCTTAATTTTCAAAGCACAGCATTTCCTATTCATGTGAAGAGAAAGTGGGTGTTGGGAAAATAGGAAGCTCATTTCACACAAGAGGACGACTGTACCTCCCCATTAGGCTAAACGCTTACCTAACAAAATGAAGGCTGAAGTGCTCTGCGTTTCCTATCCTTAAGTTTCTCTAGAGTGAAGACAGTTAGAAGGAGAGAAAAAGGTAAGTAAAACTAAAAGACAACTCTGCTCCAAGAGTAAATGGCTCTATATGAACTATGGAAAAAATACATATTTTTTCCATTTTTATATATATAATTTGTATCTATCTATCTATCTATACACACACACACATATATAATGAGTTAAAAGACACTTTGAAAAGGAAAGGCATTAAAAGACGCAGCTGCTTGCCAAAGCAATGGTCTGGACTTGGCAACCCAGGCTCAGGGCACATATTGGAAAGGGCAATGGTGGGGTGAGGGAAAGTTGTATTAATAACTGGAACCATTTAGCCTACCACTGTCTCTAATGTTAATATCAATAATGTTGCTTGTGTGCTTCCTGCAGCCTTGGCGAGCCCTATGCACAGTGACACCACAAGGATTCATTTCTTTGAACTAATAGAGATCCTGATTGCAGCTAGAGAATGAACTGCAAAGAATTACTGGCAAAGGGCAATCAGATACTGTGCTATGGCATTTCGGAAAGATCATCAGCTGCCCTGGCAAGGCGCAATCTTCCCGGCCAAGCCATGTAAGAGCAGGCAGCCTGTCAGAACCAGGGCCCCCCTGCTCCTTGCGGGACAGGCCCTGGAAGCCCGGCCAGCTGGAGATGCTGCTGCACCCCCCTGCGCTACACACCACTGCAAACAAACGTCCTCCCTCTAGTAACATCACTCGCCTTGTGCATTACAAATGATGCTCCTGTTTAAATAACACCCTCAGTTACAGTGGGAGTAATCTGAGTTCTCTGATGAGACTGAAAACCAGTTGCAGAAGATTACACATCTTCATGCAATAACTTGTTTTCCTCAGTCTCTCCACTTGTACACAGAATAGATAAACTTTCTCAAACCAGAACTCTGCAGCCTAAAAATATGCATATTTCAAGCTTTAATATTCTTGCTGCCTGGAAAAAAGTCATCTTCTAAGCAAAAATGAGTCTGCCATAAGTAACAAACTCTACTAAATAAGTTGGAGACTGTGCAAAAAGAAAGGGGTAATGACAGCATGCTTGAGCATTACACAGCACAACAGCAAGGGTGCAGCACAGCTTGAATGCTAGCACCTGAGGAGAACACAATTCTGAGAGTTTTGTTTCCTGAAAACAGCTCTGCACTGAAGAGAGGACGAAGAAAATAAATGCATGAGTAGCAACTCTCACATGAAATTGTACTTACCTGAAAATCTATAATCTGTTTATATAACATGCTGCAGTTTCAGAGAATATTAAAGCCATCTACCTTGCACAGCTTTGCCCCTATGACTTACCATTTTTTTTTCCACCATAAAAGTTCTGTTCTGAATTCTGTTTTGGTTCAGGCTGTACACGAGTTCAGATGTTAAATGGGACAAATTAAATTAAAATGGGAAGAGGAAATTCTTGCTAAACATTTAGAAGGAAAGGTTACCTTTCTATACTGACAGATGGTTATACTCCTCCAAACTCTTTCATGGCACTTGCATATATGAATTAAGACAAGAAACACACACAAAAAAACAGTTTGTCCTCGGTGTGGTGCTCCCTATCGCAAAGAGGACAACTTATTCATTCCATCTTTACTGAGTCACCTTCAACACAGATAACAATTAGCCAACAGGGAACACAGAGTCAGATATCCATGGGCAGGTGGCTATAGAGCAAGGAGGGAATACTGCACAAGCTGCTTGCCAACATCTCCATTTTGTATCTCTGAACCAAATGTGCAGCCTTTTCTGGATGGAAAAACAGTTCTCATCATACATCTCATTGAAGAAACACCCCGGTAGAGGAGATGGGTCTCTCTCGCACTACACAGCCCTTGCATAATTGTAGAAGGGAAGTTGGTTTCAGGAGCGCAGCCAGCTGCACAGAACTCAACAGGCTAACTGTACCTGTAGGCAATCCCACCATTTCCTCTGCAGTTCCCACAGCGTTTATTGGACATCAACCCCAGTATTGTAGCACCGCAACACTTACCACTCCCTCCCCTCCTTCTGTGGCACTATTAAAGTAGAAAGCAACACTACTTGGGCACAGGCTCCTCTGCCTCCTGCATGATGCCGTTTGGGACTACAACTACGACTGCTGTGAAGTCAGCATGGCCCAGAGCTATGCAGAAGGAGGGTTACCATAGAGCAGTCACCACTTGAAGCAATTTTCTTCCACTGACAGAAGAGATGCAGAAGTAACACAACTTACTTGTGAAACTGAATTTAGTTACTAAACTCTGACTCTAGCTTTTGCAGACCCTTATATGACGCCAAGAGAGAGACCCACATGACTCTGACAAGAGCTTCACGTAAGGCTCAGGAGCACACAGGTCCTGCAGCTGCCAGTGTTGCAGGAAGGTGCGTTCCCACCACCGAACGCGCTGGGAGGAGACGCTGCCACTGGCTAAGACAGAGCTACCCCGACACGGGATCGCTGTTCTGCTGCAGCGCATTACCTTCCTGCACTGCACAGCACCCGCCTCCGCGGGAAACAGCCGCTCTCAGATCCAGCTATGCTAAATGCTATGGAGATCAATGGTGCAAGCATCCCTTTTATTTCAACAAAGCAAGCAACACTGCCTAGGATGACACAGCAGGTATAACAGACCCCTGGGGGACATTTTGTATGTTTAAAGGATGTGAGCTTCTATATTCAGTCATACTCGTAGAGGTGCCTATAATATAGGATGAACCATTTACATCTAACAGTCAGACACCAAACACTCAGCCTCCCAGGCTCTGTTACTACATCTCTGAAGGAAGCTGTTAATAAGTATATCACATCCTGCTACTGGTACCTTCCTTTACTCTTCTCCTTGCCTTATGATGTCAGCTGTACTACAGAATAACTTTTTGTCAATGGAAAACAAATTGCAGTGTCACCTCATGATACTCCCCCGCTGGGTATCCTGTGCTGCCCAGCTGCCCCAGGCAGCTCAGCACAGTCCAGAGAAGCAGTAACTGAGCCTAACAACGCTCAGCTTTAGCACGACCTGTTCCTCAGACCACTGGGAGACACACAATCCCATCTACCTTTAGGTGAGGTTTCTTCTTTTGTCCAATTCCTACTCCCTTCTACCTCTCATTTTTCATTTTTGTTTTATTTAACAACTTTACTAGTTTTATTCAGCGACTTGAAGAAAAGAGATTTGATGAGACTCATCTATTGTCGTGGCCACACCGACCTGGATGTTTCACTCGTCTCCCCAGTGAGCTGCAGTAATAGGAGCTCAGTATTGATTCAGAGATGACGTGGGACAATTATCAACCAAGACGACTCAGACGGTTTTCAATAACATAAATAAAAAAAAAGACAAATAAGGTTTCTAGAACCAGACTACTCTGCAGGAAGTCTTTGCTGAGCAGAGGAGTGGGAACACACAACCAGAGCAGATGACGACGACCGCAGTGAGGGTGTGAGAAGATATGCAAGGAGGCAACTGAAAGGTAAGGAATCCAATGGGACAAAATCTGAATTTATTCTGTCTCTACACCATAACAATTTCAGTGCTGACTTCAGTGTTACAGAAGCGAGTGGAACTCAGGGCTAGCATATGGACTAAGAAAATGACAATTCACTATCACAGAAGCACAGACAAAACACATTTATGATGGGAAATCAAGCATGACAACAAGGATCATCCACTAGTCCCTGAATGTCCTTTTTTCACAGGAAGCTAATTCACAGGTTAGGTACAGTATAGTAAGACTATTACTGCCTTTCAATCCCTCCTTGTTGAATAAAAATGGCTTGTCTGCTGTTAAATTCAAATTATAGAGACAGAATAAAAAACGTCAGGCAGATCAAGAATTCCCTCAATAACTTGCAACTTTTCTATCCACAGGCATAAAGAAGTACTCAGTTGTACTTAAACAGCTAAGATCCTTTTTTATAATAAAATCCAAACAGGAAGGCTAGTAAAGATAGGTAAATTCATACATTCCCATAGGATCTCTCTATGAATATATATTAGCATACACAGCAGTCCTTAAATGCAGTAACCTCAGTGTAGTTGCTCCAGAGAGGAGTTTGGTCACTACTACATCTTGTCACCTGAAACCCAGATGCAAGGCTGCAAATAGAAATTCAGTAAATCAGTGCCAGCTGGGAACATGGTTCAAGTTCAGCACTGGTGCTCTAAGCAGAGAATGCTGCTTTCCTAAACAGAGATTATGGGTGGAGATCACTAAGAAATTTGGGAAAAAAAAAAAAAAAAAAA